>CM076983.1:18846992-18849492 GCA_039105355.1 Benthosema pterotum | reverse complement strand
AACTTTCAGCGACAAGGGTTACGGCAAAGTATCCCTTGCCGTAACCTTGTCGCTGAATAAAGTTTGGAGCACTTTAAAGTGAGTTGCGAGCCCACCTCTCTCTTTTTGTACACATGTTTACTAGTCATAAAACAACATAAAAAGTCAAGTCATAAACAAAGAAAGTGTAGTCACAGGACCCATGCGTATGTGCCTGGAACACACCTGTGACTGAGTGGCACACACCTGCTGTGACTGAGTGGCACACACCTGTGACTGAGTGGCACACACCTGTGACTGAGTGGCACACACCTGTGACTGAGTGGCACACACCTGTGACTGAGTGGCACACACCTGTGACTGAGTGGAACACACACCTGTGACTGAGTGGAACACACACCTGTGACTGAGTGGCACACACACCTGTGACTGAGTGGTACACACCTGTGACTGAGTGGAACACACACCTGTGACTGAGTGGAACACACACCTGTGACTGAGTGGCACACACACCTGTGACTGAGTGGCACACACACCTGTGACTGAGTGGCACACACCTGTGACTGAGTGGCACACAACCTGTGACTGAGTGACACACACCTGTGACTGAGTGGCCACACACCTGTGACTGAGTGGCACACACCTGTGACTGAGTGGCACACACCTGTGACTGAGTGGCACAACACTGTGACTGAGTGGCACACACCTGTGACTGAGTGGCACACACCTGTGACTGAGTGGCACACACACACACCTGTGACTGAGTGGCACACACCTGTGACTGAGTGGCACACACCTGTGACTGAGTGGCACACACCTGTGACTGAGTGGCACACACCTGTGACTGATGGCACACACCTGCCAGCACTTGAAGTTCAAAACATCAGTTAATGCCAACAGAACACATTTCATTTTGCCACATTTTCTGGGAGGTTCAACCCACATGTTTATCCTGTATTACTCATTCCAGGAATGTCTGATCTCTACCAGCCATACCTTGTTGTAAAGGTGACTAATCAATGATTACAGCAATATAAGATACAATACAAGTTGTTATTATTAAAGTGGAGAAAATAATTTCCAAAGTTAGCAGGGCTTGACACTAACACTTGCCCGCTTGCCCGGGGCAAGTAAAAAAAAATGGTGTGGCAAGTGAAGACTGCTACCTGGTTGCCCGATCGGGCAAGTGTGCAACTTAGTGCACTATAACACAACGCAAGATAAATTTGTCTTGAAGGCAGTCATTGCACTCTGCCTCTGTGTCTTTCACTGCTTTCAGATATCCACAATTCCAGGCTGATTTGGGAAACAAAACAGGCAAATTAACATACACATCAAAATGACCATTAATCTTCTACATTCTCTAGTTGTGTAGACTTGGGCTAATTAAGATGATGAATTTTAACTCTTGAGAGTGTAAAAATGAAACCAAATGGACCCTTGCGGGTCCATTTGGTTTCATTTTTACGTTCTCAAGAGTTACATCTGCAAAATTTACAATATATTTTTGGGGGGCAAGTGACCATGAGCTGAGGGCAAGTAGAACCTGACTTGCACTTGCCCGATGGGCAAGTGCCTCCGAGACCTTAGTGTCAACCCCTGGTTAGGTTTCTGAAGTGCGGGCAGGTTATACCCTTTGTGGACCCAGTCTCCAACTGTACTTGAAGTGCTGAAGTTTAATTCCCATGGGAAAACTCTATTGTTTGTCCATGCCTGTGAGCGTGTGTGTGTGCGTATGTGTGTGTGTGTGTGTGTTGTGTGTGTGTGTGTGTGTGTGTGTGTGTGTGTGTGTTGTGTGTGTGTGTGTGTGTTGTGTGTGTGTGTGTGTTGTGGTGTGTGTGTGTGGGTGTGCGTGTGTGTGTGTGTGTGTCAGATCTAGGTCAAGGTGAACAAACCAACGTAATTATGGCTAAAGTCACTTTGTTTCGTCTAGTACACACACCCACACACACACACACACAAACGAACGCGCGCACACACACACACGCAGGGTGATGTCATCGGTTTACAGACGATGAGCGGGGGAGCGTGACTGTGCTGCTCAAAGATAACAGTGCTTCAGGTGTGTGTGTGTGTGTGCACAGAGAGAGAGAGAGAGAGAGAGACAGAGAGAGAGACAGAGAGAGAGAGAGAGAGAGAGAGAGAGAGAGAGAGAGAGAGAGAGAGACAGAGAGAGAGAGAGAGAGAGAGAGAGAGAGAGAGAGGAGAGAGAGAGAGAGAGTACAGAGAGAGAGAGAGAGAGAGAGAGAGAGAGAGAGAGAGAGAGAGAGAGAGACAGAGAGAGAGAGAGACCCACCCACCTTTTGACATCAAAGACCACTATTTATTCAGCATTTGAGCCACACAGGACCACCATTTGAGCACATTTTAGCCCCACAGACCCAAAACTAAAGATTTATTTTGCTTTGTCCACAATTCCAGGTGGAATCACATTCTCTAGTTGTGTAGATTGGGCTGATTCACGTGATGAATATTTTAACTCTTGAGAGTGTAAAGATGAAACGTACAGGTATGTGTGTTT
>CM076983.1:18830410-18846492 GCA_039105355.1 Benthosema pterotum | reverse complement strand
TGTTATGGCTGGCTCAGGGCCATAACAAGAATGGAGACCAGACAGAGGTAGATTTTTAACAAATTTATTGAATAATTAATAAATAATAATGAAAATGCATCTTGGTTCCAAATTAAGGTGACAGGGAACTGCTGCCAAAACCTAAACAAAAACCCTGGGCTCAGGGACTGCTCCTGCAGCCCCACCTGAGGAGGAGAGAAGGAAGGAAGAGAGGACAAAGGGTTAGGAGAGCAAGCCTTTTAAAATGTTTGGGGCGGACACTGGCCAGGTGTCTGCCCCTCTGCAAGTTGCCAGCTCCGCCCTCCAATCAGCCCTGCAAATGAGACAGTCAGGCAGAGCCGCACACATAGAGAGTACTACAGAGAGTATAGGGAAAAGAGAGCACTCCTAACCTTACAGGCCCAGGGGCCGTCACACCCCCCCCTACAAAACAGGGTCCCAAAGGGAACCCTGGCCCAAAATACGTAAATATAAGTAAATCGAAATAGCTTAGCAAAATGTAATACATGCCAACTGTACATGGCAGAAGCCCGCCTAGAACAAACCCCCCACCATGTCACAACTGCCTCATGCCTAAGCCGCACCCTTCTCAGCAACTGGTACCTTGAAGCTTTTAAGAGAAAAGGATAAGACAAAATGCAAAACAGAGTAACATGTACAGGGTTACTTAAAGGCCTCCAAATAAAGCATCCACCTTAAGTTACTTTAGTTTCAGTTCTCCAATTATTTTTCCCATGGATTTCCTTCCTGTGCGCATTACCAATGCAAACAGGATGGGAATGGAACACTTGTGTCTTGTACATCTGTGTCACAGGGTCTTCAAATTTGACATTGACAGATTTGTGACCAACCAACTTTGGAAATTGATCATTTGAGGCAACCATTTCTCCCCAAAACTCCCCTTAAATTTAGCATACATGGGCTGAGAAAACTCCAAATTAGGGACCCAATCAGACAATTTGACAGAATCAGCTTGTGCTTTAGGTTTATGGCAAGTATGACAGGATTTGATGTACACCCCACACTTCTTTTGATACGGGGCCAAAAGAACTTTTTGAACACAGCCTCATAGGTTTTGCGTACCGTACCCCTTATGCCCTGATTCATAGTGAGCAATGCGCAAAACTGCATCCTGGAACCTGGAAGGAATCACAATTTGGACAATAGGTTCTCCACTGAACCCATGGCCGTGTGGCACACATTTGCGCAGCAGCACACCACCTTCAATGAAGTATCCCTGTGCAAGATCTTTCACCTCCTGTTTAGGGAGAACACAATTGAACAATTCCTTCAGTGAGGGATCAGCTTTCTGCTCCTTCACCAATTCTGCATGAGAAATAGACCTAGGAAGGTTAGACAGGTATGCAGGTTCCTCCTGGCACTCCATTTTCACTGTAGGCTTCTGCAGCTGAACAGACTGATCTGCAAACACACGACCCCCTGCCACATCGTTTCCCAGTACAATGGTCACCCCTTTAACTGGAAGAGCTGGTCTCACCCCCATGCACACTTCACCCTCAAAGAAAGCAGAATGTAGCATTAGTTTGTGCACCGGGACATGGAACACCGCCATCTCCATGCCCAACACAGGCAGAAAGGACCCCGTCTGAGTCTTCTCTGAGAAAGGGAGAGCAGAAGACAAAATGAATGAATCAAGCGCTCCCGTGTCACGCAGTATAGTAACTGGCACTTTTTCTCCGCGCTGATCATGGACATATGGCCTGCAGATAAGAAAGGCAAGAAAGACTTGTCGGGTTGTGACAACAGAGGTACCTCAGCAATCACATCACTGGCACCAGGCAACGATGCAGCTAATGCCGCAGGTTTCCCCTAACCCCACTAGTCTGGTTACGCCCCTGAAGTGCAGGACACTCCCTTTTCCAGTGCCGGAAAGATGGCAGTAATGGCAGACATTCTCAGAATTATGACCAGCCGGTCCACTGTTTTCCGAGTTCACGTTTCCGCTGGACTTAGGAGGAATGTACTTTCCACCAATGACTTGGCCAGCTTCTCTGCCACCTCTAGGCCCCCCAGCATAACCACGGTTGTCCCCCCTCCCTCTGTGGATCAATGAGAAGTCATCGGCGAGGGCTGCAGCCTCAGCTGCAGTCTTTGCTTTTTGTTCACTTATGTACAAGGCAACCGGTTCGGGGACTGAGTTTTTGAATTGCTCTAGCACCATGAGAGCAGCCAGATCATCATAGTCTTCCACGCCAGATGCCACGCACCAGCGCTCGAAATGAGTAGTCAGGTCACGCGCAAACTCGAGGTAGGACTGGTCATCATAACCCTTTTCTCCCCACACTACTTTTATTTTAACCACGAGACCCAAAGGGGAAACGTGCTGTGCCTAACAGAGTCGGCCCAACAAAAAGTGACTTGTAAACGAAAAGCATATACTCACGCTCTTTCTGCACCGTGGCCTGAGAAGACAAACCCAAACCTCTGCTGGTTCCCCAAACAAACTGAACTGACTGGTTAAGACATAAACCACCTAAACTACAAAGCCTTGTAGTTTACTACTGTTAGCTTTGACGAAGCCCCCACTTGTTATGGCTGGCTCAGGGCCATAACAAGAATGGAGACCAGACAGAGGTAGATTTTAAAAAAAATTATTGAATAATTAATAAATAATAATGAAAATGCATCTTGGTTCCAAATTAAGGTGGCAGGGAACTGCTGCCAAAACCTAAACAAAAACCCTGGGCTCAGGGACTGCTCCTGCAGCCCCACCTGAGGAGGAGAGAAGGAAGGAAGAGGACAAAGGGTTAGCAGAACATGCCTTTTAAAATGTTTGGGGCGACACTGGCCAGGTTGTCTGCCCCTCTGCAATTTGCCAGCTCCGCCCTCCAATCAGCCCTGCAAATAGACAGTCAGGCAGAGCCGCACACATAGAGAGTACTACAGAGAGTATAGGGAAAAGAGAGCACTCCTAACCTTACAGGCCCAGGGGCCGTCAAAAACGGCATGCTGTGCAAGACCATAAGGCTATAGCCTTGCGTTTTTGAGAGTTTTGTCATTTTTTGTCATTTTTCAAAAAACGTCAAAACGATGAAAAAACGTTAGGCTATAGCCTTGCGTTTTTTCGAAATTTCAACATTTTTTGAAAATCCTCAAAACGATGAAAAACGGCATGCTGTGCAAGACCGTAAAGCTATATCCTTGCGTTTTTGAGAGCTTTGTCATTTTTTGTCATTTTTCAAAAATCGACAAAACGATGAAAAACCGTAAGGCTATAGCCTTGCGTTTTTTTTTTTTTTTTTTTTTTTTCAAAATTTCGACATTTTTCGAAAATGCTCAAAAATGCTCAAAATGATGAAAAACGGCATGCTGTGCAAGACCGTAAGGCTATAGCCTTGCGTTTTTGCCAGTTTTCGTCATTTTTCGAAATCGCTCAAAATTATGAAAAACGGTAAGGCTATAGCCTTACGCTTTTTTCAAAATTTCGACATTTTTCGAAAATGCTCAAAAATGCTCAAGATGATGAAAAACGCCATGCTGTGCAAGACCGTAAGGCTATAGCCTTGTGTTTTGGCCATTTTCATCATTTTTCAAAATCGCTCAAAATCATGAAAAACGGTAAGGCTATAGCCTTACGCTTTTTTCAAAATTTCGACATTTTTCGAAAATGCTCAAAAATGCTCAAATTGATAAAAAACGGCATGCTGTGCAAGACCATAAGGCTATAGCCTTGCATTTTTTTCAGTTTTCGTCATTTTTCAAAATCGCTCAAAATCATGAAAAACGGTAAGGCTATAGCCTTATGCTTTTTTCAAAATTTCGACATTTTTCGAAAATGCTCAAAAATGCTCAAAATGATAAAAAACGACATGCTGTGCAAGACCGTAAGGCTATAGCCTTGCGTTTTGGCCATTTTCGTCATTTTTCGAAATCGCTCAAAATTATGAAAAACGGTAAGGCTATAGCCTTACGCTTTTTTCAAAATTTCGACATTTTTCGAAAATGCTCAAAAATGCTCAAAATGATGAAAAACGGCATGCTGTGCAAGACCGTAAGGCTATAGCCTTGCGTTTTTTGCCAGTTTTCATCATTTTTCGAAATCGCTCAAAATCATGAAAAACGGTAAGGCTATAGCCTTACGCTTTTTTCAAAATTTCGACATTTTTCGAAAATGCTCAAAAATGCTCAAAATGATGAAAAACGGCATGCTGTGCAAGACCGTAAGGCTATAGCCTTGCGTTTTTGTCAGTTTTCGTCATTTTTCGAAATCGCTCAAAATCATGAAAAATGGTAAGGCTATAGCCTTACGCTTTTTTCAAAATTTCGACATTTTTCGAAAATGCTCAAAAATGCTCAAAATGATGAAAAACGGCATGCTGTGCAAGACTGTAAGGCTATAGCCTTGCGTTTTTGCCAGTTTTCGTCATTTTTCGAAATCGCTCAAAATCATGAAAAACGGTAAGGCTATAGCCTTACGCTTTTTTCTAAATTTCGACATTTTTCGAAAATGCTCAAAAATGCTCAAAATGATGAAAAACGACATGCTGTGCAAGACCGTATGGCTATAGCCTTGCGTTTTGGCCATTTTCGTCATTTTTCGAAATCGCTCAAAATTCTGAAAAACGGTAAGGCTATAGCCTTACGCTTTTTTCAAAATTTCGACATTTTTCGAAAATGCTCAAAAATGCTCAAAGTGATAAAAAAACGACATGCTGTGCAAGACCGTAAGGCTATAGCCTTGTGTTTTGGCCATTTTCGTCATTTTTCGAAATCGCTCAAAATTCTGAAAAACGGTAAGGCTATAGCCTTACGCTTTTTTCAAAATTTCGACATTTTTCGAAAATGCTCAAAAATGCTCAAAATGATGAAAAACGGCATGCTGTGCAAGACCGTAAGGCTATAGCCTTGCGTTTTGCCAGTTTTCATCATTTTTCGAAATCGCTCAAAATCATGAAAAACGGTAAGGCTATAGCCTTACGCTTTTTTCAAAATTTCGACATTTTTCGAAAATGCTCAAAAATGCTCAAAATGATGAAAACGGCATGCTGTGCAAGACCGTAAGGCTATAGCCTTGCGTTTTTGCCAGTTTTCGTCATTTTTCGAAAATCGCTCAAAATCATGAAAAATGGTAAGGCTATAGCCTTACGCTTTTTTCAAAATTTCGACATTTTTCGAAAATGCTCAAAAATGCTCAAAATGATAAAAAAACGACATGCTGTGCAAGACCGTAAGGCTATAGCCTTGCGTTTTGGCCATTTTCGTCATTTTTCGAAATCGCTCAAAATTCTGAAAAACGGTAAGGCTATAGCCTTACGCTTTTTTCAAAATTTCGACATTTTTCGAAAATGCTCAAAAATGCTCAAAATGATGAAAAACGGCATGCTGTGCAAGACCGTAAGGCTATAGCCTTGCGTTTTGGCCATTTTCGTCATTTTTCGAAATCGCTCAAAATTCTGAAAAACGGTAAGGCTATAGCCTTACGCTTTTTTCAAAATTTCGACATTTTTCGAAAATGCTCAAAAATGCTCAAAATGATGAAAAACGGCATGCTGTGCAAGACCGTAAGGCTATAGCCTTGCGTTTTTGCCAGTTTTCATCATTTTTCGAAATCGCTCAAAATCATGAAAAACGGTAAGGCTATAGCCTTACGCTTTTTTCAAAATTTCGACATTTTTTTCGAAAATGCTCAAAAATGCTCAAAATGATGAAAACGGCATGCTGTGCAAGACCGTAAGGCTATAGCCTTGCGTTTTTGCCAGTTTCCGTCATTTTTCGAAATCGCTCAAAATCATGAAAAATGGTAAGGCTATAGCCTTACGCTTTTTTCAAAATTTCGACATTTTTCGAAAATGCTCAAAAATGCTCAAAATGATAAAAAACGGCATGCTGTGCAAGACCGTAAGGCTATAGCCTTGCGTTTTGGCCATTTTCGTCATTTTTCGAAATCGCTCAAAATTCTGAAAAACGGTAAGGCTATAGCCTTACACTTTTTTCAAAATTTAGACATTTTTCGAAAATGCTCAAAAATGCTCAAAATGATGAAAAACGGCATGCTGTGCAAGACCGTAAGGCTATAGCCTTGCGTTTTGCCAGTTTTCGTCATTTTTCGAAATCGCTCAAAATCATGAAAAACGGTAAGGCTATAGCCTTACGCTTTTTTCAAAATTTCGAAATTTTTCGAAAATGCTCAAAAATGCTCAAAATGATGATAAATAGCATGCTGTGCAAGACCGTAAGGCTATAGCCTTGCGTTTTGGCCAGTTTTCGTCATTTTTCGAAATCGCTCAAAATTCTGAAAAACGGTAAGGCTATAGCCTTACGCTTTTTTCAAAATTTCGACATTTTTCGAAAATGCTCAAAAAAGCTCAAAGTGATAAAAAAACGACATGCTGTGCAAGACCGTAAGGCTATAGCCTTGCGTTTTGGCCATTTTTCGTCATTTTTCGAAATCGCTCAAATTCATGAAAAACGGTAAGGCTATAGCCTTACGCTTTTTTCAAAATTTCGACATTTTTCGAAAATGCTCAAAAATGCTCAAAATGATGAAAAACGGCATGCTGTGCAAGACCGTAAGGCTATAGCCTTGCGTTTTGCCAGTTTTCATCATTTTTCGAAATCGCTCAAAATCATGAAAAACGGTAAGGCTATAGCCTTACACTTTTTTCAAAATTTCGACATTTTTCGAAAATGCTCAAAAATGCTCAAAATGATGAAAACGGCATGCTGTGCAAGACCGTAAGGCTATAGCCTTGCGTTTTTGCCAGTTTCCGTCATTTTTCGAAATCGCTCAAAATCATGAAAAACGGTAAGGCTATAGCCTTACACTTTTTTCAAAATTTCGACATTTTTCGAAAATGCTCAAAAATGCTCAAAATGATGAAAAACGGCATGCTGTGTAAGACTGTAAGGCTATAGCCTTGCGTTTTTGCCAGTTTTCGTCATTTTTCAAAATCGCTCAAAATCATGAAAAACGGTAAGGCTATAGCCTTACGCTTTTTTCTAAATTTCGACATTTTTCGAAAATGCTCAAAAATGCTCAAAATGATGAAAAACGACATGCTGTGCAAGACCGTATGGCTATAGCCTTGCGTTTTGGCCATTTTCGTCATTTTTCGAAATCGCTCAAAATTCTGAAAAACAGTAAGGCTATAGCCTTACGCTTTTTTCAAAATTTCGACATTTTTCGAAAATTCTCAAAAATGCTCAAAATGATGAAAAACGGCATGCTGTGCAAGACCGTAAGGCTATAGCCTTGCGTTTTTGCCAGTTTTCGTCATTTTTCGAAATCGCTCAAAATCATGAAAAACGGTAAGGCTATAGCCTTACGCTTTTTTCAAAATTTCGACATTTTTGAAAATGCTCAAAAATGCTCAAAATGATGAAAAACGGCATGCTGTGCAAGACCGTCAGGCTATAGACTTGCATTTTTATCAGTTTTTGTCATTTTTCGAAATCGCTCAAAATCATGAAAAACGGTAAGGCTATAGCCTTACGCTTTTTTCAAAATTTCGAAATTTTTCGAAAATGCTCAAAAATGCTCAAAATGATGATAAATAGCATGCTGTGCAAGACTGTAAGGCTATAGCCTTGCGTTTTTGCCAGTTTTCGTCATTTTTCGAAATCGCTCAAAATCATGAAAAATGGTAAGGCTATAGCCTTACGCTTTTTTCAAAATTTCGACATTTTTCGAAAATGCTCAAAAATGCTCAAAATGATGAAAAACGGCATGCTGTGCAAGACCGTAAGGCTATAGCCTTGCGTTTTTGCCAGTTTTCGTCATTTTTCGTAATCGCTCAAAATCATGAAAAACGGTAAGGCTATAGCCTTACGCTTTTTTCAAAATTTCGACATTTTTTGAAAATGCTCAAAAATGCTCAAAATGATGAAAAACAGCATGCTGTGCAAGACCGTAAGGCTATAGCCTTGCGTTTTGGCCATTTTTCGTCATTTTTCGAAATCGCTCAAAATTCTAAAAAACGGTAAGGCTATAGCCTTACGCTTTTTTCAAAATTTCGACATTTTTCGAAAATGCTCAAAAATGCTCAAAATGATGAAAAACGGCATGCTGTGCAAGACCGTAAGGCTATAGCCTTGCGTTTTTGCCAGTTTTCGTCATTTTTCGAAATCGCTCAAAATCATGAAAAACGGTAAGGCTATAGCCTTCCGCTTTTTTCAAAATTTCGACATTTTGCGAAAATGCTCAAAAATGCTCAAAATAATGAAAAACGGCATGCTGTGCAAGACCGTAAGGCTATAGCCTTGCGTTTTTGCCAGTTTTCATCATTTTTCGAAATCGCTCAAAATCATAAAAAACGGTAAGGCTATAGCCTTACGCTTTTTTCAAAATTTCGACATTTTTCGAAAATGCTCAAAAATGCTCAAAATGATAAAAAAACGGCATGCTGTGCAAGACCGTAAGGCTATAGCCTTGCGTTTTGGCCATTTTCGTCATTTTTCGAAATCGCTCAAAATTCTGAAAAACGGTAAGGCTATAGCCTTACGCTTTTTTCAAAATTTCGACATTTTTCGAAAATGCTCAAAAATGCTCAAAATGATGAAAAACGGCATGCTGTGCAAGACTGTAAGGCTATAGCCTTGCGTTTTTGCCAGTTTTCGTCATTTTTCGAAATCGCTCAAAATCATGAAAAACGGTAAGGCTATAGCCTTACGCTTTTTTCAAAATTTCGACATTTTTCGAAAATGCTCAAAAATGCTCAAAATGATGAAAAACGGCATGCTGTGCAAGACCGTAAGGCTATAGCCTTGCGTTTTTGCCAGTTTTCGTCATTTTTTGAAATCGCTCAAATCATGACAAACGGTAAGGCTATAGCCTTACGCTTTTTTCAAAATTTCGACATTTTTCGAAAATGCTCAAAAATGCTCAAAATGATGAAAAACGGCATGCTGTGCAAGACCATAAGGCTATAGCCTTGCATTTTTATCAGTTTTCGTCATTTTTCAAAATCGCTCAAAATCATGAAAAACGGTAAGGCTATAGCCTTACGCTTTTTTCAAAATTTCGACATTTTTCGAAAATGCTCAAAAATGCTCAAAATGATGAAAAACGGCATGCTGTGCAAGACCGTAAGGCTATAGCCTTGCGTTTTTGCCAGTTTTCGTCATTTTTCGAAATCGCTCAAAATCATGAAAAATGGTAAGGCTATAGCCTTACGCTTTTTTCAAAATTTCGACATTTTTCGAAAATGCTCAAAAATGTTCAAAAATGCTCAAAATGATGAAAAACGGCATGCTGTGCAAGACCGTAAGGCTATAGCCTTGCGTTTTGGCCATTTTCGTCATTTTTCAAAATCGCTCAAAATCATGAAAAACGGTAAGGCTATAGCCTTATGCTTTTTTCAAAATTTCGACATTTTTCGAAAATGCTCAAAAATGCTCAAAATGATGAAAAACGGCATGCTGTGCAAGACCGTAAGGCTATAGCCTTGCGTTTTTGCCAGTTTTCGTAATTTTTCGAAATCGCTCAAAATCATGAAAAACGTTAAGGCTATAGCCTTACGCTTTTTCAAAATTTCGACATTTTTTGAAAATGCTCAAAAATGCTCAAAATGATGAAAAACGGCATGCTGTGCAAGACCATAAGGCTATAGCCTTGCGTTTTGGCCATTTTCGTCATTTTTCGAAATCGCTCAAAATTCTGAAAAACGGTAAGGCTATATAGCCTTACGCTTTTTTCAAAATTTCGACATTTTTCGAAAATGCTCAAAAATGCTCAAAAATGCTCAAAATGATGAAAAACGGCATGCTGTGCAAGACCATAAGGCTATAGCCTTGCATTTCATCAGTTTTCGTCATTTTTCAAAATCGCTCAAATCGTGGAAAAACGGTAAGGCTATAGCCTTACGCTTTTTCAAAATTTCGACATTTTTCGAAAATGCTCAAAAATGTTCAAAAATGCTCAAAATGATGAAAAACGGCATGCTGTGCAAGACCGTAAGGCTATAGCCTTGCGTTTTGGCCATTTTCGTCATTTTTCAAAATCGCTCAAAATCATGAAAAACGGTAAGGCTATAGCCTTACGCTTTTTTCAAAATTTCGACATTTTTCGAAAATGCTCAAAATGCTCAAAATGATGAAAAACGTTATGCTGTGCAAGACCATAAGGCTATAGCCTTGCGTTTTGGCCATTTTTCGTCATTTTTCGAAATCGCTCAAAATTCTGAAATACGGTAAGGCTATAGCCTTACGCTTTTTTCAAAATTTTGACATTCTTCCCAGCCCACCCTAGTAGGGCTGGCTAGATCCTGCCCTGGCTCGGCTGCGCCAGAGCCTTAAAATTAGGGAATTCCACTCCCGGAACAGAAACGGTGAAGTCACTGTGCAGGTCTACTGGTAGAGTGGGTCCTCATCGTCCTCATTATGTTGTATGTTTGCTATAAATCGCCAAGCGTTTTACAAAAAGTTCACTGGAATTGAACTCGAATTGAACTGAATTGTCACTGATTTTTATCGCCGCGCTGCGTGCACGAAACGAGCACGCGCGCGCGATAAAAATCAGTGACGCCGGGCGGAAAACGACCGACGATAAAACGCTTTCTTGAACGCGGGTCGATTTTTTGAACTTTTGTGCTAAAAAAACCCGTCCCCATTGAGAATGAATTAGAGTGGGCGATTTATTCCTCGCCGTCTGTAAGCCCCTTAAGGCTATAGCCTTACGCTTTTTTCAAAATTTCAACATTTTTCGAAAAATGCTCAAAAATGCTCAAAATGATGAAAAACGGCATGCTGTGCAAGACCGTAAGGCTATAGCCTTGCGTTTTTGCCAGTTTTCGTCATTTTTCGAAATCGCTCAAAATCATGAAAAACGTAAGGCCTTACGCTTTTTTCAAAATTTCGACATTTTTCGAAAATGCTCAAAAATGCTCAAAATGATGAAAAACGGCATGCTGTGCAAGACCATAAGGCTATAGCCTTGCGTTTTGGCCATTTTCGTCATTTTTCAAAATCGCTCAAAATTATGAAATACGGTAAGGCTATAGCCTTACGCTTTTTTCAAAATTTCGACATTTTTCGAAAATGCTCAAAAATGCTCAAAATGATGAAAAACGGCATGCTGTGCAAGACCGTAAGGCTATAGCCTTGCGTTTTGGCCATTTTCGTCATTTTTCGAAATCGCTCAAAATCATGAAAAACGGTAAGGCTATAGCCTTACGCTTTTTTCAAAATTTCGACATTTTTCGAAAATGCTCAAAAATGCTCAAAATGATGAAAAACGGCATGCTGTGCAAGACCATAAGGCTATAGCCTTGCGTTTTGGCCATTTTCGTCATTTTTCGAAGTCGCTCAAATTTCTGAAATCGGTAAGGCTATAGCCTTACGCTTTTTTCAAAATTTCGACATTTTTCGAAAATGCTCAAAAATGCTCAAAATGATGAAAAACGGCATGCTGTGCAAGACCGTAAGGCTATAGCCTTGCGTTTTTGCCAGTTTTCGTCATTTTTCGAAATCGCTCAAAATCATGAAAAATGGTAAGGCTATAGCCTTACGCTTTTTTCAAATTTCGACATTTTTCGAAAATGCTCAAAAATGCTCAAAATGATGAAAAACGGCATGCTGTGCAAGACCGTAAGGCTATAGCCTTGCGTTTTGGCCATTTTCCGTCATTTTTCGAAATCGCTCAAAATCATGAAAAACGGTAAGGCTATAGCCTTACGCTTTTTTCAAAATTTCGACATTTTTCGAAAATGCTCAAAAATGCTCAAAATGATGAAAAACGGCATGCTGTGCAAGACCGTAAGGCTATAGCCTTGCGTTTTTGCCATTTTCGTCATTTTTCGTAATCGCTCAAAATCATGAAAAACGGTAAGGCTATAGCCTTACGCTTTTTTCAAAATTTCGACATTTTTCGAAAATGCTCAAAAATGCTCAAAATGATGAAAAACGGCATGCTGTGCAAGACCATAAGGCTATAGCCTTGCATTTTTATCAGTTTTCGTCATTTTTCAAAATCGCTCAAATCATGAAAAACGGTAAGGCTATAGCCTTACGCTTTTTTCAAAATTTCGACATTTTTCGAAAATGCTCAAAAATGCTCAAAATGATGAAAAACAGCATGCTGTGCAAGACCATAAGGCTATAGCCTTGCATTTTTATCAGTTTTCGTCATTTTTCAAAATCGCTCAAAATCATGAAAAACGGTAAGGCTATAGCCTTACGCTTTTTTCAAAATTTCGACATTTTTCGAAAATGCTCAAAAATGCTCAAAATGATGAAAAACGGCATGCTGTGCAAGACCGTAAGGCTATAGCCTTGCGTTTTTGCCAGTTTTCGTCATTTTTCGTAATCGCTCAAAATCATGAAAAACGGTAAGGCCTTACGCTTTTTTTCAAAATTTCGACATTTTTCGAAAATGCTCAAAAATGCTCAAAATGATGAAAAACGGCATGCTGTGCAAGACCATAAGGCTATAGCCTTGCATTTTTATCAGTTTTCGTCATTTTTCAAAATCGCTCAAAATCATGAAAAACGGTAAGGCTATAGCCTTACGCTTTTTTCAAAATTTCGACATTTTTCGAAAATGCTCAAAAATGCTCAAAATGATGAAAAACGGCATGCTGTGCAAGACCATAAGGCTATAGCCTTGCGTTTTGGCCATTTTCGTCATTTTTCGAAATCGCTCAAAATTATGAAAAACGGTAAGGCTATAGCCTTACGCTTTTTTCCAAATTTCGACATTTTTCGAAAATGCTCAAAAATGCTCAAACTGATGAAAAACGGCATGCTGTGCAAGACCGTAAGGCTATAGCCTTGCGTTTTGGCCATTTTCGTCATTTTTCGAAATCGCTCAAAATCATGAAAAACGGTAAGGCTATAGCCTTACGCTTTTTTCAAAATTTCGACATTTTTCGAAAATGCTCAAAAATGCTCAAAATGATGAAAAACGGCATGCTGTGCAAGACCGTAAGGCTATAGCCTTGCGTTTTTGCCAGTTTTCGTCATTTTTCGAAATCGCTCAAAATCATGAAAAATGGTAAGGCTATAGCCTTACGCTTTTTTCAAAATTTCGACATTTTTCGAAAATGCTCAAAAATGCTCAAAATGATGAAAAACGGCATGCTGTGCAAGACCGTAAGGCTATAGCCTTGCGTTTTTGCCAGTTTTCGTCATTTTTCGAAATCGCTCAAAATCATAAAAAACGGTAAGGCTATAAGCCTTACGCTTTTTTCAAAATTTCGACATTTTTCGAAAATGCTCAAAAATTCTCAAAATGATAAAAAACGGTATGCTGTCCAAGACCGTAAGGCTATAGCCTTGCGTTTGGGCCATTTTCGTCATTTTTCGAAATCGCTCAAAATTATGAAAAACGGTAAGGCTATACCCTTTCGCTTTTTTCAAAATTTCGAGACTTTTTTCGAAAATTCTCAAAAATGCTCAAAATTATGAAAAACGGCATGCTGTGCAAGACTGTAAGGCTATAGCCTTGCGTTTTTGCAGTTTTCGTCATTTTTCGAAATCGCTCAAAATCATGAAAAACGGTAAGGCTATAGCCTTTTACGCTTTTTTCAAATTTCGACATTTTTTCGAAAAATGCTCAAAAATGCTCAAAATGATGAAAAACGGCATGCTGTGCAAGGACCGTAAAGCTATAGCCTTGCGTTTTTGCCAGTTTTCGTCATTTTTTGTAATCGCTCAAAATCATGACAAACGGTAAGCTATAGCCTTACGCTTTTTTCAAAATTTCGACATTTTTCGAAAATGCTCAAAAATGCTCAAAATGATGAAAAACGGCATGCTGTGCAAGACCATAAGGCTATAGCCTTGCATTTTTATCAGTTTTCGTCATTTTTCAAAATCGCTCAAATCATGAAAAACGGTAAGGCTATAGCCTTACGCTTTTTTCAAAATTTCGACATTTTTCGAAAATGCTCAAAAATGCTCAAAATGATGAAAAACGGCATGCTGTGCAAGACCGTGCGGCTATAGCCTTGCGTTTTTGCCAGTTTTCGTCATTTTTTCGAAATCGCTCAAAAATCATGAAAAAATGGTAAGGCTATAGCCTTACGCTTTTTCCAAAATTTCGACATTTTTCGAAAAATGCTCAAAAGTGTTCAAAAATGCTCAAAATGATGAAAAACGGCATGCTGTGCAAGACCGTAAGGCTATAGCCTTGCGTTTTGGCCATTTTCGTCATTTTCAAAATCGCTCAAAATCATGAAAAAACGGTAAGGCTATAGCCTTATGCTTTTTTCAAAATTTCGACATTTTCGAAAATGCTCAAAAATGCTCAAAATGATGAAAAACGGCATGCTGTGCAAGACCGTAAAGCTATAGCCTTGCGTTTTTGCCAGTTTTCGTAATTTTTCGTAATCGCTCAAAATCATGAAAAACGGTAAGGCTATAGCCTTACGCTTTTTCAAAATTTCGACATTTTTTGAAAATGCTCAAAAATGCTCAAAATGATGAAAAACGGCATGCTGTGCAAGACCGTAAGGCTATAGCCTTGCGTTTTGGCCATTTTCGTCATTTTTCGAAATCGCTCAAAATTATGAAAAACGGTAAGGCTATAGCCTTACGCTTTTTTCAAAATTTCGACATTTTTCGAAAATGCTCAAAAATGCTCAAAAATGCTCAAAATGATGAAAAACGGCATGCTGTGCAAGACCATAAGGCTATAGCCTTGCATTTTCATCAGTTTTCGTCATTTTTCAAAATCGCTCAAAATCGTGAAAAACGGTAAGGCTATAGCCTTACGCTTTTTTCAAAATTTCGACATTTTTCGAAAATGCTCAAAAATGTTCAAAAATGCTCAAAATGATGAAAAACGGCATGCTGTGCAAGACCGTAAGGCTATAGCCTTGCGTTTTGGCCATTTTCGTCATTTTTCGAAATCGCTCAAAATCATGAAAAACGGTAAGGCTATAGCCTTACGCTTTTTTCAAAATTTCGACATTTTTCGAAAATGCTCAAAAATGCTCAAAATGATGAAAAACGGCATGCTGTGCAGACCATAAGGCTATAGCCTTGCGTTTTGGCCATTTTCGTCATTTTTCGAAATCGCTCAAAATTCTGAAATACGGTAAGGCTATAGCCTTACGCTTTTTTCAAAATTTTGACATTCTTCCAGCCCACCCTAGTAGGGCTGGCTAGAATCCTGCCCTGGCTCGGCTGCGCCAGAGCCTTAAATGATTAGGGGAATCCACTCCCGGAACAGAAACGGTGAAGTCACTACTGTGCAGGTCTACTGGTAGAGTGGGTCCTCATCGTCCTCATTATGTTGTATGTTTGCTATAAATCGCAAGAGTTTTACAAAAAGTTCACTGGAATTGAACTCGAATTGAACTGAATTGTCACTGATTTTTATCGCGCGCGCGTGCACGAAACGAGCACGCGCGCGCGTAAAAATCAGTGACGCCGGGCGGAAAACGACCGACGATAAACGCTTTCTTGAACGCGGGTCGATTTTTGAACTTTGTGCTAAAAAAACGCCCGTCCCCATTGAGAATGAATTAGAGTGGGCGATTTATTTCCTCGCCGTCTGTAAGCCCCTTAAGGCTTATAGCCTTACGCTTTTTTCAAAATTTCACAACATTTTCGAAAATGCTCAAAAATGCTCAAAATGATGAAAAACGGCATGCTGTGCAAGACCGTAAAGCTATAGCCTTGCGTTTTTGCCATTTTCGCATTTTTTCGTAATCGCTCAAATCATGAAAAACGGTAAGGCCTTACGCTTTTTTCAAAATTTCGACATTTTTCGAAAATGCTCAAAAATGCTCAAAATGATGAAAAACGGCATGCTGTGCAAGACCATAAGGCTATAGCCTTGCGTTTTGGCCATTTTCGTCATATTTCAAAATCGCTCAAATTTCTGAAATACGGTAAGGCTATAGCCTTACGCTTTTTTCAAAATTTTTGACATTTTTCGAAAATGCTCAAACATGCTCAAAAATGATGAAAAGACGCATGCTGTGTGCAAGACCGTAAGGCTAAAGCCATGCGTTTTGGCCATTTTCGTCATTTTTCGAAATCGCTCAAAATCATGAAAAACGGTAAGGCTATAGCCTTACGCTTTTTTTCAAAATTTCGACATTTTTCGAAAATGCTCAAAAATGCTCAAAATGATGAAAAACGGCATGCTGTGCAAGACCATAAGGCTATAGCCTTGC
>CM076983.1:18541198-18829910 GCA_039105355.1 Benthosema pterotum | reverse complement strand
AACTGGCCAAAACGCAAGGCTATAGCCTTACGGTCTTGCACAGCATGCCGTTTTTCCATCATTTTGAGCATTTTTGAGCATTTTCGAAAAATGTCGAAATTTTGAAAAAAGAACGTAAGGCTATAGCCTTACCGTTTTTCATAATTTTGAGCGATTTCGAAAAATGACGAAAACTGGCAAAAACCGCAAGGCTATAGCCTCACGGTCTTGCACAGCATGCCGTTTTTCATCATTTTGAGCATTTTGAGCATTTTCGAAAAATGTCGAAATTTTGAAAAAAGCGTAAGCTATAGCCTTACCGTTTTTCATAATTTTGAGCGATTTCGAAAAATGACGAAAACTGGCCAAAACGCAAGGCTATAGCCTTACGGTCTTGCACAGCATGCCGTTTTTTCATCATTTTGAGCATTTTTGAGCATTTTCGAAAAATGTCGAAATTTTGAAAAAAGCGTAAGGCTATAGCCTTACCGTTTTTCATAATTTTGAGCGATTTCGAAAAATGACGAAAAAGGCCAAAACGCAAGGCTATAGCCTTACGGTCTTGCACAGCATGCCGTTTTTCATCATTTTGAGCATTTTTGAGCATTTTCGAAAAATGTCGAAATTTTGAAAAAAGCGTAAGGCTATAGCCTTACCGTTTTTCATAATTTTGAGCGATTTCGAAAAATGACGAAAACTGGCAAAAACGCAAGGCTATAGCCTTACGGTCTTGCACAGCATGCCGTTTTTCATCATTTTGAGCATTTTTGAGCATTTTCGAAAAATGTCGAAATTTTGAAAAAGCGTAAGGCTATAGCCTTACCGTTTTTCATAATTTTGAGCGATTTCGAAAAATGACGAAAACTGGCAAAACGCAAGGCTATAGCCTTACGGTCTTGCACAGCATGCCGTTTTTCATCATTTTTTGAGCATTTTTGAGGCATTTTCGAAAAATGTCGAAATTTTGAAAAAAGCGTAAGGCTATAGCCTTACCGTTTTTCATAATTTTGAGCGATTTCGAAAAATGACGAAAAGGCCAAAAACGCAAGCATAGCCTTACGGTCTTGCACAGCATGCCGTTTTTCAATCATTTTGAGCATTTTCGAAAATGTCGAAATTTTGAAAAAAGCGTAAGGCTATAGCCTTACCGTTTTTTCATAATTTGAGCGATTTCGAAAAATGACGAAAACTGGCAAAAAGCAAGGCTATAGCCTTATGGTCTTGCACAGCATGCCGTTTTTCATCATTTTGAGCATTTTTGAGCATTTTCGAAAAATGTCGAAATTTTGAAAAAAGCGTAAGGCTATAGCCTTACCGTTTTTCATAATTTTGAGCGATTTCGAAAAATGACGAAAACTGGCAAAAACGCAAGGCTATAGCCTTACGGTCTTGCACAGCATGCCGTTTTTCATCATTTTGAGCATTTTTGAGCATTTTCGAAAAATGTCGAAATTTTGAAAAAAGCGTAAGGCTATAGCCTTACCGTTTTTCATAATTTTGAGCGATTTCGAAAAATGAGAAAACTGGCAAAAACGCAAGGCTATAGCCTTACGGTCTTGCACAGCATGCCGTTTTTCATCATTTTGAGCATTTTTGAGCATTTTCGAAAAATGTCGAAATTTTGAAAAAAGCGTAAGGCTATAGCCTTACCGTTTTTTCATAATTTTGAGCGATTTCGAAAAATGACGAAAACTGGCCAAAACGCAAGGCTATAGCCTTACGGTCTTGCACAGCATGCCGTTTTTCATCATTTTGAGCATTTTTGAGCATTTTGAAAAAATGTCGAAATTTTGAAAAAAGCGTAAGGCTATAGCCTTACCGTTTTTCATAATTTTGAGCGATTTCGAAAAAAACGAAAACTTGCAAAACGCAAGGCTATAGCCTTACTCTTGCACAGCATGCCGTTTTCATCATTTTGAGCATTTTTGAGCATTTTCGAAAAATGTCGAAATTTTGAAAAAAGCGTAAGGCTATAGCCTTACCGTTTTTCATAATTTAGAGCGATTTCGAAAAATGACGAAAACTGGCCAAAACGCAAGGCTATAGCCTTACGGTCTTGCACAGCATGCCGTTTTTCATCATTTTGAGCATTTTCGAAAAATGTCGAAATTTTGAAAAAAGCGTAAGGCTATAGCCTTACCGTTTTTCATAATTTGAGCGATTTCGAAAAATGACGAAAACTGGCAAAACGCAGGCTATAGCCTTACGGTCTTGCACAGCATGCCGTTTTTTCATCATTTTGAGCATTTTTGAGCATTTTCGAAAAATGTCGAAATTTTTGAAAAAAAGCGTAAGGCTATAGCCTTACCGTTTTTCATAATTTTGAGCGATTTCGAAAAATGACGAAAACTGGCAAAAACGCAAGGCTATAGCCTTACGGTCTTGCACAGCATGCCGTTTTTCATCATTTTGAGCATTTTTGAGCATTTTCGAAAAATGTCGAAATTTGAAAAAAAGCGTAAGGCTATAGCCTTACCGTTTTTCATCATTTTGAGAGATTTCGAAAAATATGGAAAACTGGCAAAAACGCAAGGCTATAGCCTTACGGTCTTGCACAGCATGCCGTTTTTCATCATTTTGAGCATTTTTGAGCATTTTCGAAAAATGTCGAAATTTTGAAAAAAGCGTAAGGCTATAGCCTTACCGTTTTTCATAATTTTGAGCGATTTCGAAAAATGACGAAAACTGGCAAAAACGCAAGGCTATAGCCTTACGGTCTTGCACAGCATGCCGTTTTTCATCATTTTGAGCATTTTTGAGCATTTTCGAAAATGTCGAAATTTTGAAAAAAGCGTAAGGCTATAGCCTTACCGTTTTTCATAATTTTGAGCGATTTCGAAAAATGACGAAAACTGCCAAAACGCAAGGCTATAGCCTTACGGTCTTGCACAGCATGCCGTTTTTCATCATTTTGAGCATTTTTGAGCATTTTCGAAAAATGTCGAAATTTTGAAAAAAGTAAGGCTATAGCCTTACCGTTTTTCATAATTTTGAGCGATTTCGAAAAATGACGAAAAAGGCCAAAACGCAAGGCTATAGCCTTACGGTCTTGCACAGCATGCCGTTTTTCATCATTTTGAGCATTTTTGAAAAATGTCGAAATTTTGAAAAAAGCGTAAGGCTTAAAAAAGGTAAGGCTATAGCCTTACCGTTTTTCATAATTTTGAGCGATTTTCGAAAAATGACGAAAACTGGCAAAACGCAAGGCTATAGCCTTACGGTCTTGCACAGCATGCCGTTTTTCATCATTTTGAGCATTTTTGAGCATTTTCGAAAAATGTCGAAATTTTGAAAAAAGCGTAAGGCTATAGCCTTACCGTTTTTCATAATTTTGAGGGATTTCGAAAAATGACGAAAACTGGCAAAACGCAAGGCTATAGCCATACGGTCTTGCACAGCATGCTGTTTTTCATCATTTTGACATTTTTGAGCATTTTCGAAAAAATGTCGAAATTTTGAAAAAAGCGTAAGGCTATAGCCTTACCGTTTTTTTCATAATTTTGAGCGATTTCGAAAATAAAAGGAAAACTGGCAAAAACGCAAGGCTATAGCCTTACGGTCTTGCCAGCATGCCGTTTTTTCATCATTTTGAGCATTTTTGAGCATTTTCGAAAAATGTCGAATTTTGAAAAAAGCGTAAGGCTATAGCCTTACCGTTTTTCATATTTTGAGCGATTTCGAAAAATGACGAAAACTGGCAAAACGCAAGGCTATAGCCTTATGGTCTTGCACAGCATGCCGTTTTTCATCATTTTGAGCATTTTGAGCATTTTTGAAAAATGTCGAAATTTTGAAAAAAGCGTAAGGCTATAGCCTTACCGTTTTTCATAATTTTGAGCGATTTCGAAAATACGAAAAACTGGCAAAACGCAAGGCTATAGCCTTACGGTCTTGCACAGCATGCCGTTTTTCATCATTTTGAGCATTTTTGAGCATTTTCGAAAAATGTCGAAATTTTGAAAAAAGCGTAAGGCTATAGCCTTACCGTTTTTCATAATTTTGAGCGATTTCGAAAAATGACGAAAACTGGCCAAAATGCAAGGCTATAGCCTTACGGTCTTGCACAGCATGCCGTTTTTCATCATTTTGAGCATTTTCGAAAAAGGTCGAAATTTGAAAAAAGCGTAAGGCTATAGCCTTACCGTTTTTCATAATTTTGAGCGATTTCGAAAAATGACGAAAACTGGCAAAAACGCAAGGCTATAGCCTTACGGTCTTGCACAGCATGCCGTTTTTCATCATTTTGAGCATTTTTAGAGCATTTTCGAAAAATGTCGAAATTTTGAAAAAAGCGTAAGGCTATAGCCTTACCGTTTTTCATAATTTGAGCGATTTCGAAAAATGACGAAAACTGGCAAAACGCAAGGCTATAGCCTTACGGTCTTGCACAGCATGCCGTTTTTCATCATTTTGAGCATTTTTGAGCATTTTCGAAAAATGTCGAAATTTTGAAAAAAGCGTAAGGCTATAGCTTACCTTTACCGTTTTTCATATTTTGAGCGATTTCGAAAATGACGAAAATGGCCAAAACGCAAGGCTATAGCCTTACGGTCCTTGCACAGCATGCGTTTTTCATCATTTTGAGAGCATTTTCGAAAAAGTCGAAATTTTGAAAAAAGCGTAAGGCTATAGCCTTTCCGTTTTTCATAATTTTGAGCGATTTCGAAAAATGAAGAAAAAAAACTGGCAAAAACGCAAGGCTATAGCCTTACGGTCTTGCACAGCATGCCGTTTTTCATCATTTTGAGCATTTTTGAGCATTTTCGAAAAATGTCGAAATTTTGAAAAAAGCGTAAGGCTATAGCCTTACCGTTTTTTCATAATTTTGACGATTTCGAAAATTAAGGAAAACTGGCCAAAAACGCAAGGCTATAGCCTTATGGTCTTGCACAGCATGCCGTTTTTCATCATATTGATGCATTTTTGAGCATTTTCGAAATGTCGAAATTTTGAAAAAAGCGTAAGGCTATAGCCTACCGTTTTTCATAATTTTGAGCGATTTCGAAATAAGGAAAAACTGGCAAAAAACGCAAGGCTATAGCCTTACGGTCTTGCACAGCATGCCGTTTTTCATCATTTTGAACATTTTTGAGCATTTTCGAAAAAAGTCGAAATTTTGAGAAAAAGCGTAAGGCTATAGCCCGCTAACCTACCGTTTTTCATAATTTTGAGCGATTTCGAAAAATGACGAAAACTGGCAAAAAACGCAAGGCTATAGCCTTACGTTCTTGCACAGCATGCCGTTTTTCATCATTTTGAAACATTTTTGAGCATTTTCGAAATAGAAAACTGCAAAAAACTGGCAAAAATGCTAACCGTAAGTGCTATACCTTACGTCTTGCACAGCATGCCGTTTTTCATCATTTTGAGCATTTTTGAGCATTTTCGAAAAATGTCGAAATTTTGAAAAAAAGCGTAAGGCTATAGCCTTACCGTTTTTCATAATTTTGAGCGATTTCGAAAAATGACGAAAACTGGCCAAAACGCAAGGCTATAGCCTTACGGTCTTGCACAGCATGCCGTTTTTCATCATTTTGAGCATTTTTGAGCATTTTCGAAAAATGTCGAAATTTTGAAAAAGCGTAAGGCTATAGCCTTACCGTTTTTCATAATTTTGAGCGATTTCGAAAAATGACGAAAACTGGCCAAAACGCAAGGCTATAGCCTTACGGTCTTGCACAGCATGCCGTTTTTCATCATTTTGAGCATTTTCGAAAAATGTCGAAATTTTGAAAAAAGCGTAAGGCTATAGCCTTACCGTTTTTCATAATTTTGAGCGATTTCGAAAAAATGAGGAAAACTGGCAAAAATGCAAGGCTATAGCCTTATGGTCTTGCACAGCATGCCGTTTTTCATCATTTTGAGCATTTTTGAGCATTTTCGAAAAATGTCGAAATTTTGAAAAAAGCGTAAGGCTATAGCCTTACCGTTTTTCATAATTTTGAGCGATTTCGAAAAATGAGGAAAACTGGCAAAAACGCAAGGCTATAGCCTTACGGTCTTGCACAGCATGCCGTTTTTCATCATTTTAAGCATTTTTGAGCATTTTCGAAAAATGTCGAAATTTTGAAAAAAGCGTAAGGCTATAGCCTTACCGTTTTTCATAATTTTGAGCGATTTCGAAAAATGACGAAAACTGGCAAAAACGCAAGGCTATAGCCTTACGGTCTTGCACAGCATGCCGTTTTTCATCATTTTGAGCATTTTTGAGCATTTTCGAAAAATGTCGAATTTTGAAAAAAGCGTAAGGCTATAGCCTTACCGTTTTTCATAATTTTGAGCGATTTCGAAAAATGACGAAAACTGGCAAAACGCAAGGCTATAGCCTTACGGTCTTGCACAGCATGCCGTTTTTCATCATTTTGAGCATTTTTGAGCATTTTCGAAAAATGTCGAAATTTTGAAAAAAGCGTAAGGCTATAGCCTTACCGTTTTTCATAATTTTGAGCGATTTCAAAAAATGACGAAAATGGCCAAAACGCAAGGCTATAGCCTTACGGTCTTGCACAGCATGCCGTTTTTCATCATTTTGAGCATTTTCGAAAAATGTCGAAATTTTGAAAAAAGCGTAAGGCTATAGCCTTACCGTTTTTCATAATTTTGAGCGATTTCGAAAAATGACGAAAACTGGCAAAAACGCAAGGCTATAGCCTTATGGTCTTGCACAGCATGCCGTTTTTCATCATTTTGAGCATTTTTGAGCATTTTCGAAAAATGTCGAAATTTTGAAAAAGCGTAAGGCTATAGCCTTACCGTTTTTCATAATTTTGAGCGATTTCGAAAAATGACGAAAACTGGCAAAAACGCAAGGCTATAGCCTTACGGTCTTGCACAGCATGCCGTTTTTCATCATTTTGAACATTTTTGAGCATTTTCGAAAAATGAGAAAAACTGGCATAAAAAAAGGCACGAAAATGCAAAACCGCAAGGCTATAGCCTTACGGTCTTGCACAGCATGCCGTTTTTCATCATTTTGAGCATTTTTGAGCATTTTCGAAAAATGTCGAAATTTTGAAAAAAGCGTAAGGCTATAGCCTTACCGTTTTTCATAATTTTGAGCGATTTCGAAAAATGACGAAAACTGGCCAAAACGCAAGGCTATAGCCTTACGGTCTTGCACAGCATGCCGTTTTTCATCATTTTGAGCATTTTTGAGCATTTTCGAAAAATGTCGAAATTTTGAAAAAAGCGTAAGGCTATAGCCTTACCGTTTTTCATAATTTTGAGCGATTTCGAAAAATGACGAAAATGGCCAAAACGCAAGGCTATAGCCTTACGGTCTTGCACAGCATGCCGTTTTTCATCATTTTGAGCATTTTCGAAAAATGTCGAAATTTTGAAAAAAGCGTAAGGCTATAGCCTTACCGTTTTTCATAATTTTGAGCGATTTCGAAAAATGAGGAAAACTGGCAAAAATGCAAGGCTATAGCCTTACGGTCTTGCACAGCATGCCGTTTTTCATCATTTTGAGCATTTTTGAGCATTTTCGAAAAATGTCGAAATTTTGAAAAAAGCGTAAGGCTATAGCCTTACCGTTTTTCATAATTTTGAGCGATTTCGAAAAATGAGGAAAATGGCCAAAACGCAAGGCTATAGCCTTACGGTCTTGCACAGCATGCCGTTTTTCATCATTTTGAGCATTTTTGAGCATTTTCGAAAAATGTCGAAATTTTGAAAAAAGCGTAAGGCTATAGCCTTACCGTTTTTCATAATTTTGAGCGATTTCGAAAAATGACGAAAACTGGCAAAAACGCAAGGCTATAGCCTTACGGTCTTGCACAGCATGCCGTTTTTCATCATTTTGAACATTTTTGAGCTTTTTCGAAAAATGTCGAAATTTTGAAAAAGCGTAAGGCTATAGCCTTACCGTTTTTCATAATTTTGAGCGATTTCGAAAAATGACGAAAATGGCCAAAACGCAAGGCTATAGCCTTACGGTCTTGCACAGCATGCCGTTTTTCATCATTTTGAGCATTTTTGAGCATTTTTGAAAAATGTCGAAATTTTGAAAAAAGCGTAAGGCTATAGCCTTACCGTTTTTCATAATTTTGAGCGATTTCGAAAAATGAGGAAAACTGGCAAAACGCAAGGCTATAGCCTTACGGTCTTGCACAGCATGCCGTTTTTCATCATTTTGAGCATTTTTGAGCATTTTCGAAAAATGTCGAAATTTTGAAAAAAGCGTAAGGCTATAGCCTTACCGTTTTTCATAATTTTGAGCGGTTTCGAAAAATGACGAAAATGGCAAAAACGCAAGGCTATAGCCTTATGGTCTTGCACAGCATGCCGTTTTTCATCATTTTGAGCATTTTTGAGCATTTTCGAAAAATGTCGAAATTTTGAAAAAAGCGTAAGGCTATAGCCTTACCGTTTTTCATAATTTTGAGCGATTTCGAAAAATAAGGAAAACTGGCAAAAACGCAAGGCTATAGCCTTACGGTCTTGCACAGCATGCCGTTTTTCATCATTTTGAGCATTTTTGAGCATTTTCGAAAAATGTCGAAATTTTGAAAAAAGCGTAAGGCTATAGCCTTACGTTTTTTCATCGTTTTGAGGATTTCTGAAAAATGGCATGACCTTACGGTCTTGCACAGACAATGACAAAAAATTACGAAACCTGACGAAAGCCCTCATGTCCACCCTAGGACAGCCGCAAGCCTCATTCATTCCAATGTAAATATCATGGACTTTACACAATAAATACTGGTTCATTTTTGGAAACCAGACCTTCAAAATCTCTTCCAAATCCATCAACAAGGCATGCTCCATGCAGTGGAAAATGTGTGTGTGGTATTTATTTTTAAAACAATGTTTTATCATACAGGAAAGCTATTGGTGTAGAGGTTTGTCTATCAGATGTTATGCTTAGCTGTGATTGGATCATAGTAGTTTGGGGAGGGGGGTTATCTAAAGGTCTATTGGACAGTTCTAGTTTGGGACGGGCTTAGCTAAAGGTCCATTGGGAAATGTTACATGCTGGGCCTGGTCTCCCCCCCCCTTTGATATGAAGTCCCTTAAAAAGTGCTGGTGCAATCTATCAATCTACAATGACTGTATGAGACTGTTACTGAGAGCTCCAAGAAGCTCCAGTGCCAGCCAGATGTTTGTTAATGCTAGGGTTCCTACCTGCTCTGCTGTTCTACGCAACCTCATGTATAGGTTTATGTGCAGGTGTTCAGAGTCGGTAAATGACATCATTAATGTCCTAACTAACCCAATGCGTAGCTCTGTTAGGTTCCACTCTAGAAGATGGAACCACTGGAGAACGTGTTTGTATGTTCAAAACTGAACATGGTGGAACACTTTTTATTGTACAGTTTTTTCTTCCCTCTCTCTCTTATTTATTGTTGTACTGCTTGATATGGATTCCCCTGAGTCTGAAATAAAGATTGAATTGAATATCACCTTCAGAAGACACATAATTAGTAAAAGCCCATTAGAAGCCCATCTTTGTGCAATCTCTGGGTTACATGACCTGTCAGTATGTACACACCTTTTCTGAGAGACCCCAATGGGCTGCAGCAGAGGTTTTCAACCTTTTTGACACCAGGGCCCACTATTTATTCAGCATTTCAGCCACAAATCACCATTTGATGGCATTTTCACCCCACAGACCCCAAAGCTAAAGATTTCTTTTGCTTTTGTTCCACAATTCCAGGCTGGATTTGGGAAACATACAGTCAAACATACAGATCAAGATGACCATTAATCTTCTACATTCTCTAGTTGTGTAGACCTGGGCTAATTCACATGATGAATATTTTAACTCTTGAGAGGGTAAACATGACACGAAATGGACCCCCAAGGGTCCATGTGGTTTCATGTTTACGCTCTCAAAGAGTAACATCTGGTTAACCAACTGTCCATCATTTAGCCTGGGGACCACCTGGAACCCTCTCAGGGACCAACAGGTTGTCCGAGGACCAACCACCAGTTGAAAACCCCTGCTGTAGGTTTTGACCCGAGACGGTACCAGCGCAGTGTTGATCGGTTGTTGTGGTGGTGTGTCAACACTGAGACTGAAGAAATTATTTGCCCTGGGGCTAAAATATTCATCATCTGAATTAGCCCAAATCTACACAACTAGAGAATGGAGAAAATTAATGATCATTTTGATCTGTATGTTTGACTGTTTAGTTTCTTAAATACAGCCTGGAATTGTGGTCAAAAGCAAGATAAATCTTTTTTGGGGTCTGACTGACATCAAACAAGTTCTGCCATACAAATATTTGGGGGGTGATGACAGACCCCACTCTATCATGGTCCTCACATATTTGTAAGAGGATTTGGTGCCAACAGCCAGATCCTGTTTCTTTTACAAATCTGTCATTCAAACTGTGTTGTGCTGTAGCACGGCCTGGTTCAATAGCCTGTCAACCCATAAAAACAAAGTGTATAGCCAAATCAAGATCTGTGCTAAAATTACTGTAATTAAAATTACTTTGAATGAAGAATACCAGCTGTTGCCATCCATGAGGCGGTTTAGAGTCCCTAAATTTAAGAAAAACAGACCATAGAGCTCAACATCAGTCTGTCCTACTTCTGAACCGAAATCGATAATTCCAAGGTCATGTTTGTCACGTTCTGCTCTTTTCTATTCTTCTGTCCTGGCTGCATTGTATTGTAATGTTGTGTAAGTTCTAATGTTGTCTTGTCTGTGTAGGCCATGAACGCAAAACAAATTTCAGTGAAAGACAATAAAGTCGTATCACAGCATTAGTGTACAGATACTGCATCATGGCAATTTCTTGCTGTGATGTGATTGTTTACTTGCTATGTGCCAAGTCACATCAAAGGAAACAAGGCCAACTAAACTATATATACCGGTACACACACTACACAGTGGCAGAGATCGGTGTAAATGGTAATATTACTTTTCTTTGTAACAATATAACATCCTACAAAATAGTATGACAGTTCAAAAATTACTAGTCACTTTCAACAGTACTACATTGGTAATATCATTTTCTTGGTCAATACTTTGACAAAAAGTGTGATGAACAGCAACTTATTAGTCAGACATAAAACACCATCTAGTGTCAGAGTTGCAACATTGAAAGAAAAGATCTTGTGTCCTTTACAGTAGGAGTATAAAGATTTGTAAAGTGGGTGACTCTGACTAAAAAGATTGAGTTGTACTTTTGCGGGTGGAGCGGTGCAAAATATAAAAGTAATAATCGCCCAGCACGCAAGTGTTCTATACAAGCCGGTCCTCAAATGTCTGGGGATTCTGGAAGGAGAGATAGATTTTAGAGCAGGGGTTTTCAACAGGTGGTCCGGGGACCACCAGTGGTCCCTGAGAGGGTTCCAGGTGGTTAACCAGATCTAACTCTTGAGAACGTAAAAATGAAACCAAATGGACCCTTGCGGGTCCATTTGGTTTCATTTTTTACACTCGAGTTAAAATATTCATAATTTGAATTAGCCAAAGTCTACACAACAAGATTAATGGTAATTTGATTGTTTTATTTCCCAAATCCACCCTGGAATTGTGGACAAAAGCCAAATTAAATCTTTAGTTTTGGGTCTGTGGCTAAAATGTCATCAAATGGTCCGTGGCTCAAATTCTCAATAAATGGTGGGCCCTGGTATGAAAAAGGTTGAAAACCACTGTTTTAGAGGACAGGGTAACTGCTTTTGTCCTCAAATAAGTGTTCAATTAAAGGATATGCCTGGACATCACCATTTCCTGCAACAGGTCACTGCTTTCCCATTTATGTCACCCAATATGCTACAGACACCTTAAAACAACTTTGGACAAAATATATATCAAAGTGTATATTTTTCCACCCGATGTCGTTTCTACTTTGATGCTGCAGACTTTTCCCTGCAAAGACACGTTCTTTGACCCGACAACCCAGAACTTTGTTGTAAACAAGATAATTGATGTTGGGCTGGTGGGGGGTGAGGCGGCCAATCGGTTTCATAATGAGCCAATAAGAGTGGAGGTGAAGTGGAGTTTGATTCAAATCCCTTTACAGTTTTGTACACTAAAGTTGCCCATAGCTTTACTAATTTGATATTGCAAACCAGGGGTTTTCAACAGGTGGTCTGGGGACCACCAGTGCTCCCTAAGAGGGTTCCAGGTGGTCCCCAGGCTAAATGATGGAAAGTTGGTTAACCAGATGTAACTCTTGAGAATGTGAAAATGAAACCAAATGGACCCACAAGGGTCCATTTTCACACTCAAGAGTTAATATTCATCTGAATTGGCACCATTTAATTAAGAAGTCTACACTGTTTAGTTTGCAAAATCCAGCCTGTAATTGTGAACAAAACCAAAAGAATTCTTTAGTTTTAGTCTTTGGGGACAAAATGTCATCACATGGTGGTCCGTGGCTCAAATGCAGAATAAATTGTGGTCCCTGGTGTCAAAAAGGTTGAAAACCACTGTTGTAAACTGTAGGGAGTACAGACAGTAAACTAGGGGGTTATTGCCTAATGCCTATGGAAAGGAAACAAAATGGGCAGAATAAACCAAGTAACCAACACAAATCCAGCAGGGCACCGCAGGGAGTTGAACCCCGTTCCGGTAAACCAGAAGAACCACAACCGGTGCCATATGTTGTTGTGTTGTAATTTACACACCCAAAACACAACATTTACATTTCAACAGAAAAAAAAAAAAAAAAAAACAGATGAAACAGCCACATGTTATGTCTATACATTGGAAACCATTAGACTAACTCCACTAATACATTGAGGACTCCTGAGACATAAAGAAAATTATATTTATTTTCCCGTGCTCATGAAGTGCTGCAAAATGCTAAAAGTGAAGAGTACAGCAGAAAACGTTTGGGTCATATATAGGCCCATCACCGATGCCTCACCTACTGACAGGCATAAAGGATGAAGTTTTAGCTGTGAAAGGCAGCCAATAGAAATTTACTCACATTATAACAGACCAATCACATCAATCCACACCACATGATTGGTCCTAACCTAACCTCGTGTTAATCATGTGATGTGAGCTGAACATGACCGATCCTTACTCACAAATGTGAAATGCTGCGAGACAAAACCACATAAACACACATCAGAAACCGGGCCTGTGTTCATTTCTGATGTGGGCTGACGTAGTTGAAGCTTTACTCACAAATCAGATCCATATACCTGTAGCACCGATGATGTCTTATGACCTAGATGTTCTCTGCTGCACTTTTCACTTTAAGCACTTTGCAGCGCTTCATGAACATTAACAAAATAAATATATTTCCTTAGTCTCTGCCCAAGCAGTTTGCCTTTCATAATGCAAATACAGTAATTACAGTGTTGTCATTTTTGAGAATTTACATTAAAAAAAAGCATTAAAAAAAAAACACAAACACAATGCATGTAAAATGTTGAGCGTCATCTTTACATTACACTCCATAAGAGAAAGAACTGGGTCATAGGAAAGAAGAAATTACTAAAAAATGCGAATAAATAAAAATCGATCAATTGCGAGTCTGAGACAACATGAACAAATAACTTTATTAAAAGCAAATAGAGAAGAGATTAGGGTCATGTAGAAACCTTGTACATCCCGAACAGTTTTCAGGGCAACCACAACTCAACACACTCCAACAGAGGAAGTAAATGACACAGCAGAAGCTTTCCTTTACTTCCTCTGTTAGTTTACACAGACCTACAGCATGGAAGGCTGTAAACAGTGTTAAACAGAACTACATGCTACCAAACCACACACCTCCACATCACATCTGTACACAGAGGCCACTAGATCGGCCAGAAAAGAAGAAATTACTAAAAAAGTGAATAAATAAAATTCGATCAAGAGAGTCAGAGACAAAAATTAACAAACAACTTTATTCAAAGAATTGAGAGAGCATGGAAACACTAGAAACACATGCGATGTGGAAGTGACAAATCTTTACTCTTTTTAGCCATTATTTTAAACTTTAACGGTTTAGAAATACGAGCTTGTAGGTCTGATATTTTGAAAAACACAAACGATTATGTTAGCGAATAAAATTATTTAAAGGGTCGAATGCAGTTCTCAGGTTGAGAAAGGTTAAACTATGACTAAATCAAATGCCGCCACAAATGTGGACTGGCATTATATTACACAAATGATGGAATGATGTGGTAGCATGTAGCACACTTAGAGAATCAAAACGTTCACTAACCTCCACTTTACTAACCTTTCACTGCCAACAGCTCCCAGCAGTGGAATCATCAGCCTAGAGTCCATCCATCTTCATCCGCTTATCTGAGGTCGGGTCACGGGGAGCATGGAGTCTGTACCAACAGCCACATCTTCCTGTCAGCTTCATGTTCTGGAATTACATTGGGGAAGAGGAGAGAAATGATTTAGTTGTTGGTCCTGCATGATGACATTTTGGAGGTTATCAATAGTCACTGACAGGGCTGTGTCACCATCGTTCTACTGCCACACAAGTTGTGCTCAAATGATTCAACCCATTAAAGCAGGGGTTTTCAACCTTTTTCATCTCAGGGACCACCATTTATTCAGCATTTGAGCCACGGACCACCAATTGATGACATTTTCACCCCAAAGACCTACAATTAAAGAATTCTTTTGATTTTGTCCACAATTCCAGGCTGTATTGCGCCAACAAAGCAATGTAACCTTCTTAATTAAGTGGGGCTAATTCAGATGAATATTTTAACCATTTGGTTTCATTTTCACATTCTCAAGAGTTACATCTGGTTAGCCAACTTTCCATCATTTAGCCTGGGGACCACCTGGAAGCCTCTCAAGGACCACTGGTGGCCCCCGGACCACCTGTTGAAAACGCCTGCATTAAAGGGTAAACTACTATATTCACACAGCAGCCATCTTGCCAGAAAGGTACAACTTCCCACAGACCACTCATTCATCCAATCAGAAAAAGGTCTATATCCAATTGTATTAAAACAACGTCAAACTCAAAATCGCAGCTTTAAGAAAAGCTTGAATTATGCATCTGCAGAGTGTTTGTTTTATAAAAGGTCTATGTAAACACGAGCTACTTCGTGTAAAGAAATGCCTTACAGATTAATAATGTCAGAGTTTGGAAACACTCAATCAGCACAGCAACCTCCTGTATTATGTGCACATTTAATACAGGTGGTGCGCCTGGACTGTTGAGTGATGGTTAACAAGCACTCCCAAACTCCAGCACTTAAAAACTTGACAGGCAGTAGCTCATAACATGTCTACACTGGATTTTCATGAAACAAACACATTGCAGATGGAGAGAGGATAAGTCAAGCTTTCTGTACAACTGTAATGTTTGAGTTTGATGGTATTCAATACAGTTGTAGGACCTTTTGGTTTGAATGGGCCATGTATGCAAGTTCGCACCTTGCTAGCAAGATGACAGCTGTGTGAATATGGTCATATAAGCACATATAGCACAAAAACCTTGAGGGTTTGTGTTCTAAATGTTATTAACGTATTTATATTGCCAAAAGGGACAGTGTCCCTTTAATGAAGCCTAAAATGCATGAAGTAATTGAAACTTTGAACAATACAATGGATATATGAACACACTAGTCAACTTAATGTGGCCCCACCATGAATTTTAAACTTAAGATTGGTGTTTTTACCATCTCTGGTGTATTTTTTTACATGCCAGAACGTTGTGTCTTTAACAGTTAGGCCTATATTTAGTTGGGACATTTTAGCAGATTGTGCCTGTTCTGGGAACTAAATCAAGAAATTTCAATAAGTTTCTAATGACATGTACTAAAATGCTGAAATTCAACACCCGTGGGAAGACTCATGAAGACCTAAAAGTCAGGGTCCCAATCACTAACCATTAGAAGAAAAGACATGCTAGCAATGGATTCAGTATAATGAAAAGCAGGACATTATGCATTAGTTTTGAAAAACTCAGGCCAATTTACATTCAACTCTTGAGTGTAAAAATGAAACCAAATGGACCCTTGCAGGGGTCATCATTTGAATTGGCACCACTTAATTAAGAAGTCTACACTGTTTTGTTTGCAAAATCAAGCCAGGAATTGTGGACAAAAACAAAAAATTCTTTAGTTTTAGGTCTTTGGGGTGAAAATGTAATCAAATGGTGGTCTGTGGCTCAAATGCTGAATAAACGCTGGGCCCTGGTGTCAAAAAGGTTGAAAACCCCTGGTTTAGACTACAGAGTGTATATAGGCTATATATTAAAAAAAAAGGTATTAAAAGGCAACATGTATGATACATTTGATTTTAGGGTTAATTCATGGTGGAGACCCTTTAACGTGTAATGGTGACACAGCCCTAGTTTCTACTGTAATAATGTAACCCAGATACATACCGTGGGGGTTCTTCCGTCGCTCAGGTGGAGAATATCTGGTATTAATAAGAGCCTGGTGGTCTCAGCTCAGCTGTTATAGCAGATATCTCCTGGTGATGTCATCCAAGATCACATGACTAACCTGGAAGACACATGCATAAAAAACAAACATTACACTCTCACTCCAGATTTTACACATGGTAAAGCACACAAATTTTGTACACAAACTGCTCAACCCTTTTAATTTAAAGACATTAAAGACATTTGACATTCATTAGTGTACAGACTACTGGCTTTTTCCCCTTTTTTTAATCTCTGCAGTTGGAACCAAATCTCTAATAATGTTAAATGGACCTATGGGTTCCCCAGGCCCTAGTTTGGGGACCAGATTTTAAAGATTACAGAATTCATATATATATATATATATATATATATATATATATATATAGAAAAATCTTCATACAACCTGAGTAAAAGAAAGTATTGCCAAAATGAAATTGAAATGTTCTTTTTTTAAACAAATGTATAATTGTTTGAAAATAGAAGAGCTTACAAGCCCAGTGTGTTGCATCACAATGCATTGTGCGCTTATAGATCAGCCATTTTAAAATGGCCAAATTCAACTATTATGTTTTGTAATAATAACCCAAATCCACTGACTAAGTAGTAGTTTAAAGTTTCCAAACAATTGTAGACAAGTATAAAAACGCAACATTGTGGACAGCATAGTAAGTATTACCCGTTTTTATGTTTAGTTTAGTTTGTTGTTTCTTAAAAAGGACAACATATTGCTCTCCATTTTCTGCCACAATAAACACCCAACAGTCCCAACAAATCTAATGTTTAAACATGAACAGTTTTAATAGTAGATAAACCATGTGTTTTCCAAACAAACATTAGTGAATTACCTTGCAGAGGATGACGCCAAACAAACAACATGAACAGCAGCCTGACAGGTTTTAAAACTAAAGCTCCGCCCAGTCTTCAACTATGTCACGTGAAAGTCCGTCCGTGATTGGTCCGTCGTAGTGATTGGATGATCAGCTCCCGCCACCCGCGCACGCATGCGCGCACGCGCACGCAAGCACGCGTGCACGCACGCACGCACAGAGTCTGCTAGTGCCCATTAGATGGCAGCAAATCGTCATGTTTCCAGTCTGTCCATGACACACCTAGCCTGGCTGATAGACCAATTATTTGTTTACAAACATTGGGACTGGATGCACGGATAACCGTTTCATGTAATCAATCTATAGATTATAATTTTCACCTAAAAAACTTCAAACTTTAAAATGCTCATCTTACAATAGAATGAATCTCTGAAACCTATTATAAAGGGGTCTGGTCAATGGCAGATTTTTGGCATGTAAAAAAAAGTATAAACACCAATCTTGAACCTACCACTTTCTGTGCAACAACAGGCTACTGGTATCAACAATGTATCACCTCCATCACTTTTGCACTTTTGTCTTCTTCATTCTTCAAAGTAATGTTTCAGAGTATACAGTAGGAGAGTGGGATTTGAACCCCCAATGTGTGGATCACATGGACATCCGTTTAACCCAGTATGCCTGCCACGCTCTCTGTTCTATCATGGTTTCTCAATGATAAACAATTAAAGCACTATAAAGACGCATGGAACTGCAAACACTGTTATGATGGTCTGTAGATCATCCCAAGGCCCCATCTGAAGTGACTAGAACATCCTAAAGCAGAAGTTAAATAACTAAGAAACTACTAAAGAGTTCAGCTGAATTATAAATACTGTGAATGGAATTTCTAGGTGATAGTGATTTTATGACTTACAGGCCGTCTCTATCAGCTCAATGGTAAAAAAAAATGTCCATCAGCACTTGTGCAGGAAACGAGATTAAAATGCAGGGTAGAAGCAGGGGTGGATCTAGTGGGGGGGCAGGGGTGGGCAGAGCCCACCCAAATGTCCATCCGGCCGCCCTAATGAAAGGTAATATCAGTGGTTTTCATCAGTGGTCCGGGGTCGGGATCACCAGTTGAGAGGTTCAGGTGGTCCCCAGCTAAATGTTGGAAAGGTTAACCAGATTGAGAGCGTAAAAACGAAACCAAATGGAACCTTGCGGGTCCATTTGGTTTCATGTTTACACTCTCAAGAGTTCATCTGAATTAGCCCAAGTCTACACAACTAGAGAATGTAGAAGATTAATGGTCATTTTGATCTGTATGTTTGACTGTTTTGTTTCCCAAATCCAGCCTGGTGTTGTGGTCAAAAGCAAAATAATTAAAACTAAAATGTCATCAAATCGTGGTCCTCTGTGGCTCAAATGCCGAATAAATAGTGGGCCCTGGTGTCAAAAAGATTGAAAACTACTGCTTCATATGAAAAACTTTGGAGTTGCCCACCCTGCCATTTTTCCAGCCCACCCTAATAGGGCTGGCTAAATCCGGCCCTGGGTAGAAGAGGAACATTAGTGCTGCTGTGAAATTGGAATAGACCTGGAAATAGACAAAAAATAGATAAAAAAAAAACAAGTTCAAATTTAACATATTGATCTGTATTCAGCATCAGCGGAGTCATTATTGATTTAACTGAACTCAAATAACACTGATATGATTTTTCTTTCTTTCTTTTATTTATTGTTTGGTGTGGTAGATCATGTTTATGCAATCTTCTATAATATACTGTATATGGATATATTTCAACATAAATCAACATCTACACACTATACACTCATTTGCTTTGTACATGAAGTACACCTTAACATTATTTCTAGTCTAGTTTTAATCTATAATAACAATTAACCACCATTAACCACAACTGGTTAAATATTGGCCTGCATTGCAAGGACAACCTGCTCTGCAAGGTTGTACAATGTACATCTATCTAGTTTTAAACATTTTTCTAAATGATCTTGAAAGTGAGAATGACTGATATAGAAATGCATTTGTGAAAAATCATTGAATTCACAGGGGTTTAATTAATACCTAATCCCAAACCATTATAATAACAATCACTGACACTCACATTGTCATTATCAGTTACTTTACTTTACTTTTTACTTTGATTACTTTACATTACTGATTTTGTAATGCTGAAAATCACCATCATCATTATTAGACTGATCTTGGTAAGATCTTTAGAGTACCAGTTTCAGTTGCAATGTATGGAAACAGCTTCTCAGTGAACCTGTGTGTGAAGGTGTGTATATGTGTGTTAGTAACAGGATCACAGAATGACAGCTTTCCTTCATTCCAGTCCAGTTGGATTCTGATTATCTGAGGTTCATGCGTCAATGAAAGATCAGTTTCAGACCTGAAGAATGCTGTGTATTCATCGTCATCTAAACATAATGCCCAGCCTCCTTCCCAGTCGCGTCTCCCTTCCTCTGAAAGGACTCTGATAACACACCCAGAACCCAATCTGTATTCTCTCCAACCTCAACATCCCAGCTGTTTATCCCTGAGTTGATGCCTTCAGACCCAAGGACAAGGGGAAGGTCAACAAACCTCTCTGGATTGTCAGGAAGTTTCTGACTCTCTCCATGTCTCACGATGGTCAGATCATCAGACAGGGTGTATGATGGATGTGCAGTGTGACAGGAGTGTAGGAGACAATGTCCTTCATCTTGTCCCAGACTCTGAAGCCCAGGTTGCCCAGGTGTTTGGCCACGTCTATCAGTGCTCCTGAGACATGCTGTGGGTCCTGCAGTGTGAGCTGGACTCTTTTCATGGTGGTCTTGTAGTTCTGCAGGAATGAGATTTCTTCAGCTTTCAGCTCCTCTTCTATGGCTCTGATCACTTTTGAAATGGTTGATAATTGATATCTCTGTGTTTAGACCCTTGATTTTCTCCTTCATCAACTGACTCTTCTGCTGCTCTTCCTCCCTCAGTTTTGTGATCCTGGCCTCTTCTTCATCATGTAGAAACTGATGAAGCTTCTTAAACTGTTCCTTCAGCTGTGCCTCTGTGTGCCGGGTCTGGAACACAATGTGTTCGGCTGTCAGGTCATAGTTTGTTTTTGTTTCATTACAGACTTCCAGTTTGTCCTCTAAAGGCTTCAGTAGTTTCTGGACTTCCTCCTTGCGCTCCAGAGCAGCTTCATTGATGGGTCTGAAACGGTGGTTGGCATGTTTTTCCGAATGAAGACACACAAGGCACACCGGCTGTTCACATTCCAGACAGAACAGTTTGAGTTTTTCAGTATGCAGCCCACAGAGAACCTCAACCTCAGACCCTGATGAAGCTTTCTGATGTTTCTCCCGTGTGAAGGCCTCACACAGGTTCTTCAGAACCAGGTTACGGGGTGGAAAATCGATTGAATGTGTCTTCTTACAAACCGGACACTCTTTTGTTATCTTCTCTCGCCACCAGTCCTGCAGGCAGTCTTTACAGAAGCTGTGGCTACAGGGCAGCACAAGGATCTTTAAAGATGTCATAGCACACAGGACAGGAAAAGTCCTCTTCCAATGGAGACACCTTAGCCATTTTGCCTTTTCGGTAAAGCTACAAACACTGATCAAGACAGGGAGTTGTGGTCTTCTAGAATGTTCCCTGAAATTTTGCTTTTGCTGTGAATCGTGCAGCCTCTTGTTGAAGTCCGTGATTCAGCTGACAGAGTTATACAGTAGGTTCTATGCAGTGGCCTGGGTAATTTCAGCAGCCGTGGAAAGACAGCCTGTCCTCCTCACTGGAAGTTGTGCGTTTGATGTTTGATCCGAAGCGCAATCTTACTGTTTAAGAGATGAGTCAGGCATGGAGTGGAGCTTTGACACACCTGTTGCAAAGTTCACCCACCCACACACACACACGCACACGCGTACACGTACACACACACCCACACACAACACACACACACACACACACACACACACACACACACACACACACACACACACACACACACACACACACACACACACACACACAAAGTCGAGTCAAGTGAGACTTCTGATAAAAGAGCTGAACCGTTAAAAAAAAAACAGAGACAAAGCAATATAAGTTATGGTAAGGAGACCATAAGGAAACAATAAAGATATAAAAGTATGGCATGCAAAGGCACAGAACAGGAGACAGCAGAGGAATCAGGTGCAATTAAAAGGGACTTGTGCCGGTGGACCAGGGAGGTCTGGGTATCCCTAGCCTCGACACCCAGGCTTTCATTTTCGTTCGCCTTGCGCGAAAACGGAAAGCCTGGACTAACGCACGTTGGAAAGTGGCCTTCAAGTGGGAGTGAACCTTCCGGGGTGGGCGTCGCTCTAAATAATGTGACGTAGAACAGCAGTGGACGGGCGCGGGAGGGGCCGGAGATGACGACACGTTATGAGATCAAATCAGAGCGCAGCACTTCCGCCGTGTGGATCCCACGACACCCCCGCCCCCCAAGGCCAAAATCATTGAGGGCTAGATCAGGGAGGTCTGGGTATCCCAAACATTTTGCTCTATCATTATGCTTTTAGCCTAAGACATCTAGCTCACTGGTCTCTCCCTCCAGAACGAGCCCCACCACAGTCCCAGATAGAAAACCACATTTGTGATAGTCTACCTCTAATATATTTTACTACTGCTAAACTACCTGAGGCTATTAGTGATCATCCCATTTTTGTTCACCTACGTTGGGTATGGAAAAAAGTGTCCCTTTTTTCAAATTTAATTTATACATCCGTATAAATTACAACCCGTCTTCCAGTATTTGGCTGAATCCCAAACTCCTTATTGATTGAGACCTTTTATTTGGAATCTGTGGGCAGAAAGGGGTGTTCTGGCCTTGAAGGATTTGTTCGAAGGAGATACATTTAAAAGCTTTGCAGAACTCACTGAGCAATATGGTCTTCCTCGTAATCACTTTTGGAAGTATCCTCAAATTTGGCATTTAATACTTACAAATGTGAGAGCTAACAATATCTCAACTGAGTTTGACCTCCTGAAAATAGTGTTGATTATATTCGGTGCTGGACACGAGGCATCAAAATATTTGTATATTACTCCTTGATGATAGCACACCAAGGTCAGCCCTGAATTGTAAAAAGGATCTGGGAGGCAGACTTAAATCAGTTAAGACACTTCTCTACTCATCTAGCTGATTGGATTCAAACAGCATTAATGGTGGGCAGAAAGATCATAGTTAAAGAATGGAAGTCTGAGGATTTGCCTCCGGCGCATGTGTGGTTCACTCAGCTGGGTACTGTAGCCGCCTTGGGTGAATAGGATGAGTAATCAATTAGATAAATACGATTTGAAATGGAATGTGTTTCTTGCTCATGTTGCAGGCCCCTGATGTGACCCATGATCAGGCAAAGCCAAAACAATTGATGTTTGTTTCTATCGGACATCTAATATGGCTGATGATGCTAGGTTAATGGCTGTGTAAACAACTGCAGTCTCCTTTTTTCTCTTTTCTTTTTTGTTTGAATTATTATTTAATTTAATTATTACTGTAATTGATTTTAGCATTGATGTTTTTTTGTTCGTAAATAAAAAAGGGACTTGTAAAAAACTTTTAATGATGCAACGTTTCGGTCAACGACCTTGTTCAAGCATCTCAATGATGCTTGATGGTTGCGTGATACTTGAAGAAGGTCGTTGACCGAAATGTTGCCTTAATTAAACGTTTTTTTTTTAGGGTCCCCAGCAAATATTTTCAAATGGTCGTCTGCAGCATAATTAGTGTACATTTGTGGGTACTTGACATGAAAAGGTTTTGGGAATTGGGAACCACTGGAGAAGTGTGCATCGGTACAGCATCACATGGCAAATATTTCAGCAGTCAACACTGAAACATATTTTATTCTGAATTACATTATTATTATATTATATATAATACATTTATTTACCCTTATATACCAGTAAGAGCCAATACGGCCATAACTCTAGTTCACCAAATATACACTAGAGGGCATACAAGTATTGACTCTGTTTTGTGCATCCCTTTTCCTCTGCACATAGCAAATGTGCTGAGGAAAAGGTGACTTGTTTTCGGCCTTTGCCCAGGCCTGATGGCAAAGGCCAACAGGCCTGGGATTCAAACCTGTGGCACACCATCCGGCAGCAGGGGCGAAATCCAAAAGCGACCTCGCCCGCGGGCGCCCGGTTTCAAAAGCGGGCGCCCGCTTTCACAAAAACGGGCGCCCGTTTTCACAAAACCGTTTTCAAAAGCGGGCGCCCGTTTTCACAAACGGGCGCCCTTTTCAAAAGGTTATGGTTAGGTTTAGGCATAGGTTTACTGAGGTTAAGTTTAGGTTAGAGTTAGGTTTAGGCATAGCCTAGTTTGTGAAAACGGGCGCCCGCTTTTGAAAACGGGCGCCCGTTTTGTGAAACGGGCGCCCGTTTTTGTGAAACCGGGCGCCCGTTTTTGTGAAAGCGGGCGCCCGCGGGCGAGGTCGCTTTTGGATTTCGCTGGCTCTCCCATCCGGCTGGCTTAGGAACCTATAGTGTCCAGGCGGTTGAGCTAAGCGTCCGGGCTTACTCTTTGTTTTTACTAGTGATCTAGTGTCCCTTTTGGCAGCGCTGGTGTGTAGAGTAAGGTTGCCAGTTTAAACACTGGCTCCCCCAGAGCTAGTGTTGAAGTGTCCTTGAGCAAGACACTGGTTGGATAAAGGTGCTAAAACACTGTAAAGCCTCCCTTTGCTGTACCTCTCGCCTTTAGAGAGATGAATAACTGAGGTGTTGTTAACCTTTGGTGACTTTTATTGTGTAATCCTTGGTTCTAGGAGGCCAGAATGGTGATGTGAATGCGGATGCCGGCCCTGTCTCATTGAAAGGAAAAAAAGGGAAAGAAAAAGATGTCAGATAATGCTCATTCAATCCATCAAGGTGAAACAATGTTGTTGCGTTTTCACACCGGTATCCTCTATGAAGTGTTTCCCATTCTCACTGCCTTGTTGCGCTGACCAGGGAATTCACCAGATCCACCGGAGTGGAAACAATAAACACTGAACAATAATGACCTTGGACACATTATGCTTTAACCACTTGAACCCTAAAGCGTCCTCCTCGTTCCGGGGGCAAACAATCCAAAAAGAAAATTACAGAGCTACAAGCTCACCAAGCTTCGGGTTGCAACATGTTGTGTACTTTGAAGATCAAAGATTTTCGTCATACGCTAAACCCCTTAACCCTAACTCTTTTTTTTTTTTTTTTTACTATTTTGAAAAACATTTTGAAATAGTTCTAATCTATTGACACATCACAAGCTTGTAGACTGTCCATTTTAACTATTGAAAAATAGCTTTAAAAAGCAAGGAAGTTAAAGGATAAGGGGTTTAGTGGCAACGAAAATCTAGGCCTTGATGTTGAGGCAAAGAGAAAAGTGTATCCGCAGTCCAACAAAGTATACAGAATTTATACAGAATTAGACAATTCACAGACACTCTTAATCCGACTTACATTAAGGAAAGAACATAATAAAAAATATAGCAATACATCATATGCATAGTTATTGTGTCATATAGCCTATATGCATAACATAACAGTAAAGAATCTATAGAGGCCGAATAACCCTTTCTTGCTATTTTGGGGTAAATCGTGAAAACGCAGTGCAAATCTTTGAATATTATATGTTCTTTTAGAGCAAATGTTTTGTAGAATTGACCGTATATTATCAGTTCAAAAATGTGTCTAAGATACAAAAGTTGAGAATTTTCATACGCCTGTATAGGAAGTCAAGGCTAGGGCAAGTGCAAGCTGCACAAAACATTGCATTAATTATCAAAGAACACGCGGAAAACTACATCAATCGTATTCAACCAGTTCTAAAATCACTTGTTTTTAGTCTCATTTTCACCATCAAAATTGTACTATAAAAGTAAAACCGTGAAAGGAAGATATAATTCAGTTTTCTTTTCTTTTTTGTTTCGAAGCTATCAACACATGGGAACAATAAATCTTATTGCACCGGAAGTGTTTGTTTCCTATGGGGAGGAGGGGGCTTTTATACGGGGCGCAACGTGGGGATATTACTGTCCGGGCAACACTTCACAGGTTCTTGTTTGGGACCACCTGTGCTGTGCTGTGCTGTGTGGAGCTCTCTCTCTCTCTCTCTCTCTCTCGCTCTCTCTCTCTCTCCCTCTCTCTCTCTGAAGTGAAGGAAAAAACCCAGTTCACTCTCGGACTCCTCCTTTCTCATGCACGTACGCACACACAAACACACACACACAGAGGCACGCACACACAGGCACCATGCAGGGTCGGATTTAGCCAACCCTACTAAGGTGGGCTGGAAGAATGGCAGGTTGGGCAATTCCAAAGTTTTTCATATGAAGCAGTGGTTTTCAACCTTTTTGACACCAGGGCCCACTATTTATTCTGCATGCCATGGGCAATGATTTGAGGACATTTTAGCCCCACCCAGACCCCAAAACTAAAGATTTATTTTGCTTTTGTCCACAATAGCAGGCTTGCTTTGGGAAACGAAACAGTCAAACATACAAAATAACCATTAATCTTCTACATTCTCTGTGACTTGGGCTGATTCAGATGAAGATTTTTTTTAACTCTTGAGAGTGTAAAATGAAACCAAATGGACCCGCAAGCATCCATGGTTTCAATTTTACGCTCTCCCTGAGTTACATCTGGTTAACTTTCCACCATTTAGCTGGGGACCACTGGGACCTCTCTCAACCACTGGTGGTCCCACCAGACCATGCACTGGTTAAAAACCACTGATATTACCTTTCGTTGGTAATGTACCCTGCCCTCCCCTCTAGATCCGGCCCTGACTGACACACAGGCACACACACACACAGAGAGAGAGGGGCTGCAGGTGCATGCGGTGGTAAGTGTTATTGAGTGTGTCCTGGTTACTAACTGCTGTTTCTCTTTTATAATCCCCCCGTCTTCTTGCTTTGCTTTTCCATCAGGCCCTTGTTTTCTTCCCAGGGCTTTCTGGCGGAAGCTTGTGTACAGCGGCTCTCTGTGAGGGGTCCCCAGACATTGCATCCTGCCTAGCAGAAGGGGTCATAAGTGGCCCCACAGGATAACCTGAACAACGGGGTGGGAAAGAAAAGGAGCGTGGGCCTCCTTTAAGCCAAACGCAGCGGTCACCTGTGTGCCAAAAAGACCTCCAGCGCATGCCAACGGCCACTTCCAGCTCCCATATTATTATTGTTGTTGGTGTGGTGTGTGTGTGTGTGTGGTGTGTGTGTGTGTGTGTGTGTGTGTGTGTGTGTGTGTGTGTGTGTTGTGTGTGGTGTGTGTGTTGTGTGTGTGTGACTTAATGTGTATGCAGTTGGTGATGCGTGTGTTTGTGTGGCCTGTGGCCACTGATTATATTATTGTTCGCATTACTGTAATAATAACGACATTCTGATTGACTAAGATTAGTAACATGTATAAAAACAACAACAACCTGAGTATTAATTTAATTCGTGCATGTGCAAAGAGTGTGCAAAAATAACAAAAGCATGTCCTTTGGTCAAATTATTTTGTGCAGTATGAGTGGTAAATCAACACTCTGGATTTTACTTTGCGTGTGTGTGCCTGTGCGTGTGCATGCGTGCGCGTATACGTGTGTTTGTATTTCACGTGATTGTGGTGGTTTGTGTACAGGGCACTGAAAGAGTCGCCGCGGTGCGAACCCACGTCAACACGGCTTTGATCAAAGGTCATTAGGGCTTTGATCTATCATTGCCTTGACGCCATGGCTGTGGAATGGATTTTTGTAGAATAAAAGCTGAATCAATCAAAGGAGAGACGCACACACACACACACACACACACACACACATGTAAACACACAACATGAATGCGAGCAAAGACACACACACACACACAAGCGTGCATGGCGCGCACGCTCACGTACACACATGCTGCACTTTGATTTCCCCTCTCTCCATCACTGGAGGCCCCTTATTTGACTTCCTCTCTGTGTGGGAACCTTTTCTATCCTCTCTCACACATGGAGACAGAGATCGTCTCTCTCTCTCTCTCTCTCTCTCTCTCTCTCTCTCTCACACACACACACACACACACACACACACACACACACAACACACACACACACACACACACACACACACACACACACACACACACACACACACACAGGTTCTTTTTTTTTGCCGTCAAAATTAGACGAGGAGACGATTGTCAATAAACACGGAGGAACAATCAGAGTCTTTCGCGGACACAGCTTTGCTGCAGCCCCCGCTGGGACTTCCACAGGTTGTCACCAGAGCTTCACACGTTTACCTCTGGCCCATCAGGAAGTTTATATGTAACACATGGTGGGGATTTTGCACTGCAACACTTTTTGTATGGATTTGAACCTATTTTAATGTGATCAATGCAATAGGCCTATCTTTTTTGTAGAGCAGTGTATTTACTTGGCCTTTACTTGATTAATTGATTGATTGATTGATTGATTATTTGTATTAATAGCTAGGATATTTATAGTGCAATTCAAGCACAACTCAATACAACACTGATAAGTGTGAGCGGGACGATACCATAAAATATTTCTACTTTACCCTTGTGGCCACCATGTTCACATCATCAAGACATATTTAGAGACATCATACAAACATCTGTAAAGTCAAAAGAAGAAACTTATAGTGGAGGTACAAGAAAATATAGAAAGAGGGAAAAGGGGCTCCGTGGGGGAATTATATTTTACAGAGGCCAATTTTGAGTTGAAGCCGCTCGTAGGAGAGCATTTTTTGAAGGAGTCGAGGGCCTTCCACATTTCGGTGGCTTAGGACCGAAAATAATTAAGTCCTTTGTTGGTGCCAAATCTGGGTTGCACATGGTTTGTGGAACTCCTGGTGTTGTTGGAGTGGAATTCGTTGACATTAAGGAAGTATTTACACTGGATATTTTGGTAGTGTATAGAATCTTGTGGGCCAGACCTATATTGCAAGATGTTGTACTGTCATCAACTATCAAGCCTTGATAGTTGATGCACAAGTGAAAGCTGGGACTAAGTCATTGGCCACGTTAGAGGGTCTGGGCTTGACTGACAGGTTGGTGAGATCTGAGATATAATCAGGGCAACCGCCTGCCTGAGTCAATTCCCACCTCTTTAGGCCAAAATGCTTTCAGGTTTAGCTCAGGCTAACTCTAATTAAGCCAACCCTGTCTATCGAAGTGGGGATACCGGGTGGCCAGCATCTCGGATAAGGCAAAAAAAAAAAAACAATCACAGTGGATTGATTCATTGGTCTTTGCTTGCATGAGCGGAGCAGGTGCAAGTGAGGTCATCAGTGCACAGTGTTCGGTCCCTCGGGGTACTCCAATTGGCCAGTTTAGGTGATGATGTAATGTGACATAAGTGCAGTGTTGGGACATTTGCACTACTAACTTAATATATTACATAATATATTACCAAAATCAGTAACTTTAATATATTACTTAAAGTAGGGAATATTTGAAATTCATGTTAGTAACCAGTCTGTGCACTAGGGTCCCCCTACATAGCTACACTATTGAACCTGCTCTCGCTCCTGATTGGAGGAGAATTGTGGTGACCTGAACTTTTATTAGCTCCTCTGCCAACGTGGGAGGGGCAAACCCATTGTGGTTTCCTCACACTTAAAAGAGCATTTTAACAGAAAAAAAATATTTTTGGTGATAAGCTAACAAAGTGAAATCACTTCCCTACCTTTAACTAAAACAATCTAATACATTATACTTTTCTTTCTGCATTACTGCATTACTTTCAATATTACTTTCTGTCAATCTGTCTCATTGAAAATGTTCTTGTGAAATTATATTGACAACTGCAGAAGTTAAATAATTACTTATTTTCTGTCATTTGTCATCAAATTATTCATTCAGGAGTGACATTTTTTCAAGTTGATTTCATATGGATTTGGCCAGATAGCCAAGTGCACTTTGTTTATTGTAGCCACTGGCCTACGCAATATTTGATTAATAGTGACACAAAATATTTAATTATACTGTATATTTTGCAAAAAAAAAAATCAAAGTAATATGTAATAGTAATATTAATATATTACACTTGCTCAGACAGTAATAATGTAATATAATATATTGCTTTAAAATGAACGTAATAATTAATAAGTAATATATTAACAAGGTAAAGTAATATTCCCAACACTGCATAAGTGACAGACATATAGCTAATGTCAATGAGTATTAGACCACTCCCCTCACGCACGTGCATGCCATGGCCTACTTGTGCGCAACGCGCAAGTTTGCACTCTACCGAGTGCTGATCTAGTTTCATCATCGCAGTCTGACTCTGCTCTGCTATTGACAAATAGACTGTAGAATGCCATGATTGACCAATCATACTATTGAGCATTCAACCAAGTTGTGCACTAATACAGCATACATATAATAAATGTAAGATACACTACAGAACCAGCTAATTTCGGATCAGGTTTCATGCACCTGCAACACCATTTCAACACTTATCTTCCTTCCCTAGGTGTCACACACTTCGTTTCCAAAAATAAGCATGGCTGTCAGACCTTCACTTGTCAAAAGTTAAAAAACCTCACGCAATTAATTTGTGCTGAGGTTGGTGTTATCCAATGTTACGCCACAATACTTGTTTCCCTAGTGAAAGGCTGCGTGGTACACTCTTTTGTTTAGAAGAAACATCTGGACCTAGCTGGGCTTACTATTTTGTATAGTGTGTGTACAGCGCAGTAGATACAACAGGGGTGGATGTAACATTCCCCAATTGGGGGGGGGGGGGCAGAAGAAAATGGTAATGGGCTTCGCACGCGACGCCACACCATACCATTTTCAGTTACAGGACTTTTATTCTGCAAATATAAGCATCAATAATAATCAGTTGTTGTTGAAGTTGCAACAGACACGCTGCATGCATAAAGCTAAAGGTGTGACTCAGAGAGTTTTCTGTTTTCAATGATGAAATGCTGTTGGTTTAGTGGTGCCACAGCTGTAGTTAATTAGTAGCAGTAGCAGTGTTTCAAACCATTTTAAATGTAAGCACTTTAATTTGAAATATCGTGTTTGGGGGGGGGCAGTCTGGGCATTTAGGGGGGCATTGCCCCCCATGCCCATGCATGCCTAGATCCGCCCCTGAGATACAAGCAGTTCTGCAGCTGCCCAGTGGCAAGTCTCTGTGACATAAACATGAGCAAGGGGAAAGCCCCTTACTATTGTCCCCCGGATAACGTTCCTCACTCTTGCAGTGTTTACGGTGGAAATAGCTCCATGCCAGTGAGCAGGTGCTTCCTCAAAACCCCTTTGCTTTTCCAGGAGATTTTTGCGGAGGAATTATACTGCGTGGGCTTTCACCAAATAAAACCTGGCTGTGTCATGGTATGGTGGAACCCAGATGCAGCTCTCTGCAGACAGGCAGGAGCAAGATGTTCAAATTAAAGAGTATTTATTATACAGAAAACACTAGGTGAACATTGGACAGAACAGGAACAGAACAACATAACAAACATCTATGCTCAAGCATGGAATGAGGGTTTAAATAGACACAAGTGTACCCAAACACAGGTAAACAGAACTGTTAGACTAACAGGACACACGTGGAAAAAAACTAGTAATGATAGGGAGGTGGGCACAACCCTAGGGCAACACTAAGGTGCCCTACATGTCTATGGATCTTTTTCCAAACGCATTTGTTTTGTGTTTGGGCCTTTCAACAACCATCATATCCAGAGCACTGGAGCTGTGTGGTCATGCAAAACCGAGCTCTTGTGAAAGTATGACGTCACCTCTCAGTGCAGTCATTTATAGGTTGGAAATGAAGCTTGTGCCTGGGAACTGCACGGATATCTGTCTGATTGTTCATGTTTTATATCACTGTGTAATGACTTATTGTTGCATCAACTGCAACATGTTACCAGCCGCAAGCAAAGGCTCTGCATTCTGAATCCAATATAAATAATATCAGCTGGACTCACGGTGGATTGTATTTGTATTATTTTGATTTGGAGGGCGAAGCCTGAATAATGATGAAGTATTTCGTACCTCATAAATGTATATATGTATCTGACACGACTAGTTATCATTCAAAACAAAACATGCATTAACCTGTTAAGCTCTACTTTATAAAGTGGCCAAAAAAACAAACAAACAAACAAAACAAAACAAAAACGGCCATTGTACAAGCTCGGAATATATCACATTCTGAGCTTGTAGATGTGCTCTTTTTAGAGAAACTATGTTGAACTTTTGGTACTTCCAACTATTTTGACACCTACTTTTGCACTTTTATTCAAATTAAATCTATACATTGAAACTTGCCCCTATAACCTAAAGGTGTGCCTTGTGGTATGCATTAAAGAAAAACATCCAAGTACTTCTTTCACCACTGAGTTATGGAATCTTGCCGGTTCATTGCGGTCGATCAGAGTGACACCAATTATGTCACATGATCCCCACAGGAGGTGGCGAATGGGAACTCTCCGAGAGGCACATCCATCAAAAGCCTTCGTCCAATGGGGCACTTCTTTGCCTGTGGCTTATACTATAGGAGGAGAATGAATGAGCTCTCACTAGACACACCCATTCACTGTGAGAAGTTGATTATACTGTACAAGGATATGTTCGCTGTCAAATCATTCATCACTGATGAAAGGGAAACCTCCGCCATGCCAAAAATGTCCATGTCATTCTAATTGATCTTAACACAGTTCAGGAAAATATTTGTGAAGATGTCTGCCAGCACGTTTACACTAAAAGGGAATGATCCATATTCAATTTACATGTTCAATTACATTAAGCTATGTAATATGTTACACCCGATATTTTCCATTAGTGTGCACTGATTAGAACTGCTTCAACGTTGACATCGAGGCAGGCCAAATTCAAATTAACATGACAGCGTGTTAATATAACCAACTAGAAGTTGAAATATCGATATCCAGATATTGCCCAACTCTTAATTTCAGATACCGATATCAACCAATACCAATATATGCACATGCACTAAGGCCTCCATATATTTGTTCCCCGGTTATGTGTTTTACCGATTTTTTCTAAAAATATTTTTCCTGTTACCAATATTTTCATCATTTTTAAAGCCTTTATGGGCCGAAAAGCCTTTATGGGCCGATGTATCTCATCGGTCAGATATTAAGAACACAATATTACTATCAATGCATTTGCACTTATTTTTGAAATAACCACAGCAGGTATTCTTTAATACATTTATTTTTTTATATGTCATTACAGTATATTCAAGGTATATAGTATACGGTCATTACAAACCTTTTGACGCCCACACCATTGAATGGAATGAGCCTTCGATGATAATATCATACATCCCTTCTAGCAGCACAATGAAGCACCCTTGATTTGATGATCAGTAAGGTGACTTCTTCCCCCTCTTCAATGCATATACTTGGTTGTTTCAGTTCTATTCTATATTTCAGGTCTAATTAAGATAATGCATAGAATACTAAGAATAACACAGACAACACAAAATAATGATGTGTAATGTATTAAACAGATGGTATTCTACGCAAATAATTCACCGCTGTTAATGGTCAAGTTCCTAAGGCATTTTCTTTGAAGTTTTCGTCGTTAAATGGACTGACTCAATAACAGCTAGGATTACTGCTTTATAATAAACTATCACTGAAACAATGAACAAAGTATACTATCCCTGAATTTTTAAGTACTCTGTATGTGCGTATTATTTTCACAAAGTCAACAAGTCAACATTCAATGTCAATTCAAAAGTGCAAGACGAACTAAAAAAATATAGATCATGTAATATAATAAAAATATATATTTTGTTAATAATGTAACACATTCACAGTCTTAATAGGCTATTTACCGGTACTGATTCAGACAAAGTAGTCCTACATTCAAGTTCATACTGCATACTTCTCTCACAATTATTGGAATGTAACATTCCAGACACCTGAGCTAGGTAATATTATCTGGCAGAAACAATGAATCCCTCCCTTACACCCCCTCCCGATACAATACAGGACCTAATAACTGTGATCATTGGCCTGTAGTCTTTTAAACTTTTAACATCAACTTGAACCCATCTAAACCATATCATAAAAAAAAACAAAATATATTTTTTGGTCTTTTGGTCTTTCAGTCTTTCACCATTTAAATATGAGTATACCTGTTAAGGGTCTTTCAAATGAGGAGCTATCAAAACGCACATCCAGTTCATTTTCAAGGAGGTCTGTGTTTTTCTGCTGAGCAGTTGCAGTGACAACACTTATTCTTATTTACACAAGAAAATTTATGCGAGCGTGCTCATTTTGTGCACACGCCTACGATTCACCAGACATGGTTTCTGTATAGCTTTTTGAACACATTCACGTTATCGCGCCCCGTCTTGAGCAGAAGACTCGTTGCAGAGCCCACATCGATCCAGTTACGTTAACGCTTGTGTTTATCGCTCCCCGTTTGCAAGGCCCCTTATTCTTTTATATTTCAAGTTTTATGATTTTCTTTGGGCTCCATGTATGACCAAAATCAGTCTCTGTGCGTGTGTGAAATCACACCAAAAGCAAAGGTGTAATAAAGTGCTTGTTTTGTTTTTGAATGCATAACTGTGTCTCCTTTACTTTTCGTGTATCGTCAGATGTCCAGACATGTCCTTGTGTTTGGCCCTATGGAGGCAGTGTTCGTCCGTGTGCCAGGACTCATCATGCTGCACAATGTACCATTTAGGCAATTAAAGTCACACTTCTTCATAGATGATTTGAAACAGCCCACCCCAGTGCATAGGCACTGTTGAGCAGGTTGCTACCATGATAGAGCAAGTTGCTACCATGATAGAACTTCTCCTTCTTTATAGTAGTGAGGACTTCTTTTGGCATAATTTTGCTTCTTAAAGGTATAGTAAGTGATTTGGACAATTTGGTAACACTCTAGACCCTCGGTTGCAAGATGTGCACATGCACACACTCCACAAAGACGAGAAGTGCAACAGGCAAACATCATATACATCAAGGCCCACCCCCACACGATGGTGATTGGAGGAGGGGCCTTCTTGTCTTGATTGGATGAAAGGCTTTTCTCCCAAAGCCCAAACTGAAACTAGGGCTTGTTTGTTTTTTTTACCCCAGGGGCTCACTGTATGGGTACAAGGAGGAACTCCTTATATGGTCACCACACTCTATAGTAGGGAGGATTAGCCAAAAAAAATAATAAAATAAATCGAATTAGGTGATTACGCATATACTTACTATACCTTCAACTTGATGAGTGAGTAAAACGTCACTCAATGTCTTTGCGGATGTTATTCTGCACATGTACTAGAAATAATACTGTAAAGGTAGACGTTTGTTTTCTGACTCTTGGCGCTTAACGGCCTCTTCGATGGAACCAGGTTGAGATTCCACTGATGATTTGGTCATCTGTCTGGTCAGGATTTTGCCACTCGCCTCTGAGGCCTCAGATGGGTCACATTTCCCTTCCTGTTCAATGCCATCCTTGTTCGTTTCATCTTCAACATCATAAACACCTTCAGTATAAACATCTTCAGAATCGTCACTTGATTTCATCTCATCGGCTGCAGCCTCATTTTCTGCTGCAGCCTCATCTTCTGCTGCTGTCTCGTCTGCTGCAGCCTCATCTGCTGTAGTCTCACCTGCTGCAGCCTCATCTGCTGTAGTCTCACCTGCTGCAGCCTCATCTGCTGCAACTTCATCTTCTGCTGCAGCTTCATCTTCTGCTGCTGTCTCATCTGCTGCAGCTTCATCTTCTCCTGCGATCTCATCTTCTGCTGCAGCTTCATCTGCTGTTGTCTCATCTGCTGCAGCTTCATCTTCTGCCGCAGCTTCATCTTCTGCTGTTGTCTCATTTGCTGCAGCTTCATCTGCTGTTGTCTCATCTGCTGCAGCTTCATCTTCTGCTGCAGCTTCATCTTCTGCTGCTGTCTCGTCTGCTGCAGCTTCATCTTCTGCTGCAGCTTCATCTTCTGCTGCTGTCTCGTCTGCTGCAGCTTCATCTTCTGCTGCTGTCTCATCTGCTGCAGCTTCATCTTCTGCCACAGCTTCATCTTCTGCTGCTGTCTCATCTGCTGCAGCTTCATCTGCTGTTGTCTCATCTGCTGCAGCTTCATCTTCTGCCGCAGCTTCATCTTCTGCTGTTGTCTCATCTGCTGCAGCTTCATCTGCTGTTGTCTCATCTGCTGCAGCTTCATCTTCTGCTGCAGCCTCATCTTCTGCTGCTGTCTCGTCTGCTGCAGCTTCGTCTTCTGCTGCAGCTTCATCTTCTGCTGCTGTCTCGTCTGCTGCAGCTTCATCTTCTGCTGCTGTCTCATCTGCTGCAGCTTCATCTTCTGCTGCAGCTTCATCTTCTGCTGCTGTCTCATCTGCTGCAGCTTCATCTGCTGTTGTCTCATCTGCTGCAGCTTCATCTTCTGCTGCAGCCTCATCTTCTGCTGCTGTCTCGTCTGCTGCAGCTTCGTCTTCTGCTGCAGCTTCATCTTCTGCTGCTGTCTCGTCTGCTGCAGCTTCATCTTCTGCTGCTGTCTCATCTGCTGCAGCTTCATCTTCTGCCGCAGCTTCATCTTCTGCTGCTGTCTCATCTGCTGCAGCTTCATCTGCTGTTGTCTCATCCTCTGCTGCAGCTTCATCTTCTGCTGCTGTCTCATCTGCTGCAGCTTCATCTTCTGCTGCAGCTTCATCTTCTGCTGCAGCTTCATCTTCTGCTGCTGTCTCGTCTGCTGCAGCTTCATCTTCTGCTGCTGTCTCGTCTGCTGCAGCTTCAACTTCTGCTGCAGCTTCATCTTCTCCTGCTGTCTCGTCTGCTGCAGCTTCATCTTCTGCTGCTGTCTCATCTGCTGCAGCTTCATCTTCTGCTGCTGTCTCATCTGCTGCAGCTTCCTCTTCTGCCGCAGCTTCATCTTTTTCTGTTGTCTCATCTGCTGCAGCTTCATCTTCTGCTGCAGCTTCCTCTTCTGCCGCAGCTTCATCTTTTTCTGTTGTCTCATCTCCTGCAGCTTCATCTTCTGCTGCTGATTCAACTGCTGCAGCTGCATCTCCTGCTGCAGCTTCATCTTCTGCTGCAGCTTCATCTTCTCCTGCTGTCTCATCTACTGCAGCCTCATCTTCTCCTGCCGTCTCATCTGCTGCAGCTTCATCTCCCGCTGCTGTCTCGTCTGCTGCAGCCTCATCTTCTGCTGCTGTCTCGTCTGCTGCAGCCTCATCTTCTGCTGCTGTCTCGTCTGCTGCAGCCTCATCTTCTGCTGCTGTCTCGTCTGCTGCAGCCTCATCTGCTGTAGTCTCATCTGCCGCAACTTCATCTTCTGCTGCTGTCTCGTCTGCTGCAGCCTCATCTGCTGTAGTCTCATCTGCCGCAACTTCATCTTCTGCTGCTGTCTCATCTGCTGCAGCTTCATCTTCTGCTGCAGCTTCATCTTCTGCTGCTGTCTCATCTGCTGCAGCTTCATCTGCTGTTGTCTCATCTGCTGCAGCTTCATCTTCTGCCGCAGCTTCATCTTCTGCTGCTGTCTCATCTGCTGCAGCTTCATCTGCTGTTGTCTCATCTTCTGCTGCAGCTTCATCTTCTGCTGCTGTCTCATCTGCTGCAGCTTCATCTTCTGCTGCAGCTTCATCTTCTACTGCTGTCTCATCTGCTGCAGCTTCATCTTCTGCCGCAGCTTCATCTTCTGCTACAGCTTCATCTTCTGCTGCTGTCTCATCTGCTGCAGCTTCATCTGCTGTTGTCTCATCTGCCGCAGCTTCATCTTCTGCCGCAGCTTCATCTTCTGCTGCAGTTTCATCTTCTGCTGCTGTCTCGTCTGCTGCAGCCTCATCTTCTGCTGCAGTTTCATCTTCTGCTGCTGTCTCGTCTGCTGTAGTCTCATCTGCTGCAGTTTCATCTTCTGCTGCTGTCTCGTCTGCTGCAGTTTCATCTTCTGCTGCTGTCTCATCTGCTGCAGCTTCATCTGCTGTTGTCTCATCTGCTGCAGCTTCATCTTCTGCTGCAGCTTCATCTTCTGCTGCTGTCTCATCTGCTGCAGCTTCATCTTCTGCTGCAGCTTCATCTTCTACTGCTGTCTCATCTGCTGCAGCTTCATCTGCTGTTGTCTCATCTGCTGCAGCTTCATCTTCTGCTGCTGTCTCATCTGCTGCAGCTTCATCTGCTGTTGTCTCATCTTCTGCTGCAGCTTCATCTGCTGTTGTCTCATCTGCTGCAGCTTCATCTTCTGCCGCAGCTTCATCTTCTGCTACAGCTTCATCTTCTGCTGCTGTCTCATCTGCTGCAGCTTCATCTTCTGCCGCAGCTTCATCTTCTGCTGCAGTTTCATCTTCTGCTGCTGTCTCGTCTGCTGCAGCTTCATCTTCTGCTGCAGTTTCATCTTCTGCTGCTGTCTCGTCTGCTGTAGTCTCATCTGCTGCAGTTTCATCTTCTGCTGCTGTCTCGTCTGCTGCAGTTTCATCTTCTGCTGCTGTCTCATCTGCTGCAGCTTCATCTTCTGCTGTTGTCTCGTCTGCCGCAGCTTCATCTTCTGCTGCAGTTTCATCTTCTGCTGCTGTCTCATCTGCTGCAGCTTCATCTGCTGTTGTCTCATCTCCTGCAGCTTCATCTTCTGCTGCTGATTCAACTGCTGCAGCTTCATCTCCTGCTGCAACTTCATCTTCTGCTGCAGCTTCATCTTCTCCTGCTGTCTCATCTACTGCAGCCTCATCTTCTCCTGCAGCTTCATCTTCTTCTGCCGTCTCATCTGCTGCAGCTTCATCTCCCGCTGCTGTCTCGTCTGCTGCAGCCTCATCTTCTGCTGCTGTCTCGTCTGCTGCAGCCTCATCTTCTGCTGCTGTCTCGTCTGCTGCAGCCTCATCTGCTGTAGTCTCATCTGCCGCAGCTTCATCTTCTGCTGCTGTCTCATCTGCTGCAGCTTCATCTTCTGCTGCTGTCTCATCTGCTGCAGCTTCATCTACTGTTGTCTCATCTGCTGCAGCTTCATCTTCTGCCGCAGCTTCATCTTCTGCTGCAGCTTCATCTGCTGTTGTCTCATCTGCTGCAGCTTCATCTTCTGCCGCAGCTTCATCTTCTGCTGCAGTTTCATCTTCTGCTGCTGTCTCGTCTGCTGCAGCTTCATCTTCTGCCGCAGCTTCATCTTCTGCTGCAGTTTCATCTTCTGCTGCTGTCTCGTCTGCTGCAGCTTCATCTTCTGCCGCAGCTTCATCTTCTGCTGCAGTTTCATCTTCTGCTGCTGTCTCGTCTGCTGCAGCCTCATCTGCTGTAGTCTCATCTGCCGCAACTTCATCTTCTGCTGCTGTCTCATCTGCTGCAGCTTCATCTACTGTTGTCTCATCTGCTGCAGCTTCATCTTCTGCCGCAGCTTCATCTTCTGCTGCTGTCTCATCTGCTGCAGCTTCATCTGCTGTTGTCTCATCTGCTGCAGCTTCATCTTCTGCCGCAGCTTCATCTTCTGCTGCAGTTTCATCTTCTGCTGCTGTCTCGTCTGCTGCAGCTTCATCTTCTGCCGCAGCTTCATCTTCTGCTGCAGTTTCATCTTCTGCTGCTGTCTCGTCTGCTGTAGTCTCATCTGCTGCAGTTTCATCTTCTGCAGCTTCATCTGCTGTTGTCTCATCTGCTGCAGCTTCATCTTCTGCTGCAGCTTCATCTTCTGCTGCTGTCTCATCTGCTGCAGCTTCATCTTCTGCTGTTGTCTCGTCTGCCGCAGCTTCATCTTCTGCTGCAGTTTCATCTTCTGCTGCTGTCTCATCTGCTGCAGCTTCATCTGCTGTTGTCTCATCTGCTGCAGCTTCATCTTCGGCTGCAGCTTCATCTTCTGCTGCCGTCTCATCTACTGCAGCTTCATCTTCTGCTGCAGCTTCATCTTCTCCTGCAGCTTCATCTTCTGCTGCAACCTCATCTGCTGCAACCTCATCTGCTGCAGCTTCATCTTCTGCTGCAGCCTCATCTTCTCCTGCAGCTTCATCTTCTCCTGCCGTCTCATCTACTGCAGCTTCATCTTCTGCTGCAACCTCATCTTCTCCTGCCGTCTCATCTGCTGCAGCTTCATCTTCTGCCGCAGCTTCATCTTCTGCTGCAGCTTCATCTTCCGCTGCCGTCTCATCTGCTGCAGCTATATCTTCTGCTGCAGCTTCATCTTCTACTGTCGTCTCATCTGCTGCAGCTTCATCTCCTGCTGCAGCTTCATCTTCTGCAGCTGTCTCATCTGCTGCAGCTTCATCTTCTGCTGCTGTCTCATCTGCTGCAGCTTCATCTTCTGCAGCTGTCTCATCTGCTGCAGCTTCATCTTCTGCTGCTGTCTCATCTGCTGCAGCTTCATCTTCTCCTGCCGTCTCATCTGCTGCAGCTTCATCTTCTCCTGCCGTCTCATCTCCTGCAGCTTCATCTTCTCCTGCAGCTTCATCTTCTCCTGCCGTCTCATCTGCTGCAGCTTCATCTTCCGCTGCAACCTCATCTTCTGCTGCTGTCTCATCTGCTGCAGCTTCATCTTCCGCTGCAACCTCATCTTCCGCTGCTGTCTCATCTGCTGCAGCTTCATCTTCTGCTGCAGCTTCATCTTCTGCTGTTGTCTCATCTACTGCAGCTTCATCTTCTGCCGCAGCTTCATCTTCTGCTGCAGCTTCATCATCTGCTGCAACTTCATCTGCTGCAGCTTCATCTTCCCCTGCTGTTTCATGTGCTGCAGTTTCATCTTCTGCTGCAGCTTCATCTTCCGCTGCAGCTTCATCTTCCACTGTGGTCTCATCTTCTGCTGCAGCTTCATCTTCTGCTGCAACTTCATCTTCTGCTGCAGCTTCATCTTCTACCGCAGCTTCTTCTTCTCCTGTTATTTCATCTGCTGTCTCATCTGCTGCAGCCTCATCTTCTGCTGCAACTTCATCTTCTGCAGCTGTCTCAACATTTTCTTCCTCAGCTGCAGCCTCATCTTCTGCTTCTTCCACTTCTTTCACAGCCTTAAGAATGACATTATCTACAAGCGTCTCTGCTTCTTTGGCTTCTGTCAGATTTTCATCAGCAGCTGTGTTATTGGTTTCTACATTTCCATTGTGCTTCATTTGTAGAATGTTTTTTAAGTCAAAATTCATTGATATAGGGGCAGTGTTTACAACTTCAGCAGCAACCAGGGGCCTAGATTCCATCTTTTTTGTCATACATGAATCACACGGACAGTATTCATCATCATTTTCACTTCGCTGGTCACTGTAAGATGTGCCAGTTGCTGTGTTGTCATCACTGTTTTCTGCATCAATAGACTTGGTCCATACTAATTTCAACCGCCTTCTCCTTTCTTCAGTTGATTCACGTGACAGTGGCTCTTTAGGAGGCCTTGGTAGTCCAGTTAGAGTCTGAATTTTCTTAATTTCTCTATGTATACTCTTTTGTATCCTTCTATGGACCTCATTCCTCAATTCCATTATCATGAGGTCAAGTTGATCATCATCATCCAAGTTCCAACGGACTTTAAACTCTTTCATTGCATTGAGATAATGCGTCATGAACTGCTTTTCTAGTTTGTTTAGTAGTTTTAACACCCAGACAGGATCGGAATCTAACTTTTCGGTTAACTTTTGGCTTTGAACAGGGTCCTCTTGGGGGTCTTTTTCAACTTCTCCGTTCGATGGTGTTTCTGGTATTTCTCTTGGACTGCCGTTACTTCTAATTGTTTCATCTGATCCTGAAACAATTTCCTTTTCCTGACTGTTTGGAGTTGAGGATAGAGGCTCAGCATCCTCTTCGCCCTCATCAACTTCTTGTACCTTCATTAACGGTCCAACGTCTGCCACAGCTTGTAAGGGAGCAGCACCACCATTTACACTGCTCTTCCTAGACAGTGTCGAGGCACTGCCTACACCAGACGACGACGATGAAGGTTCACTTAACCAAAGAGACTGAAGTATATTCATTAGCTTTTGGTATTTTTTATCTTCAGTAGTGGCATTTTGTGGGTCAAAATGTATTAATTGTAACTTGGCAAGGCAATCCAAGAGACCTTGAGCAGAAGTGCTCAATTTCTGACCATACACAGGAGAAACCTCCGGTAAGCTGTTACACCTATCTACCTGTGGGCTCAGCAGCACCTTCATCACCTGCACTGATGAGTTCAACAAGTTCGATGCTTCATATGTCGGAACACAGTTGTGTGGAACAGTATCTGCATTCGGTGGTTCTATATTAGATGGACAATCACAATCAGGAACGTTTTCCACCACATCTCCATCAGGTTCTTTTTCATCCTCTTTGATTGAGTCATTAGCAGGATTCTCAAACACCTCTGTTTTCTCAATTTTGTCCAATTCATTGGTTAACTGGCAATTTTGTCTTCCATCACAGTGTTCACTTAACTCATCCAAATCAGCATACAGTTCACTGTTTGATGGTATTTTTCTAAGCCACTCATTCACAACGTCGTTGGGAGAAGCATTAGGTAATTTCGATGGAACCAAATCAAGGACATCATTGTCTTTCTTTGTGCGTGAAGAACTGCTGTCTTTTCTGTGTCTACATTTACTGCTCTTGTCACTTTTATTATCACCAACATTCCTATTGCATTCTGGGGCTTCCAATGGACCTTTGCAGGATCCCTTAGAGATATTGGATTTTACTTCTTCATAGGCTAGATTTATATTTTCGTTTTTCTCATTGACAAAATCTGAGGCTGACAATGCCTGAGATAAGTCGCTCTCCACTGAGTCACTATGTAAAATCACAGGCTTAATTTTCGGGGGAGTTTCTTTGTCTTTATTTGAATGATCACTTCTGTTGGCATTGCCATTTTCTGGGGTTAGGGTTACATTAGATTTATTGGATTTATTTGATCTTGTTGAAGAACTGGATTTGGCAGACGTAGGACTAGGTACCCTCTCATTGTTGGGATCAGCAGAGGCAGTGTGCGTACTTGATTTGGATGAAGTTGACATAGCACTGGATGCTCTCTCTTCACTCTTGGCTACATTTTCTTCAGCAGGAGTTTCTGAGGCTTTGCTCTTTCTTGATTTCACTGAGTACTTTGATTTAACAGATAATGAACTATTTTTGTTTTCAACAGGTTTGTCTGAAATCGGGCTTGGTGCTTTCTCTTCAGCTCCCTCTATGTTAAAAGTAGGGATCTCAGCTAATTTAGCCCTCCTGGATTTTACAGAAGATTTCTGTGATATGTTGGAGGCGACTGACTTTGCAGATTTGGTTGACATAGCTCTGGGTGCACTCCCAGTTTCTCCATTTTCTTCTCCTTGAATTTCCTCTGGTGGAACTTCAGATGCTTTTGACTTACTAGATCTAACAGAGACTTTTGATTTAGCTGATTTTGATGATTTAGCCGACATAACACTGGGGGCTCTCTCCTCAGTTTCCTCATGTTCTAAAACATGCTCCACCGCTGGGACATCAGAAGCCTTTGACCTACTAGATCTTACAGAAATATTTGACTTTGCTGATTTGCCAGATTTTCCTGACATAGCACTTGGTGCTCTTTCTTCAGTCAGTGTGTCATCATTTCCATCAGTAGGACTGTCATTTACTTCCTCGAGTGGAACATTTGAGGATTTTGACTTGGTGGATTTCACAGAAATGTTTGACTTCACTGATTTGGATGACTTAACTGACATGGAACTGGGAGCTTGCTCTTCAGTTCTCTCTTCAGCAATGTTATCATCGGAACAAACAACTATAACTTCAGTAGGAGCTTTTGACTTTCTAGATCTGACAGAAACATTAGATTTGCCTGACCTCACTGACAGAGAACTAGGAGCTCGCTCTTCAGGATTTTCTTCGCCAGGAATGACAGAATCGTTTACAGCAGCAATGACAGAAGCCTTCGATTTCTTAGATATTGCTGAAGCATTTGACTTTGCGGAGATGGTGCTGGGTGCTCGTTCTTCAGTTATGTCATTTTCTATCAGATCCTCCTCTGGTGGAACCTCAGATGCCTTTGACTTAGTAGATCTAACAGAGATTTTTGATTTAGCTGATTTTGATGATTTAGCCGACATAACGCTGGGAGCTCTCTCCTCGTTTTCTTCATGCTCTACAACATGCTCCACCGCTGGGACATCAGAAGCCTTTGACCTACTGGATCTTACAGAGATATTTGACTTTACTGATTTGGCAGATTTTACTGACATAGCGCTTGGTGCTCTTTCTTCAGCCAGTCTGTCATCATTTCCCCCATTAGGAATGTCAGTTACTTCTTCGGCTGGAACATTGGAGGATTTTGACTTGGTGGATTTTGCAGAAATGTTTGACTTCACCGATTTGGATGACCTAACTGACATGGAACTAGGAGCTCTCTCTTCAGCAATGCCATCATCTGGAATAACAGCTATAACCTCAGTGAGGGCTTTTGACTTGCTAGATCTGACAGACACATTAGATTTGGCTGACTTAGCTGACAGAGAACTAGGAGCTCGCTCTTCAGCAACTTCTACACCAGGAATGTCAGAATCTTCTACAGCACCAACACTAGAGGTTTTTGAATTCTTTGATATTGCTGAAGCATTTGACTTTGCGGAGATGGTGCTGGGTGCTCGTTCTTCAGTTTCCTCATTCTCTACCAGATGTTCCTCTGGTGGAGCTTCAGATGCCTTTGACTTATTAGATCGAATGGAGACTTTTGATTTAGCTGATTTTGATGATTTAGCCGACATAACGCTGGGAGCCCTCTCCTCGGTTTCCTCATGTTCTACATGGCCCACAACAGGGACATCAGAAGCTTTTGACTTACTAGATCTTACAGAGATATTTGACTTTGCTGATTTGGCAGATTTTACTGACATGGCACTTGGTGCCCTTTCTTCAGCCAATTTGTCATCATTTTCCCCATTAGGAATGTCAGTTACTTCCTCAGGTGGAACATTGGAGGTTCTTGACTTGGTAGATTTTACAGAAATATTTGACTTCACCGATTTGCCTGACTTAGCTGACAGAGAACTAGGAGCGCGCTCTTCAGTTTCCTCTTCAGCAACTTCTTCGCCAGGAATGTCAGAATCTTCTATAGCAGCAACACCAGAAGCCTTTGATTTCTTAGATATTGCTGAAGCATTTGACTTTGCGGAGATGGTGCTGGGTGGTCGTTCTTCAGTTTGCTCATTCTCTACCAGATTTTCCTCTGGAGGAACCTCAGATGCCTTTGACTTACTGGATCGAACAGAGACTTTTGATTTTGATGAATTAGCTGACATAACACTGGGAGCTCTCTCCTCACTTTCCTCGTGTTCTACATGGTCCACAGCTGTTACTTTAGAAGCCTCTGGCCTACTGAATCTTACAGAGACATTTGACTTTGCTGATTTGGCAGATCTTCCTGACATGGCACTTGGTGCTCTTTCTTCAGGCAGTTTGTCATCATTTCCTCCATTAGGAATGTCAGTCATTTCCTCAGGTGGAACATTGGAGGTTTTTGATTTGGTAGATTTTACAGAAATATTTGACTTCACTGATTTTCCTGACTTAGCTGACAGAGAACTTGGAGAACGCTCTTCAGTTTCCTCATGAGAATTTGTTTCACCAGGAATGTCAGAATCTTCTACAGCAGCAACACCAGAAACTTTTGATTTCTTAGATATTGCTGAAGCATTTGACTTTGCTGAGATGGTGCTGGGTGCTCGTTCTTCAGTTTCCTCATTCTCTACCAGATGTTCCTCTGGTGGAGCTTCAGATACCTTTGACTTATTAGATCTTACAGAGACTTTCGATTTAGCTGATTTTGATGATTTAGCTGACATAACGCTGGGAGCTCTCTCCTCACTTTCCTCATGTTCTACATGGCCCACAGCTGGGACATCAGAAACCTTTGACCTACTAGATCTAACAGAGATATTTGACTTTGCTGACTTCGCAGATCTTCCTGACATGGCACTTGTTGCTCTTTCTTCGGTCAGTTGGTCATCATTTCCATCATTAGGAATTTCAGTCACTTCCTCAGGTGGAACATTGGAGGTTTTTGACTTGGTAGATTTTACAGAAATATTTGACTTGACTGATTTACCTGACTTAGCTGACAGAGAACTAGGAGCACGTTCTTCAGTTTCCTCTTGAGAACCTTCTACAGCAGCAATGACAGAAGCTTTTGATTTATTGGATATTCCTGAAGCATTTGACTTTGCTGAGATGGTGCTGGGTGCTCGTTGTTCAGTTTCCTCATTTTCTGCCATATTTTCCTCTGTTGTAACTTCAGGTGCCTTTGACTTACTAGATCTAACAGAGGCTTTTGATTTAGCGGATTTTGATGATTTAGCTGACATAACACTGGGAGCTCTCTCCTCGTTTCCCTCGTGTTCTCCAACATGCTCTACAGCCGGGACCTCAGAAGCTTTTGATTGACTAGATCTTGCAGAAATATTTGACTTTGCTGATTTGGCAGACTTCCCTGACATGGCACTTTGCGCTCTTTCCTCAGTCAGTTTGTCATTATCTCCATCATTAGGAATGTCAGAAACTTCCTCTGGTGCAATATTAGAGGTTTTTGACTTGGTGGATTTTACAGAAATGTTTGACTTTACTGATTTGGATGACTTAACTGACATGGAACTGGGAGCTCGCTCTTCAACAATCCCATCACCCAAAATAACAGCCTTAACTTCAGTAGGGGTTGACTGTCTAGATCTGACAGAAACATTAGATTTGCCTGACTTAGCTGACAGAGAACTAGGAGCTCGCTCCTCAGTTTCCATTTCAGCATTTACTTCACCAACACTGTCAGAACCTTCTGTAGCACCAACACCAGAAGATTTAGATTTCTTAGATATTGCTGAAGCATTTGACTTTGCTGAGATGGTGCTAGGTGCTCGTTCTTCGGTTTCCTCGTGCTCTACCACATTTTCCTCTGGTGGAACTTCAGAAGCCTTTGACTTACAAGAATGAGAAGATAGATTAGATTTTACTGATTTTGATGATTTAGCTGACATGCAACTGGGGGCTCTCTCTTCGGTTTCCTCAGGTTCTGCCATAGTTTCCCCAGATGGTACTTCAGAGGCCTTTGACCTAATAGATCTTGCACTAATATTTGACATGTTTGAGTCTAGAGAAAGGTTTGATTTGTCAGATTTGGCTGACTTAGCTGACTTGGTTGACATGCCACTGGGAGCTCTGTCTTCAGTTTCCTCATGTTCGGCAAGATTTTCAACATCTGGGACATCAGAAGGCTTTGACCTATTAGACTTTACAGAAATATTTGACTTTGCTGATTTGGCAGATTTTCCCGACATAACACTGTGTGCTCTTTCTCCAGCCAGTTCTTCATCGTTTCCTTCACCAGCCATTTCATCAGGCAGAGCATTTGAGGTTTTTGACTTGTTTGTGTTTACAGAAATGTTTGATTTGGCTGATTTGGTTGACTTTGCCGATTTGGCAGATTTGGTAGACATGGAACTAGGAACTCTCTCCCCGGTTCCTTCTTCAGCATTTCCTTCATCCGGAACATCAGCCTGGATGTTTGAGCATTTTGACTTAGTTGATGTTACAGAAATATTGGACTTAACTGATTTGGCAGATTTAGCTGACATTGCGCTTTGTGCTCTCTCTTCAGTTCCATTTTCGATATGTCCATCATCATTTTGTCCAGCAGGAACTTTGGCAGCTCCTGATTTCTTAGATATCGCTGAAGCATTTGACTTAGCTGATTTAGCTGACAAAGAGCTGGGTGCTCTCTCTTTGGTTTCCTCATGCTCTTCTTCATTTTGGTTAGCTGGAACAGAGGCATTAGAATTGCCCGACTTAGCTGACAAAGAACTAGGAGCTCTGTCACAGGTCTCTTCATCATTTCCTTCATCAGAAGGTTCTTCAGCAGCAATGCCAGAAGCTTTAGATTTCTTAGATATTGCTGAAGCATTTGATTTTGCTGACATGGCGCTGGGAGCTCTCTCTTCAGTTCCCCTGTTTTCGGCCATATTTTCCAGATCTGGTACTTCTTGAGCCTTTGACCTATTAGATCTTGCAGAAATATTTGACTTTGCTGATTTGGCTGACATGGCACTTGTTGCCCTTTCTTCCGTCATTTCGCCATCATTTCCTTCACCAGGATTGTCAATTCTTTCCTCTGGTGGAGCAATCGAAGCTTTTGACTTAGTTGATTTTGCAGAGACGTTTGACTTGTTTGATTTGGCTGACTTAGTTGACATGGAACTAGGAACTCGTTCTTCAGTTCCCTCTCCGTCATTGCCTTCACCAGGATCGTCACTTCTTTTCTCTGGTGGAGCAATCGAAGCTTTTGACTTAGTTGATTTTACAGAGAGGTTTGACTTGTTTGATTTGGCTGACTTAGCTGACATGGAACTAGGAACACGTTCTTCAGTTCCTTCGTCAGCATTTAGTTCATCAGGAATATCAGTTGTTTCATCGGCATGGATATCTGAGCCTTTTGATTGGGCTGATTTAGCTGACATGGTACTGGGTGCTCGCTCTTCAGTTCCCTCATGCCCTAGATCATTTCCTTCTGCTGGTAGACCAGAGGCCTTTGACTTATTAGATCTAACAGAAGCATTTGATTTTGCAGATTTTGCTGACATACAACTGGGAGCTCTCTCCTCGGTTTCCTCCATTAATTTGGTAGGTTTGGTTGATATGGCACTTTGTGGTCTTTCTTCACCCTGCTCGCCGTCATTCCCTTCATCAAGGATAGCAGTACTCTCTGCAGGGGGAACATTAGAGGCTTTTGATTTTACCGAACTATTTGACTTAACTGATGTAGTTGATTTTGCTGATTTATTTGACCTGGAACTAGGAGCTCTCTCTTCTATTTCTTCCTTATCCTCACTGTTCAATACTACAGATGAACCAGAGACCTTTGATTTTCTTGAACTTGTAGAAACCCTTGATTTAATAGACCCATTGGATTTAGTAGACAGAGAACTTAATGCCCTAATGTCTGTGTCGCCTTCTGTTTCATGTTCTGTAACTGCAACCTCTGCTGCTGAGGCCTCCAATCCTACTGACATGGCACTTTGTGTTCTTTTCCCATCAAATCCTTCATCCTCTGCATTGTCTATGACTTTGGACTTGTCAGATCTTGCAGAGGCATTTGATTTCGTCGACATGGCACTTGATATTTGTCTTGCTCTTGAAACACTTGGTGGCAGGTCGTCATCCTCATCATCTGGGTCTTCCTTGAGGGATGCGAGTATGTGAGAAGAATTGCTAATCACAGATTCAGCTTTCTCTTCCCCCTCTGAGACTTCAGTAATTTTGACACTGACTTGATCATTCTGGGGATCCTTGCCGGGAAGCGGCGATACACTGCCAGGGCGCTCATTTTCGTTGACTGAGCTATCGTCAGGACACTTACACTTTTGTGAGGGTATCTCATTCCCAATGGTGTGATACTTTACACTTTCGACAGTCTGTTCAATGCACGTTTTTCTCTCCACCACTTCCTCAGTATACTCCTCACTTGACCCAGAAAGAACTTTCTTTTTACAAACCATGGTCTGTGATGATGCACTTGAACTGGAAGATCTAACATGTCGAATGCATTCTTCTTCCCTGGGGATGGGGCTATTCCATGAATCGCACGCTTGTCCATGTTTGCAGCTGCGAGCACAACAGGACTCCTCGACACATTTTGTCCACTCTGATTCTGAACAGCTATCGACACAATGGCGTGCTGTGTAATAGTTATTGAGGCCTTGGAGGTGCTTGTGTGCGTTTGAGGTGGTCTTTTTCACTTCTGTGGTCCAATGTAAAGTCTCGTCGTTCTCTAGCCGGAAGCGAACTTTCATTTCCATGGACAAGCTGCCATCTTCGTTCACAAGAAGCCGTTTCTCCACGTCGTCGCCCATCGTGGCTTCATCAGCCTGGGGATCGTCGTCAACACGCTCTGGGGAGTTTGCTCCGTCTGGTAATGCCTTGTCAGAACACACTGAAGGCCTGTTGCTAGACGTTGGTTCCTGATGGGCATCACCGTTATCCATTTCGGGTCCTTGGTTTTAACATGAAGAAATAGAAAGAAAACAATACTTTAGACATATGTTTACATACGAATGATGTTCTATCTTCAGTGTTCACTGCAAATGTTACACAAAATCACTCAAATAAAGTCATGTTTTAGGTTGTTATTAGACAAAATAAAATATGGTTGTTAATTGTTTTACATTTGCTGCTTTCTTTAGTTTTAGCTATTCTTAGCCTCGACACCCATGCTTAATTTTCGCCCACGTTGCGTGAAAAGGGAAAGCCTGGAGTAAGCCTTTAGTCAAGGTGGCCTAGAAGGGGGTCACCCTTCTGGGTGGGCGTGGCTCCAAATGATGTGACGCAGGGGCGGATGTAACATTTCCCAACTGGGGGGGGGGAGTGGCTTCATCGCCCGTGCCGCTTTGCGCCGGCGATGAAGCCGCCCCCCTACCATTTTCGGTTATAGGACTTTTATTAATCAAGTAAAGCATCAATAATAACATCAGTTGTTGTTAAAGTTGCAACAGACATAAGACTCAGAGAGTTTTCTGTTTTCAATGATGAAATGCTGTTGGTTTAGTGGTGACACAGCCAGTTAGTTGGCAGCAGTTGTAGTGTTTCAAATCATTTTAAAGGTAGGGGAAGTGATTTCACTTTTGTCAGATATCACCCTTTTTTTTTTTTTTTTTGTTAAAATGCTTTATTATAAGGTGTGCAGACCACATATGGAGTTTCCCCCTCCCCCACGTTAGCAGAGGAGCTAATAAAAGTTCCCCAGGTGGAGGGTGAATTCTCCTCCAATCAGGATCGAGCAGCAGGTTCATATAGTGTAGCTACTCTTGGGGGCTCCTAGTGCACCAGGCTGGTACTACACAATGAATTTCAAATCACTTACCCTACCTTTAAATATAAGCACTTTAATTTGAAGTACAGTATGTTGGTTTGTTTTGCGCCATCATGTGACTAAATCATTTCAGGTTAGTCGGGCTAAGCTATTTTTGACAGGGGGCAGTGGCATTCCAACATGGTTCTAAATATGTATTTGTTTTTTTTTACGAAAAATATTCTTTGTAATTAGTTTTTTTGGCAACTATTAGCCTGGCCTAACCTGAAATGATTTTGGCCTAGGCGGGACGGGGTGCCGTGGGATCCACATGGCAGATGAGCTGATCTGATTTGATCTCACTAACGTGTTGTCATCCCCGGCCCTTCCTCCGCGCCTACACTGCTGTGCTACGTCACATCATTTAGAGTGACGCCCACCCTGGAAGCTTGACGCCTCCCTCTAGGCCACTGTGGGTAACTACTATGGAACTATTAGACCCTAAGAAATTATATACAAACTGGCATATTGAAACTATTACAGATAGACATCATATAATATAATTTTTTAAAATACGCATTTAGACATATTTAAGACCCATCTTTTACTGTCTAATGACAACCTAAAACATGACACTTTGTTGAAAAAAAGAAGTTGTCCTATGTAGTTTTATAATTCTAATATTAACTTTCGTAAATACCATATTTTCCACACTATAAGGCGCACCGGATTAGAAGGCGCACCTTCAGTGAATGGCCTATTTAAGAACTGTTTTCATATACAAGCTCAGAATATAATATCAGAATAGAAGATACTGCAGCAGTCAACATGAAATAGAAGCTACTGCAGTCAGCATAGAATAGAAGCTACTGTAGTCGACATAGAATAGAAGCTACTGCAGCCAACATAGAATAGAAGCTACTGCAGTCAGCGTAGAATAGAAGCTACTGCAGTCAGCGTAGAATACAAGCTACTGCAGTCAACATAGAATAGAAGCTACTGCAGTCAGCGTAGAATACAAGCTACTGCAGTCAACATAGAATAGAAGCTACTGCAGTCAAGATAGAATAGAAGCTACTGCGGTCAGCGTAGAATAGAAGCTACTGCAGTCAAAATAGAATAGAACCTACTGCAGTCAAAATAGAATAGAAGCTACTGCAGTCAACATAGAATAGAAGCTACTGCAGTCAAATGAACCATATTTAAGGCGCTCCAGATGCGCTCCAAGACGCACTGTTGTTTTTTGAGAAAATTAAAGGCTTTTAAGCGTGCCTTATAGTCTGGAAAATACGGCAAATAAAAAAAATGTATATAGTGTGTAGTGTTTCTCTGTCATTTCTCTTACTCTCATGGCCTTCACTGCAGCCCATGGTTCTTCCTCTGGCACCCAGTCGTGGCAGTTTCTCAGAGTGTTTCTGAAAGTTCTCCACAATGCTTGGGTGAGACGGATCATGGCCCACACAGACCAGCACACTGGGGCACTGCAGGAGGCTCTGAACGCTGTCGACCTGAAATGATAAACCACCAAGGAAAATCGTGTTTACATAATATAAACCACTTGAAACACCAAAAATAACGGCAGGTACGCCTACAGGTATGTCTACAGGTAGGCAGGGAGTGGGTTACAATTTTCAATTTAGCCATTTCACAGACACTCTTAATCCAGAGCAATTTAGAATAGTAAACGTTTAGAATTTAAATCAATACACTTTACAATATACAATACAGTGTAAGCACTAAAACATTGTAATACATTAGGCATCCTATAATGTATACATTAGGCATCCTATATAAGTCACTGCAGCAAGTACTGTGGGTTGGTATGTAATACAAGTGCTATGAGCTGAAATGGAGTCTGAAGAGCTGTGTTTTCACACTGTGGCGGAAGATAGGGAGTGAGTCTGTGGTTCTGATTGCAGTGGGAAGTATATTCCATAGTTTCCACAGGATTAATTGGCCTTAGTTCGTCATGGCTCTACATTGGTTCCCTCCTTTTTCACCCTACACAAAATGTCTTCTCTGATAATAGCCAATCCACACATTTACAGATGCTTTCCGTTCATCAGTCTAGCACTCTAAAACGCGCACGCGCACACACACACACACACACACACACACACACACACACACACACACACACACACCCTACTCATAAAGCCACCGTAGCAGAATTTTAAAAAATAGTATAGCCTCTTTTAATAGCTCCATTATCTGTAGGGTGTAGTGTCAGTGCTTTATAACCTTGCAGAAGGCTGTGGCATGGCATGGGTTGATCTGGCAGGATTTAAGATTAATTCCCTAATCCGGGATAATCTCTTGAAACATCCAACTGAGATGACCATGCATTCCTACAAGGCAAACTTCCATTGTCACTAAGAGTTAAATGGTGGCTCAGCAGTTATGCTTGCTGGCTAAATAAAAGTAGTAAACTATAAGTGCATCAGTAGACAAGCTAACCTTGCTAGGTCTAATGCGATTATTGTAACACAGCATAATTGGTCCGTATGATTTATTTTCTACAATGTTCCCAGAAAAGACTGCTAGCCTACTGTAATGTATTGCAAGAGAAATTGAATAAATTACAGTCAATAAAATTAGAAAGATAGAGCCGGTAAATAATGAGCTCTACCTTCCGCCAGAGGCCCAACCAATGCTGTTGTCATACAACCAAACAGGGCCGGATTTATCCAGCCCTACTAGGGTGGGCTGGAAGAATGGCAAGGTGGGCAACTCCAAAGTTTTTATAAGAAGTAGTGGTTTTTAATCTTTTTGATACCAGAGCCTACTCTTTAATCAGCATTTGAGCCACGTACCACCGTTTGATGACACTTTAGCCTCACAGACCCCGAAACTAAAGATTTATTTTGCTTTTGTCCACAATTCCAGGCTGGATTTGGGAAACAAAACAGTCAAACATACAGATCAAGATGACCATTATAATCTTCTACATTCTCTAGTTGTGTAGACTTGGGCTAATTCACATGAATATTTTAACTCTTGAGAGTGTAAAAATGAAACCAAATGGACCCACAAGGGTCCATTTGGTTTCATTTTTACGCTCTCAAAGAGTTACATCTAGTTAACCAACTTTCCACCATTTAGCCTGGGGACCACCTGGAACCCTCTCCACTGATACCTTTCATTGGGTGAGCAGGATGCACGTTTGGGTGGACTGTGTCCACCCCTGCCCCCCTCTAGATCCGGCCCTGCAACCAAAACAATGTAGGCCTGACCCTATACTGCATGATTCTGCACCCATTTATTGGCGATGGACATGCTGCCTCAAAATAAGGTGTGGTTTGGTGTGGTCTTGCAACCGAGTATAAGTAATTCTTAAGAGGGTTGTTCACACATTACATTTTACACTTCTTTGTGTCTTACAATATTATAAGTTACTCCATGCAGTATTTAGACATTTGATGTTCATTTTAGCTGTGCCACCCCCTTCCTATACAAACCCATCACAACTTAAAACTTCATTTTAACCATGATACAGTAGTTTCATAATATCTCTTTTTTTCTGGTGACTGATATTGTCCTCCTAATACGTATAATGGGGGCTGTGGATTTTACTTTACGATTTTCATTTATTTTTTAAATATTGTATTTTGTTCCCCGGTGTGGAGCTATACTTTTCCCATAACACGTTAGGAAGACACTGTCAGTCACCATGAAAAAAGATTAGGTGTTTTTGATTAATCTATCATGGTGAAAATGGAGTTTTAACTTATAATGGGTTTGTATAGGAAGGGGGCGGGGCAGCTAAAATCAACATCAAATATCTAAATAATGAATAGAGTAACTTGTAAACTGTCCGGGGAGCTCACATGAGCCCGAGTAGATGATAAAATGACAAAAGTTTTTTGGAAACTTTAACTTCCTTAAACTTTAACAACCTTAACTTCTGGTGTTAACGACAATGCTGCAGATATATCCTTACTATTTAGAGATGTACTATACACACAGTAAGTGGGTTGGTTCACAGTGTGAGGTGAGGCCTCTGACCAACACAGTAACACTGCAGCTGTGTTTGGACCGCATCTCTTTTCCATGTACTGTAAGCAGAGAGCTTCTGTTCTCACACTCAGGGATTTTCGTCACCGCCAAACCCCTTATCCCTTAACTTCTTTGCCTTTTTAAACTATTAAAAAAGAACATTTTTCAATAGTTTAAATGGCCAGTCTACAAGCTCACAATGTGTCAATAGATTGGCACGTGGAACTATTCCAAAATGTTTTTCAAAATAGTAAAAGAAAAATGATAAGGGGTATTAGGATAAGGGGTTTAGATGGTAACGAAAATGGAGCCCTTAATGTCCTGAATCATTTCGATCACATTATTTAACACAATCGGAGTCAGCCTCATAACAAGGCCATGTTAATGGCACTCGCGACACCCACTTTCGTCTAGGCCAGTGGTTTTCAACTTTTTTGATACCAGGGACCACTATTTATCCAGCATTTGAGCCACACAGACCACCATTTAAAGTAATGTCACTCTCACCCTACAGACCAAAAAACTAAAGACTTTGCTTTTGTCCAACTCAAAAAGGTTGAAAACCACTGCCATAGATGATTGAATGTGTCATGCTCCAAGTTGCTAAATCTGTCATTTAATTAGCAATATGCTTAGGTGTAACAACAAACGCTTCAAAGGATTGGGAGTCTACACTCTAATTCAGGGGTTTTCAACATGTGGTCCGTGGACCACCAGTGGTCCTTGAGAGGGTTCCAGGTGGTCCCCAGCTAAGTTGGTCAACCAGATGTAACTCTTGAGAACAAAAAAATGAAACCAAATGGACCCGCAAGGGTCCATTTGGTTTCATTTTTACACTCTCAAGAGTTAGAATATTCGTCATCTGAATTAGTCCCAAGTCTACACAACTAGAGAATGTAGAAGATTAATGGTCATTTTCATCTCTATGTTGTTATGACTGTTTTGTTTCTGAAATCTAGCTTGGAGTTGGAATTGTGGACAAAAGCTAATATAAAATAAATCTTTAGTTTTGGGGTCTGTGGTGCTAAAATGTCCTCAAATGGTGGTCCGTGGCTCAAATGGTGAATAAATAGTGGTCCCTGGGATGAAAAAGGTTGAAAGCCACTGCTCTAATTGGCCTAAAAGTCATTACAGACGGGGGTGATAAACGCACACATCATCGCAGAGATTTCACTCTCCCTCACTGCCGGCAGAATCACGCAGCTTGAACAACAACGCTCACCAGAAATTGAGGTCTAAAATCAGATCAGTGCACGAAACGAACACACGCACAACAAACAACACTGGATACTGCGCGATACCAACTGGCATCACATGCTTGCTTTATCGCAGGGCGTTTTCTAAGTACAAAAAGCCAGTTTCATTGAGAATGCCATCTATAAGGCAGTCACAATCAGTTCCTAATGCCAAATCAAATGGGTTCTGACATGAGCTCAGTCTGATGAGGAGACGCATCTGAAGCCTGTCTTAGACGTAAAAAAAAACAAATCCATGCTATGCCCAAAACACATCCATGACTCAGTCTAAAAACAACCCCATTGTATCGCACTTTATAGACCCAGATAATGTGCTGTTCAACTAGCAAAACTGGAGTAAAACATTCCCAATGCAAATGCGCCCTGAATTCTGTGCCTGTGTGTCACAGGAAAGGTATACCGCCGGTAGATGTCAAGACGTGACATAAAACAGTCAAACAGGTTTTCTTTTTCTGCTGACAAGGGTTTATTTTTATTTTTTAATTAAAAACTAAGGAATGTGTTACAGTCATGTATGAAAGAATATTGAGGGTTCTGCCAACGATGTCTTACTTTTTAAGCAGTCTATTTCGATGACAGTGCATTTTTTTCACATCCTCTGTCGACATGAGACAGATGAATTGTTTTATCCATGGTCGCACCACCAGATAAAACCCAGCTGACAATAATTAATTGCCACTGTGGAAGATGCATTTCTGAGACACCTCTGGTATCAAACCGGGGAGTGGAGTCTCAACATTGACCTGTTTCTGCTCTTTCAAAAATAGCTCTGAATTGACCAAGATTAATGGGGTTTTGAGGAATACCCACAATCTATATTTATGTGCAATAGAATATCCCCGTTTTATTCCCACGTACAGGTGCTCAGAAAAAGTATTTACTTCACTTGACTTTTTGAACACTTTGTTGTTGAAAAAAAAGAAGAGCTGAATGTCCCAGTACACACTGTGGGTAAAATATTTCTTAAAAAATGCTGAATGATCTATATAGCACACAGTGTTATGGACGCATTCAAGTCATGTTTATGGGGTTTCAAAGTAAACATAAATCATATCCTTCCTGTTACTGTGCGAACGTACAGAGTGCACTTTCCAGTGAAGGTCTCCGCTACAATTTCCCAATCTGACTTCCATAGTAAAGGTAGTGTGCTAAAAGAGTCATCAATAGTTCAAAAGCTTAAGCTTTTTGTGCAGTATGTTGTTATAAAGTCCAGCCTCCATTAGATCTGGTCCATACCACAGCTCAAATGCCTTCATTATAGCTAGCTACATTACTTTTGTTTTCCTGCACTCGCATGAAATGCAGATCGGCATCTCGTTTGTTTTTTTCTACTCACCAATACAAAAGGTGGCATGTATTAGTAAAACGCCTACTTTCCTTAGTTGACGGACTATTGAGCTTTTGTGTGGTGTGGTGGCTCAAAGAGCACCAGTGAAAGTAGGCTTTCTAATAACTAAGGCTGTCAGCATGAACTAGTTATTAATCACAGTTAGGCTGTGATTGAGTTAACTCAGGGCAGAGTTAACTCAGCCATGCAGGGGCGGATTGGCCATCTGGAGTACAGGGAGTTTTCCCGGTGGCCTGCGCCACCTAATGGCCTGGACAGTTTTTTTTTTTTTTTTTTTTTTCTACTCACCAATACAAAAGGTGGCATGTATTAGTAAAACGCCTACTTTCCTTAGTTGACAGACTATTGAGCTTTTGTGTGGTGTGGTGGCTCAAAGAGCACCAGTGAAAGTAGGCTTTCTAATAACTAAGGCTGTCAGCATGAACTAGTTATTAATCACAGTTAGGCTGTGATTGAGTTAACTCAGGGCAGAGTTAACTCAGCCATGCAGGGGCGGATTGGCCATCTGGAGTACAGGGAGTTTTCCCGGTGGCCTGCGCCACCTAGTGGCCTGGACAGTTTTTTTTTTTTTTTTTTTTTTTTTTAAGTCCAGGGCAGGCCAGGGCACCAGGCCCAGGCCAGGCAAACTAGTGTTTGCCATATTCCCGTTCACTCCTGTGCGCCAGGGCGCTCGCGCTGCTGGAGGCAGTGTTGCCAACTGCCAAGATCCAAAATGCACTAGTGGCACTTCCAAAATGCACTAGAATGTGCTAGATGCTCGCCTGGAACATACAGATCAAAATGACCATTAATCTTCTACATTCTCTAGTTGTGTAGACTAAGTTGGGCTAATTTACATGATGAATATTTTAACTCTTGAGGGTGTAAAAATGAAACCAAATGGACCCGCAAGGGTCCATTTGGTTTCATTTTTACGCTCTCAAAGAGTTACATCTGTTTAACCAGCTGCCTGTTTTTTTGAAAGTGGAGTACCCCTTTAAGTCAAAACCAGGCATTTAGTCTGTACAGGCTGTTTTATTACGTTCCAATAAAGACAAACTGTACCATACTGTACTGTACTGTACTGTACCATACTGTACTGTACTGTGCCACACTGTAGTGTACTGTACCATATTGTACGGTTCTGTATGGTACTCTACTTTGATTTAGAATGTAAGGCTCAAAGTAGTCCTCTAATGACAACGTGTACCGGTACCAATATGTTTTAATGCAGACCGATAAAAATAAGGCAACATAAACCCGTTATACTTGAATAAGTATGTTAAAACACATTGGTTTGTGATCTGCCTAATGAACATGAACAGTGAAGGCATTAGGATTCGGCTAAACCTGGCTGTTAGCCTGGTCCGGAGCAGGCTAGGTCCGCAGCATACAGTATGTTTCCATGGTAACTACGGTGTCAATGCTTTCATGAAACCGAATCAAGCCTCAACATATCCAGGTTAGCGGGCCAAGTTAATCTGGGTTTCCATGAAACCGGTTAGTCACTGATCCAGGATATAATAAACCAGGGAGTACCCGCTAAATCCCGGATTAATCTCTAATCCAAGTTTCATGAAATAGGCCCCCGAGTCACCGAATGACACCAGCACTATAGCATACTGAATGCAACAGACACATATGACTATGAGTGAGTGGGTTCGGGCTAGGGTTAAAGTAATAATGTCTGACTAATGCCCTGACTAATGTCTGACTAATATTCTGAACCTGAATGATGCACATCGGTGGTGTATAGCAGAGGTTTTCAACCTTTTTCATCTCAGGCACCACCCTTTATTCAGGATTTGAGCCACAAACCACCATTTGACATAGGCGGATTATGAAATTAAGGGCCCCTGGGCCACCACCAGCCAAAGGGCCCCCTACACCGGAGGATCTTTCTGCCCGGCGCGCCGGCATGATGGTTTAGGACATTTTGGGCAATTTTGGCGACACAAATTTAGTAAATCCATTGTTAATAAGGACCGCGTGCACCATTATTATCACTTTTACCCCTTTTTTGGGTGGGCCCTGAGCTTGTACCTATTAGCGATCACGAGGACATTCAAGCTCATGGGCCCCTGGGCCTGAGCCCAACGTGCCCGTTGGATAATCCTTCCCTGCCATTTGAGGATATTTTAGCCCCGCAGACCCCAAATCTAAAGATTTATTTTGCTTTTGTCCACAATTCCAGCCTGGATTTGGGAAAGAAAACAAGCAAAACATACATTCCAAAATGGCTAATTCAGATGATGAATATTTTAACTCTTGAGAGTGTAAAAATGAAACCAAATGAATGCGCAAGGGTCCATTTGGTTTCATTTTTACGTTCTCGAGAGTTACATCTGGTTAACCAACTTAGCTGAGGACCGCCTGGAACCCTCTCAAGGACCACTGGTGGTCCCCGGACCACTGGTTGAAAACCCCTGGTGTATAGTCATCAGTACATGTTTTACTAACTATTCATTTTATAGGATTACTACAGCTGTATAGTGTTTACTACAGCTGTAGTAAACACTACACTGTAGTAAAATGAATATACAGGTATATAGTAAAATATTTAGCCTACTCTATATTCAGTGAACTTTTAATATCTTCAGGCTACAGCACATGATACTTTTTATAAAGGTGTATTGGATCTTTCTGAATGTAACCCAGTCCTGAGCAAATATTGTGAAAATAAACTCATTGCTTTAAATTATATTGAATGTTTTGGGGATTGTATGCAGTCTCTACTATACAGCTTTAGCTGTTTGGCACAACTCTGTTATGTAAATGCAATTCTTAGTCCAGTCACTAGAGGCCACTCTGTCACTCCAACTCTCAGTGTCAAGCCAACACTACCAACCATAACATTTAGCAAGGCTTTAGACCTATAGGCCTATAGTACATGTACTGTATTCAGTAAACTATTTCACGTCACCTTGCATGAGATAACATGAAACAAAACGAAACATATACAAAGGAAATTTAATAGCTATAGAGGCTTTCCTGGCATTCATGAGAAAAGAAAAATAAACTGTTCCTGTTGAGGCCAAGCACTGAAAACTACCCCCAGCAAAGAAATAATAACTACTGTTGCTATTGTCACCCAATTTTTCACGATAACACCAAGTCACCAACTGGCATTACTAATCACCATGAGACGTACTGGGGTTAAAGGAGCGAAACGTTGATGAGTGGTGGTACCAGCTGATGACCCGGTATGGCCCAGTGAGGTGTTCTGCGAGGTGTCACTGTACACCTGTCTAACGGCACTGGAGGAGGTGCGTCCGGCAGCAATGCCCAGCAGGGGACCACCAATGGTCCAAGAGAGGGTTCCAGGTGGTCCCCAGGCTAAATAATGGTTGGTTAACCAGATGTAATTCTTTGATAGCGTAAAAATGAAAGCAAATGGACCCTTGCGGGTCCATTTGGTTTCATGTTTACACTCTCAAGAGTTAAAATATTCATCATGTGAATTAGCCCAAGTCTACACAACTAGAGAATGTAGAAGATTAATGGTCATTTTGATCTGTATGTTTGACTGTTTCCCCAAATCCAGCCTGGAATTGGGGGCAAAAAGAAAAGAATCTTTAGTTTTGGGGTCTGTGGGGCTAAAATGTCATCAAATGGTGGTCCATGGCTCAAATGCTGAATAAATGGTGGTTCCTGGGATCAAAAAGGTTGAAAACCACTGCTATAAAGCAACATACAGCACTGTACAAATAGCCTGGGCTTCTATTAATACTGCACAATCCAGGGTGTTACAACCAGGCAAGCACCAATATAGCATCCCTAATCTGGGCATGTCATTATAAGCCAACATTCAATGAAAATAGCTGATCTACAAGCTCACAGCATGTCACGTTGCAATGTCTTGTGAGCATCACATGATTTAATGCGCAACAGAAAAAGAAGATCAACTATAGTATACCCATGGGAGACACTGGTTAACTTAAGACTGTTTATGAGTTGCAAAATTCAGAATTTAGATATTTGACATGGAGTTTAGTTGCCCCGTCCCCTTCCCATACAAACCATTTATAAACTCAATTTAACTTTATAAACTCAAGCCCATTATAAACTCAATTTTAACCATAATAGATTCATCAAAAACATGCACCCACTACATTTTTCTGTTGACTGAAATTGACTACTAATATGTGAGGAGGCCGTGCTTTTTCATTTACTGTTTTCATTTATTTTTAAAATATTATTTTCGAAAATGTTGTGGATGTTTTCCGAAACAATATTTTTTTAGAAATAAATGAAAACAGTAAATGAAAATCCACGGCCCTCTCACATATCAGGAGGATCCAGAACATTTGATGAATGTATCATGGTTAAAATTGAGTTTTAAGTTATAATGGGTTAGTATAGGAAGGGGGCGGGGCTGCTAATGAATATCAAATACGTAAATACTGAATCAAGCAACATAAAAAAAAACGTCAAATACGTAAATACTGAATCAAGCAACAACAAAAAACGTCCAGGCTGTTCACATTACTCTGAGTAGAGACGATCACTTTATTATTGTTATTATTATTATTATTATTTGTTTGTTTTGTTTGGTGCTATGTGTTGTAAATGAAAAGGCCTACTAGAACTCCCATGAGCATTTGAAATGTTTGACACAGGTGGGAACATGCAATCAATTAAGTGATGTGTATATACAGTATTTTGTCCTATGTCATTATGCCTGAAGAAAGTCACTAGACCGAAAGCTTGCAATTAAACATCATTGTGCACAGATGCAATTAAACGTCATTGTGCACAGATTTGATTGTGCAGAGTCTAATTTTCTTTTTTTTTCAAATGTGTGTTTTTTTTTTTTTGTAAAATAGCACTTTAAGTACCCTATATATTGGGATATTGGGTTTAAGTGTTTTAGTGCGGTAATTGACAGGATGTTGCCAGGGTTGGATTGGCACATATTTTCCCACCGGGACAATTTTGCCTTTGCCAGGCCACACTGGGGGGGGGGGGGGGGGGGGGGGGGGGGGGGGGGGGCTGGTTAACCAGATGTAACTCTTTGAGAGCGTAAAGTTTTTACACCCTCAAGAGTTAAAAATATTCATCATGTGAATTAGCCCAACTTAGTCTACACAACTAGAGAATGTAGAAGATTAATGGTCATTTTGATCTGTATGTTCCAGGCGAGCACATTCTAGTGCATTTTGGAAGTGCCACTAGTGCATTTTGGATCTTGTCCAGGCCACTAGGTGGCGCAGGCCACCGGGAAAACTCCCTGTATTCCAGATGGCCAATCCGCCCCTGGAGGTGATGCTCACCTTCTGTCCGTGCAGGGTGCACAGCTTCCTAACGTGGAACCGCATCAGCTCCGAAACCTCCTCCAGGAACAGCCCCAGGCTCTGCAGCGACCTCCGGTGGAGAACGATGGTCTTCCTCACAGACGGGTCGCTGTTCTTCACCAGGACCACCTTCTGGTGGTCCCTGTGAGGTGGAGGATGATGGTGGTGGTGCGGGTGTGGGTGGGGGTGGTGATGGTGGTGGCGGTGGTGATACGGTTGATGTCGATACCAATAAGCCTCGGCACCGCCTTCCAGGTCCTGGTGGTGGTATTCAGCACAGGTGTAGCATTCCTCCGGGGGGGCCTGGTAGCCCACCAGCCCAGCACCGTGTCGGGGGATCCTGGGTAACCTCCATGCGGTGTGGAGCTTGTGGGGATGGTGCCTGTGAGAGCCTGTAGAGTCGTGGCCGTAAGCGTCGAAGCACTGGAAGGTGCGTTTGTGGGAAGACATTGTTGTTGTCGTCGTCGTTTCTCCAACGGGTGACGGCTGGTGGACTGGTGGTGGTGCTGGTCCACGTTTTAGTTCAGCGTGCAGGATTCGAACCTCTGGCCCAGCGAGGTGAAACGGTGTTGTGGGTCACCACAAACAGCCACAGGGACACAGACACTCATGGATGCTGCTGAGGGGAGGTGTGTGCGTTGCTGCCACTCAGCCTAAGCTGAAAGAAAAAAGTTAATGCTAAATATTAATTTGTGAGTTCATAGATCGGCTATGTTTGCTGTTTGATGCTCCACAAACTATTCAGGGTATAACCGGTTTCCAACCCGGGTCTCCCGCGTGAAAGTCAAACATCTTAACCACTAGACCAAAGGGACATCCCCAGGGGCGTTGCTAGCAATTCTGGGCCCCCTGCACAGCTTTTTGACATGGGCCCCCCTTCCTGGAGGCGCAGGGGGGGGGGGGGGGGGGACACGTTATATACAATGTGTGGAGTCCTTGAAATCCAAAACTCATTATAATGTTCTGTTGCGCCACTCATTCGGTTTATTCAGGTAATATAGTGATTCAAATATATTTTTATAATAATCAATACAAATGAAACCTTCGGGCCCCCCTACAACTGTCCCCCTGGTCCCCCCGCGTCTACGCCCGTGGACATCCCCTTGATCTGGGGGCAGATACTAGCCTTGGAGGCCATCACGATAGAGGCTGTAGCCACCTGCTATATTTGCACCTGTCCGTTCGCGTGTGCATTCGTCTTTCCGTCTGTTACCAGCTAATCTCTGGCACTGATAACCCATATTCCATAAAATCCATATTGTTTTCCTGTATAGAAAATAAAAAATAAAACATGTGCATCACTTATAGCGATGCACATGTCATGGACAACCAGATATTCCCAAACGTGCTGCTGGGCTTAAGGGAGAGAGAGAGAGGATCAAAAGAGTAGATCAAGACAAGGATAATGAGGACAGAGACACAAATAAATCCTCCAAGTCACTTATAATAATGCGCTTACATGATGACAGTGGCAGCAGTGAAAGTGGTGCCTGTTACTGGAGGACAGGGGCGGATCTAGGCATGGGCCTGGGGGGGAGGGGGGGTCAATGCCCCCCTAAATGCCCAGTCTGCCACACAAAAACATGATGGCATGCAAAACAACCCAAGATATTTCAAATTAAAGTGCTTATATTAAAAATGATTTGAGACCCTACTACTGCTACTAACTAACTACTACAGCTGTGTCACCACTAAACCAACAGCATTTCATCATTGAAAACAGAAAACTCTCTGAGTCAGACCTTTAGCTTTATGCATGCTGCGTGTCTGTTGCAACTTCAACAACAACTGATGTTATTATTGATGCTTGACTTGCCTAATAAAATTCTTTTAACTGAAAATGGTATGAAGCCGCCCCCATACCATTTTCTTTTCTCCTGCCCCCCCAATTGGGAAATCTTACATCCGCCCTTGTACTGGAGGAAATAAATAACATGCTTTACCAGCTGTTTTCATTTGTCTTTTTTAGGTGCGTTGGCCAATATAATGCAAAAGGATTAACTGCTAAAGGATTGACGGACATGATGTGTGCTGTGAACGCTGTGTTCTTACTGAGAGAATGGGACGAGGTAAAGATAAGTCATTGTTGTCCAATGAAACAGGGTCTAAGCACTACTATCCATAGACATTTAAAAAACAAATCAAGCGGTTAAGTAGGCCAAGCTTGACTGACACCCAGAAAACAACAGGTTTGGCTTGAGTTCTCTTTTTTCCCCCCATTTCTTTCATGAAAGAACAGCAAGACAAGCAAAAACACTGTTTTGAGTGTTGGGTGTTGTGTTGTGCGTTTAGTCGTGTATCCTCTCTGTGCCTGATGCAGTTTAGTTCTCCTGCTCGATAGATTTAGCTATAAGACCTCTAGAATGCCTACAGTGCACCTATAGCATTATAAGAAAAGGTTATTCTTGGTTACAAATCATATTTTTGCAGGATATTTGAGTGCAAAATTAAAATTCTAAACTATCATATGTGACTGTTGTCTGGCAGAAAACTAATAATATTATGTTCTCAGGTGATTCACTCAGGTGAGGCTGAGGCACAGCAAACAGCAGAGTAAGTTATAGGCCATTGTGAAGATTGATCTTTACAATGGTGTGTTTTTGCCCAAAAGTATTTCTATATACTGTAGTTCCATGAGATTACTATCATCAAGGTCCAATAAAACAAAAGGCCACACTGTGAGCACTAAGACTTGCTCATGTATCCGGTGATCTGACCTGTTTTGTTTTGATCTCTCTATACCAGGGCTGCCCAAAAGGTAGATTGTGATCTACCAGTAGATCACACAGGCCGTGCAGGTACAGTAGATCACATGACAGTCCCGTAAAATGTATAGATCTGTAACTCTTGAGAGCGTTAAAATGAAACCAAATGGACCCTTACGGGTCCATTTGGTTTCATTTTACACTCCCATTGTATTGTGAGTACACACAATTAAAACATGAAGAATAATTGTTATTTTGACCAACGTTATTTTTGTTTGTTTGTTTGTTTTTTACCAAAGTTCTATTTCACAATTGTGCACAAAAACGTGAAAGTTCTTAGTTTTGGGTGCAAGAGACTAAACTCAACATCACAAACTGTCAACTCAAACCTCAAATACTGTTTTCAAGCATCAGTAATAGCATATACAGGAAAACCAATTCTCCCCCTCTATTTTTCATTATAAGTGCATTATTCTTAAACACTATAACAGTAAGTAAAACCATCACCACTATTTCAAAGCTCAAACTTTCTATGGGGCTTTGAAATGGATTTTCAGTAATGGAATAATCACATTGTTGATGTGTAGATCTTGTTGAGCCGGTCATTTTGAAAGTACAGTAGCTCTCAAGTCAAAAAGGTGTGGGCACCTCTGCTCTCTACCCTTTTGCAAAACAAGACTGAACTCAAGTTAGAGCTTCTTTAGAAATACTATTGTAAATGCTACGATTGTATACTTACATGGTCCCCAGACATTATTATCCAAACCATAGGAGAACATACAAGACTTCTATGGGAGGAGGAAAAAAAAATACTACTCCAAAGCGGGGAAAAAAGGTGAAATATGAACTCCCATTGACAGTCCTATAGGCCAGTAGTGTGTTCCATGAGAGGGAATGGAGGAGTGAGTGAGTTCAAAAGCCCTTCCTCCTGCAGCATTCGTTCTAATCAGCTACCTGGGAGCCTAAGGATGTAATGCTTAAAGCCTCTCTAATCACTAAGAATGGACTGAAATCTACCGCACATGGCCTGCTGCTTCTCTTACCTGCATAAAGGCACAGTCACAGCCAATACACCGTGCACAAGTTCACCATCTACTGCCGTGTCATCACTGCTCTGATCAGACATTACTGTTGTTATTATATCGTAGTTATCAGGGGTCACCCATATACATGTAATATACCACTATGTCTGTACACTGGCATCTGTCTGTGGAAAATTCTGGCAACTGAAGACTTTGCCTTGTCCGTACTCCGTGGCAAATGTTATGTTCTTCTAATATTTTTTGGGCACGATTATAATGCATTTGACTCTTATCTATTGATGACATACAGACATTAGTCCAGCTATAGTACTATTGGTGCAGCACCCGCTGGCCTAGTTGTCCAGGCTCATGTCACATACAGGCATTAGAGCGCGTTGCATGTTCGAGTCCCATTCATAACGACCTTTGCTGCATGTCTCTCCCCTTCTCTCTGTCTCTCTTTCCTGCAGTCTTCACTTGATACTATCAATAAAAGGTAGAAAAGCAAAAAAAAAAAAAAAGTAAATATTTATAGCACTACTGGCATTCAAATGTTTCATTTGCAATGACTTCTAACCCCATATTACATGTACACATTTATCCATGTAATCAAGGAGCACATTTTCTAGTTTCCATCTGCAGTCCTCCATGAAAATGTAAAGAGCAATCAAATTAAATACTAGGAACTTTCTTTTTGCTGTTGTTGAATTGTTTGACCCTACTGCTGACCATATGACCCCTAAGCTTGTGACTCTGATTATTGGTGCAAGGCTAAGGTGCTTATCAATCAATCCACTGCACTGTAGGAGATGTGTCATGTGTGTGGGGTTAGGTTTCAGGTTGTGATTAACAACATTTACAACAAAAGTTTAGTGGCTTCAGGTGGAGGAGATATCATGGGCTGCCATGCAAAGGCACAGATATCTCAAGTAAAGGTAAGGAGAAATCACAATTCAGCAGCACAGGAGAAGATGGGGTCGCGACTGTTGGCATAACGGTCATGATGGTTGACATAAGGGTCGGACTTAAGGTTAGGTTTGTGGTAAAGGACTTCCATGTTTTGTATCTTACAGCATTATGTATGAGTACAATACAGTGAATGTTTGCATTCGCCATCTTTGTTGAAGAAGAGTCTATTTATGTCTGAGATAACTAATCTCAATTATCTTTCATAGTGGTTTAAGTCCTGTGGAAATGTTGTATTAAGTTTTAAAATCCATTGTTTTTCTGCAAACTTTCTCTCCCCTTCTGTCCACGTTTGACTGCATTCCAGTCCACATACTTCCATTGCTCCAATTCCATGTCCAATAAAATGTACTATTAGCGACATCTCTTTGGCATTTTTTTATGTTTATCTATGCTGGTTAAGTCTGTCTGCTATTGTGTTCCTGGTTTCCCCTACATATTGTAGATTACATTTGTTACATGTGATTAGATAGATACAGTTTTTTTGTGGTCGCTGTTATGTTTTGTTTTATCCCTATCATGATGTTTGTTGATCTATTTTTCACTACTAATTTAGGTTTAAAGTAGTCTGGTCTTTAGGGGGGTAGGGGGGTTTCTGTCTGTTCTTTTAAGTTTGCTCTGGACTAGGTAATTTTTTAAGTTTTTATTTTTTCTGTAGGCAGTTATAATTTTGTATCCCTCTAGTGAATCTTCTGCCCTTCTTGTAAGATTTCTTTTAACTCTCATGCTAGCTATTTTGCTTAATGTTGAATATGTGGTTACTAGAGCAATTTGGGGTCTTTCATCTCTCTCCTTCACCTCTCGAAAGGTGTCAAAGATTTTTCTGAGAAAGGTCCTTGTGTACCACCGTTGTTTCAGGCCATTAAATAAGAGTTTTACATGCTGATTTAAAATCGCTTTGTTGTGTACAGATGCGACTGAATCTTAGACGTTGCGATTTCACTATACCTCTGTAGGTGTGTGGTGCGCGGAAGGATGTTTTATGTAAAAGTGCATGTGTGTCTGTTTCTTTAAAGTAAACCTTAAGATCCAGTCTCCCGGTTGTGCTAAAGTTTGGTCCTTTGAATACTGTTAGGTTTAGTAGCGGCCGTTAGGCCCAACGGTTGCCCAATCATCACGACCGTTTGGCCACCCGTCGCAACGTATGCCACGGATACAAATTGATTTTGCTGTCTCTCTTCATGTCCGTTACCTTTATTGACATTATGTATGTACTAATGTATCATGCCAGTGATCTGGGTCATGATCAGTAGTAGGCTATCATGTTATACTGGTACAAAAATAAGGTAAGGAGTCACACAAGTGCCTGCAGGCCCAGCCGCTCCTGGCCCATAGATACATATAAGGGATGAATGCAAGACAATGACAATAAGAAACAGAGCACAGTACAGAGTATTTGGCAAAGATGCCAATGTCTTAATTTGTTAAGATGCTCTGACCCAAATACATCACCATTCTCTACTTTATTGCCCTGGTTGCCTGCAAAGCACAGTTGTTTCTAAAACATAAACAGAGTATGTACTGTATGTAGTAAAGTAAAGACACAACCATGCATTAGCAGCACACATTCTGCCCAGTAGGATTCAGATACGCAGGGCCGGATCTAGGCATGGGCATGGGGGGCAGCCCTAACCCTAAATGCCCTGACTGCTCCACCAAACATGATGGCAAAACATGCTAAAAAAAAGTCCTGTAACCGAAAATGGTATGGGTGCGACTTCCCTTGCGACACGGGCGATGAAGCCGCCCTTTTACCATTTATACCCCCCACCCCCCCAATTGGCAAATGTTACATCCGGGCCTGCAGAATGATGTGATTTAACTTTATAACTACATTTTTAATTCAATCACTCCGGCAAGACAAACATTTTGCAGAATACCACCTCCAGTTATACCAGCTATAAAGACAAATACAGACAAAATAAGAATACATAACAATATACAACTGTAGTTTCTGGTCTGTTACGAGCTATTTTTAAAGCTGTGATCCAGGGGTTGGCCGACTGACTCTTTTTTTTTTTTTTTACGAACAAAGGAATTGCCTTAGAATAAGTAAAGGGGGGGGGGGTCTCCTCTCCTTATCGCCGGCTTGCAGACGGCCATACCGATCCCTCCCTTCGATGCTGGGGAGTTTCTAGCACGAGCGAGAAGTGCTTAATCACCAGAGCGCCCACTCCCACATACACAAACACAGGCGCTCACGCCGTCCGTCTTGCGGGGCTTTAAGGGGCTTGACGTGTCCTGTGGGCGGGGCTTGCATGTTGCTGGTGAGCAGATTTATTGACCCCTGACTCACGGCGCTGACAGGGAGCGCGGCACCCTGCTGGGTCACTATAGGCTATAGTCTAGTGAGCAGTGTTGGACTGGGTGAAAAAATCGGCCCGGACATTTTTAGCGTGATTTGGCCTAGACCGGCCCAACCACAACCAGCGTGTGATGGACCTATTCTACCTGGTATAGTTGGTTAACCAGATGTAACTCTTTGAGAGCCATCTAAATTGCCCCAAAATTGCCCCAATTCTAATTAGAAAATGTAGGAGATTAATGCTCATTTTGATCTGTATGTTTGACTGTTTGTTTGTTTTTTTTTCCCCCAAATCCAGCCTGGAATTGTGGACCAAAAACCAAAATAAATCTTTAGTTTTGGGGTCTGTTGGGGCTAAAATGTCATCAAATGGTAGTCTGAATGAATAGTGGGCCTTGGGATCAAAAAGGTTGAAAACCAGTGTTTTTAATCATACTGTGATACCAGCGCCCCTCTAGGAGTCGTGGCCCACCGGGAGACCTCCCTGTACGCCTTATGGTCAATCCGACCCTGCTAGTGAGTCACTCAAAGCAGTGAGTTGGTGAAAATGTGTCATGGGAACAGGGGCGGATCTAGGCATGGGCATGGGGGGCAGTGCCCCCCTAAATGCCCAGTCTGCCCCACCAAACATGAAGGCATACAAAACAACCCAAGGTATTTCAAATTAAAGTGATTATATTTAAAATGAAACACTGCTACTAACTAACTACAGCTGTGTCACCACTAAACCAACAGCATTTCATCATTGAAAACAGAAAACTCTCTGAGTCAGACCTTTAGCTTTTTGCATGTCTGTTGCAACTTCAACAACAACTGATGTTATTATTGGTGCTTTACTCGACTAATAAAAGTCCTGTAACTGAAAATGGTATGGGTGCGACTTCATCGCTCGTGGCACGAAGCGACACAGGCGATGAAGTCACACCCATACCATTTTCTCCTGCCCCCCCCCCCCCCCCCCCCCCCCCCCCAAACGGGAAATGTTACATCTGCCCCTGCATGGGAACAGGGTCTGTCCTGATATGGGCTTTTCAACAGGTGGTCTGGGGACCACCAGTGGTCCCTGAGAGCGTTCCAGGTCGTCCTGGAACATCTGAATTAGAAAATGTAGAAGGATTGTTATTTTGACCAACGTTTTGCCAGTTTATCTCCTAAATTGTAGCCAAAAATCCTTGAGAAAATCCTTGCTTTTGGGTTTGGGAGATTAAACTCAACATCAAATGGTGGTCCGTGGTTAAAATGCTGAATAAATAGTGGGCCCTGGTATGAAAAAGTGGAAATGCAAATTTAGTACTGAAGACTGAAGGAGAGCAGGAATTATACAAAGCAGAGTGCATTGACGACATATGAGGCCAAAATCAAACAACCCGTTCCTGAGAGCAATTTACATAAAGCTACATGTTGTGTCACATTAAAGCTACATATTTGTATCAGTAAGACAGCTCCTCCCCCCATACATACGGATAAGGGGAGCATTATGGGAATTGTAGTCCAGGATTGAGCGTCAATGACATCAGAGACACTGGGCTCACTGCGAACATCTAAAACCACACATAATACGCACCTAAAGATGTCATTAAAGGGGAACTCCACCCATTTTCAACATTTTAATATGTAATTGATATACCTTAGAGATGTTGTGTGGACACGATGAAGAAGTTCCCCCAATTCTGTATTTCCTAAAAATGGAGGTCTGAAAAAAAAAAACATTAACATGGTGAAATACATTTGATGACATCCTCAAGATGTATTTCACCACGTTAATGATTTTTCTTTCAGAGCCCTTTTTCCTGAGAGGGTACAAATGGAACCAAATGGACCCGCTAGGGTCCATTTGGCTCACATTTGTATCCTCTCGGGAAATTTTTGATGGATGGAAAATGGATGGAATTCCCCTTTAACATAGAATATTTTGCCAAAATGGTGAAATGTCCTTTTAACAATACAAATTGGTGTCTCAGACAGAGAAATGTCATTAAATGGGTGCCCATAGCCCATTGCACATCAAACTGACACTTGTGGGGTTATCTGGCATATCCGTTTCAAATGGTGGTCTAATTAGTGTCAATTTGGGGAGTGGGTGTACTGTGCTACACATCTACTTAGTTATTTTCCATCACATGGTCTTATTCTTCAGCCATTTGTAGTTCATCACAATGACCTGACAAGTGTTTCACATTTGCTTGTTCACTCACAGCTTCGGCCTGACGTCACAGAATCGACCGAAAGCCTTGCCATGATCATCAGGTATTAATGTATGAAAAGTAAGATTTTTTTTTCCCGCAAAAAGTGTAGTGTTTGTTAAACTGTCATTTTTATTATTCCATGCTACCATTTCATTAAGTATGCCTGGTTTGCCTGGTGGTTGCTTTAGTTGCATGATAAAGGGGGAGGAGTTAGGGGAGGGGCTGAACAGGTGATGTCACTGTATTGAAGATATTTTTCATTGCCACGTTTGACTGGAAAGGTTCAGCCCCCAGGAAGAAACCCTAAATACAAAGGGAAGACATCATTGCACATAAAGAACACACCATGGGGGTCTATTTACATACTGTCACCTCTTAAACATGTACAAAAATCACGGCACCTCCTCTTTAACCAACGGCAGTCCGTCAGCCTCAGACAAAGTCAAAGTCACAGCAGGAGCCTCAGGGGCGGATGTAACATGTCCCAATGGGGGGAGGGGCAAGATAACATGCTGGAGGGGCAAGAGAAAATGATATGGGTGCGGCTTCATCGCAATGAAGCCGCACCCATACCATTTTCGGTTACAGGACTTTTATTAGGCAAGTAAAGCATCAATAATAACATCAGTTGTTGTTGAAGTTGGAACAGACACACAGCATGCATAAAGCTAAAGGTCTGACTCAGAGCGTTTTCTGTTTTCAATGATGAAATGCTGTTGGTTTAGTGGTGCCACAATTGTAGTTAGTTAGTTAGTAGCAGTAGTAGTGTTTCAAATAATTTTATTACCTTTGAAATCACCTTTGAAATTTGGGTTGTTTGCATGCCATCTAGGGTGACCAGATGTCCCTCTTTGCGTGGGACAGTCCCTCATTTTCAAGATTTTTGAAGCGTCCCACAAATTGAGACTCTGTCCCACATTGTGACTGACAGACATCAGTGGTCAAAATGCCCTAATAATTAGTGCCCTAATAGTTGGATTTCATCATTTCTTGCTATGTTTTTTTAAAATAATTCCCACATGTGGTACCACTATATTTCCACACTCACTCTAGAGAGGCCACATCGCATACTGTCGTATCAAAAACAGCTATTTTTGATTTTAGATCAGCTGTTTTTGCTGTGTGAAATGGAATCTTGAACGGGACATTTTGTCCCGTTTCCACACTCCACTTGTCCCACACATGCAACACTTCTGTCCCTCAAATGAACAGTTTGGATCTGGTCACCCTAATGCCATCATGTGCCACCACGTGCACATGGACACTGGCACTTATTGCTGCATGCAGCGGTGTAGTGGATGGGGGATGTTGGGGGCGGTGCCCCCCCCCCACACACACACACACATCTAAAATATCTAACATCTAACCCAAAAGTAGGCCTATGATTTTTGTCTTGTCATTTACTTTTATGGATACAATTAGGCAATTATAGCAGACTGGCTTCGATACCCAGGCGTTCATTTACTGTATGTCAACGTTGCGCAAAAGCGGAAAGCCTGGACTAATTTGTTAGCCATGGTGGCTTAAAAGTGGGAGTCAACCTTTCCTCCAAATGATTTGATGTATCACAACAGTGGAGGGGCAGTTGCCATCCAAATTCGGATGGCCAAAATCACCCTGTGGGTGATGTAACAGTCACTGGTGGTGACTATGTTTCACCCCTGCAGGCAACTGTTACCAATCACTTAACTTGGGTCCAGTCACACAGCACCCTAACTAAGAAGAAATCGGGTTTTAAAGACAGTCAAAAGGTGAAAATAATGAACATTTTTGCACTCTTTGGCATTGTTAAAGCGTGCATGGTAACAGTTTGTGACGTGCATGATCTGAAGATGTAGGGTGATGCATCCTGTTGTAAATGACGAGACAGAAGACAGGCAGGCAGGCAGGCAGGCAGACAGACAAACAGGAAGACAGACAGACAGGCAGACAGGCAGGGCAATGCTTTGGGCCGTTTCCAAAGCAGGGGGACCAAAGCGAGCCAATGCTACTGTAGCAGTGAGGACCAAGCTCTATTCCTTTGGAGGATGCTATGATGATCAGACCAACGGCGAGATTCTTGTCCACGTCTTCAACACAGAGTCTTTATGCTGGAAGATGTTCACTACTATGTTCACTCCACTAAAACTTGCAAGAGGACACGCTCACCTGGAGGTTCGGACCACGTATACAGTACCGAAAGCACAGCTGTCCTGGTAGAGGACATAGTCTACATCTGGGGAGGCTCTGCTTTTGGCAATGCGCTTTTTGGATTCAATGTAGACACCCACATGTGGTTCAAACCCAGCGTTTCTGGGTCTCCTCCGGAGGGGAGAGATTACCACTCAGCCTGTGTGTTGAAGAAGGTCATGTTCATCTATGGAGGATACACCCAGCAGCTTAGATACGCTCATGACATGTACAAGTTTGACACCTGCACCATGGTCTGGTCTTTAGTTAACCCCAGAGGACCTCCAGTTCCTGTTGTAGCATCTCACTCTGCCACCGTCATTGGGACAAAGATCTTTGTATTTGGGGGCTACCGCCGGGACAGGGATACATGGACCAATAACATCATAGTGTTTGACACAGAGACCAACGACTGGCTGAGGACACCTTCAACACAGCTTCTACCAGAAGGACGCTGCATTCATTCAGCATTTACCTACAATGGAGAACTGTACATATTTGGTGGCTGGAATGGTAATGGTAATGGTAAGACCTTCAATGACATGTGGAAATTCAGTCCAGATACCTTCACCTGGAGGAAGGTTGAGCCCAAGGGGAAAGGACCGAGTCCAAGACGTTTGACGTGCTGTTCTGTGGTGGGAGAACGTGTCATCATCTCTGGAGGATACGTGTGGAATGGTCTGGACACTAATGAGCTTTATATCTTAGACTTGAATCCTTCTCTTAAGACTATATGTAAACTAGCAGTTATTCAGTACGGTCTGGACCAATCAGAGCTACCGCACGACATCAGGTGGGAACTGGTAGCCATGACAACCAACAGTGTGCTCAATGCTTAGAGTATATACTGTATTGAATAGAGAAGGCACCAGAAGTCCCCCTCTCATCCACTTGCGTTCAGTTTCTCACCCAGTGCATGAGGCGATTCCACTCGTCTCTGAGAGTGAAAAAACCCCAGAGTGCATTCTGGGAAAATGGGCCAAAGACATGAACGTGAGGCATCATCAAGGTTTCTGGAGGGGGCGTGGCCTATTTCACATTCATGTGAATGGCCCACTGAGCTCAAAACTGCATTGTCAACTTTGGCCACTATGTCCATTTCATCTCAAGGTTTTCAGGAGTTTTCAGATGCATTTTTTAAAACAGTCCAGGATGTAAGCGTTCATGCGATGCATCATTCAACTAGATCAGCAACGCACAGCAGTGCACACTTGCTTATTGCGCATGAATAGGCTGTGTGACCTAATTCAGGATTTCAAATCAAATAACGGCAACGCCCATTTTCAACGTTATAATATGTAATTGATATACCTTAGAGATGTTGTGTGGACACGATGAAAAAGTTCCCCCAATTCTGTATTTCCTGAAAATGGAGGTCTGAAAAAAAAAAACATTAACATGGTGAAATACATTTGATGACATCCTCAAGATGTATTTCACCACGTTAATGATTTTTCTTTCAGAGCCCTTTTTCCTGAGAGGGTACAAATGGAACCAAATTGGAACCATTTGGCTCACATTTGTATCCTCTCGGGAAAATTTTGAAAATGGATGGGATTCCCCTTTAACATAGAATATTTTGCCAAAATGGTGAAATGTCCTTTTAACAATACAAATTGGTGTCTCAGACAGAGAAATGTCATTAAATGGGCGCCCATAGCCCATTGCACATCAAACTGACACTTGTGGGGTTATCTGGCATATCCGTTTCAAATGGTGGTCTAATTGGTGTCAATTTGGGGAGTGGGTGTACTGTGCTACACATCTACTTAGTTATTTTCCATCACATGATCTTATTCTTCAGCCATTTGTAGTTCATCACAATGACCTGACAAGTGTTTCACGTTTGCTTGTTCACTCACAGCTTCGGCCTGACGTCAGAATCGACCAAAAGCCTTGCCATGATCATCAGGTATTAATGTTGTATGAAAAGTAAGATTTTTTTTTTCCTTCGCAAAAAGTGTACAGTGTTTGTTAAACTGTCATTTTTATTATTCCACACTACCATTTCATTAAGTATGCCTGGTTTGCCTGGTGGTTGCTTTAGTTGCATGATAAAGGGGGAGGAGTTAGGAGAGGGGCTGAACAGGTGATGTCACTGTATTGAAGATTTTTTTCATTGCCACGTTTGACTGGAAAGGTTCAGCCCCCAGGAAGAAACCCTAAATACAAAGGGAAGACATCATTGCACATAAAGAACACACCATGGGGGTCTATTTACATACTGTCACCTCTTAAACATGTGCAAAAATCACGGCACCTCCTCTTTAACCAACGGCAGTCCGTCAGCCTCAGACAAAGTCAAAGGCCTCAGGGGCGGATGTAACATGTCCTAATGGGGGGGGGGGCAAGATAACATGTTGGAGGGGCAAGAGAAAATGATATGGGTGCGGCTTCATCGCCCGTGACGCTTCGCGCCACGGGCGATGAAGCTGCACCCATACCATTTTCGGTTACAGGACTTTTATTAGGCAAGTAAAGCATCAATAATAACATCAGTTGTTGTTGAAGTTGGAACAGACACACAGCATGCATAAAGCTAAAGGTCTGACTCAGAGCGTTTTCTGTTTTCAATGATGAAACGCTGTTGGTTTAGTGGTGCCACAATTGTAGTTAGTTAGTTAGTAGCAGTAGTAGTGTTTCAAATCATTTTATCACCTTTGAAATCACCTTTGAAATTTCGGTTGTTTGCATGCCATCATGTTTGGTGGGGCAGACTGGGCATTTAGGGGGGACTGGGCATTTAGGGGGTGTCCATGTGCACCACGTGCACATGGACACTGGTACTTATTGCTGCATGCAGCGATCTAAATTATCTAACATCTAACCCAAAAGTAGGCCTATGTTTTTTGTCTTGTCATTTACTTTTATGGATACAATTAGGCAATTATAGCAGACTGGCTTCGATACCCAGGCGTTCATTTACTGTATGTCAACGTTGCGCAAAAGCGGAAAGCCTGGACTAATTTGTTAGCCATGGTGGCTTAAAAGTGGGAGTCAACCTTTCCTCCAAATGATTTGATGTATCACAACAGTGGAGGGGCAGTTGCCATCCAAATTCGGATGGCCAAAATCACCCTGTGGGTGATGTAACAGTCACTGGTGGTGACTATGTTTCACCCCTGCAGGCAACTGTTACCGACCACCGATCACTTAACTTGCGTCCTGTCACAAAGCACCCTAACTAAGAAGAAATCGGGTTTTAAAGACAGTCAAAAGGTGAAAATAATGAACATTTTTGCACTCTTTGGCATCGTTAAAGCGTGCATGGTAACAGTTTGTGACGTGCATGATCTGAAGATGTAGGGTGATGCATCCTGTTGTAAATGACGAGACAGAAGACAGGCAGGCAGGCAGGCAGGCAGGCAGACAGACAAACAGGAAGACAGACAGACAGGCAGACAGGCAGGGCAATGCTTTGGGCCGTTTCCAAAGCAGGGGGACCAAAGCGAGCCAATGCTACTGTAGCAGTGAGGACCAAGCTCTATTCCTTTGGAGGATGCTATGATGATCAGACCAACGGCGAGATTCTTGTCCACGTCTTCAACACAGAGTCTTTATGCTGGAAGATGTTCACTACTATGTTCACTCCACTAAAACTTGCAAGAGGACACGCTCACCTGGAGGTTCGGACCACGTATACCAAAAGCACAGCTGTCCTGGTAGAGGACATAGTCTACATCTGGGGAGGCTCTGCTTTTGGCAATGCGCTTTTTGGATTCAATGTAGACACCCACATGTGGTTCAAACCCAGCGTTTCTGGGTCTCCTCCGGAGTGGAGATATTACCACTCAGCCTGTGTGTTGAAGAAGGTCATGTTCATCTATGGAGGATACACCCAGCAGCTTAGATACGCTCATGACATGTACAAGTTTGACACCTGCACCATGGTCTGGTCTTTAGTTAACCCCAGAGGACCTCCACTTCCTGGTACAGTATCTCACTCTGCCACCGTCATTGGGACAAAGATCTTTGTATTTGGGGGCTACCGCCGGGACAGGGATACATGGACCAATAACATCATAGTGTTTGACACAGAGACCAACGACTGGCTGAGGACACCTTCAACACAGCTTCTACCAGAAGGACGTTGCATTCATTCAGCATTTACCTACAATGGAGAACTGTACATATTTGGTGGCTGGAATGGTAATGGTAATGGTAAGACCTTCAATGACATGTGGAAATTCAGTCCAGATACCTTCACCTGGAGGAAGGTTGAGCCCAAGGGGAAAGGACCGAGTCCAAGACGTTTGACGTGCTGTTCTGTGGTGGGAGAACGTGTCATCATCTCTGGAGGATACGTGTGGAATGGTCTGGACACTAATGAGCTTTATATCTTAGACTTGAATCCTTCTCTTAAGACTATATGTAAACTAGCAGTTATTCAGTACGGTCTGGACCAATCAGAGCTACCGCACGACACCAGGTGGGAATTGGTAGCCATGACAACCAACAGTGTGCTCAATGCTTAGAGTATATATTGAATAGAGAAGGCACCAGAAGTCCCCCTCTCATCCACTTGCGTTCAGTTTCTCACCCAGTGCATGAGGCGATTCCACTCGTCTCTGAGAGTGAAAAAACCCCAGAGTGCATTCTGGGAAAATGGGCCAAAGACATGAACGTGAGGCATCATCAAGGTTTCTGGAGGGGGCGTGGCCTATTTCACATTCATGTGAATGGCCCACTGAGCTCAAAAAATGCATTCTCAACTTTGGCCACTATGTCCATTTCACCTCAAGGTTTTCAGGAGTTTTCAGATGCATGTTTTGTAAAACAGTCCAGGATGTAAGCGTTCATGCGATGCATCATTCAACTAGATCAGCAACGCACAGCAGTGCACACTTGCTTATTGCGCATGAATAGGCTGTGTGAGCTAATTCAGGATTTCAAATCAAATAACAGCAAAAATAGCTGATCTACAAGCTCAAAATTTGTATATTGAGCTTGTAGATTAGCTATTTTTGGAGCTTCACTATTCTTGAGCTTGTAGCTCAGCAGCCTTTTTGAGCTTGGAGATCAGCTATGTTTGAGCCTGTAGATCAGCTATTTTTTGAGCTTGTAGTTCAGCTATTTTTTGAGCTTGTAGTTCATCTATTTTTTTAGGTTGTAAATCATCTATTTTTTAGGTTGTAGATTTTAGGTTGTAGTTTGTATATCATTTTTTTTAGCTTGTAGATTCATTATTTTTAAATTTGCAGATCAGCTATTTTGGGAACTTGTAGATCAACTATTTTGGAGCTTTTAGATCAGCTATGTTTTGAGCTTGTAGATCAGCTATTTTTGATCTTGTAGATCAGCTGTGTTTTTAAGCTTGTATGTTAACCATTTTTTGAGCTTGTAGATCAGTTATCTTTTGAGCTTGTCTTCATTTATGACATTCATTTATGACATTAAAAACCATTAGGTCAAGACATTTCTTGGTTAGGATTTAGTTCCCTTATTGGACAAATCTCTGATAAAATGCCCTAACTAGTACAGCACTCAGCAGAGTGCATACTTGCGCGTTGCACACAAGTAGGTTGTGGCCTACTTGTGTGTGAGTGGAGCGGGCTAATACTCATGACTTTAGTTATAGAGGTCCCTTATTTATATCCCCCCAACCGGCCAATCTGAGTGACGACCACCGATCACTTAAAGGGATATACCACTTTCAAACAAGACTGTGCACCGTCTTGGGTCAGGGTGAAGACTGTTACGTCACCCTGTGGGTGTTGTAACAGTCACTGGTGGTGACTATGTTTCACCCCTGCAGGCAACTGTTACCGACCACCGATTACTTATCTTGCGTCCAGTCACGCAGCACCCGCAATTAAGTGCCATAAACAAAGATATAAGTCCATAGACTAGGCTTGCAAACATTTTACCGACCGTTTCCAGTAAGTAAGAATTAATCAGGTTTAAAGTCTGTCAAAAGGTGAAAATAACGAACATTTTTGAACTCTTGGGCATCGTTAAAGCGTGCATGGTAACAGTTTGTGACGTGCATGATCTGAAGATGTAGGGTGATGCATCCTGTTGTAAATGACGAGACAGAAGACAGGCAGGCAGGCAGGCAAGCAGACAGACAAACAGGAAGACAGACATACAGGCAGACAGGCAGGGCAATGCTTTGGACAGTTTCCAAAGCAGGGGGACCAAAGCAAGCCAATGTTACTGTAGCAGTGAGGACCAAGCTCTATTCCTTTGGAAGTGGCTGCACTGGTGGGTGGGCCAACAGCACAATGTTTGTCCATGTCTTCAACGCAGTGTCTTTATGCTGGAAGATGTTACCTCCACTAAAACTTGCAAGAGGACACACTCGCCAGGAGGTTCCGACCGCTTATCCTAACAGCACAGCTGTCCTGATAGAGGATATAATCTATGTCTGTGGAGGCTCTGATTACAGCAATGGGCTTTTTGGATTCAATGTAGACACCCACATGTGGTTCAAACCCAGCGTTTCTGGGTCTCCTCCGGAGTGGAGATATTACCACTCAGCCTGTGTGTTGAAGAAGGTCATGTTCATTTATGGAGGATACACCCAGCAGGCTGGATACACTAATGACATGTACAAGTTTGACACCTGCACCATGGTCTGGTCTATAATTAACCCCAGAGGACCTCCACTTCCTAGTACAACAGCTCACTCTGCCACCGTCATTGGGACAAAGATCTTTGTATTTGGGGGCTACCAGGACGGGGATACATGGACCAATAACATCATAGTGTTTGACACAGAGACCAACGACTGGCTGAGGACACCTTCAGCACAGCTTCTACCAGAAGGACGCTCCTCTCATTCAGCATTTACCTACAAAGGAGAACTGTACATATTTGGTGGCTGGAATGGTAATGGTATTGGTAAGACCTTCAATGACGTGTGGAAATTCAGTCCAGATACCTTCACCTGGAGGAAGGTTGAGCCCAAGGGGAAAGGACCGAGTCCAAGACGTTTGACGTGCTGTTCTGTGGTGGGAAAACGTGTCATCATCTCTGGAGGATACGTGTGGAATGGTGTGGCCGATATCTCCACCAATGAGCTTTATATCTTAGACTTGAATCCTTCTCTTAAGACTATATGTAAACTAGCAGTTATTCAGTACGGTCTGGACCAATCAGAGCTACCCCACAACATCAGGTGGGAACTGTTAGCCATGACAACCAACAGTGTGCTCAATGCTTAGAATATATATTGAATAGAGAAGGCACCAGAAGTCCCCCTCTCGTCCACTTGCGTTAAGTTTCTCACCCAGCGAATGAGGCTTTTTTGAGCTTGTAGATCAACTATGTTTGATCTTGTAGATCATCCATGTTTGATCTTTAGATCAGCTATGTTTGAGCCTGTAGATCAGCTATTTTTCAGCTTGTAGTTCATCTATTTTTTGAGGTTGTAAATCATCTATTTTTTAGGTTGTAGATTTTAGGTTCTAGTTTGTATATCAGGTTTTTTTAGCTTGTAGATTCGCTATTTTTAAACTTGCAGATCAGCTATTTTTGGAACTTGTAGATCAACTATTTTGGAGCTTGCAGGTCAACTATTTTTGAGCTTTTAGATCAGCTATGTTTTTAGCTTGTAGATCAGTTATCTTTTGAGCTTGACATTCATTTATGACATTAGACACAATTAGGTGAAGACATTTCTTGGTTAGAATTTAGTTCCCTTATATTGGACAAATATCTGATAAAATGCCCTAACTAGTTCAGCACTCGGCAGAGTGCATACTTGCGCACAAGTAGTTTGTGGCCTACTTGTGTGTGAGTAGGATATTCCACTTTCAACCAATACCTGTGCCCCTTTGCGGCACAGGTCTTTACCATCTTAGTTCAGGGTGAAGACAGAAGTAACTGGCGGACGGTGACTATGTTTCACCCCTGTAGGCAACTGTTACGTCACCCGCAGGACGGACGAACAAACGCGTGGGCAGACAGACATGTGGGCGGCAGGGGCGGATCTAAGCATAGGCATGGGGGGGGGGGCAATGCCTTCCTAAATGCCCAGTCTGCCCCACCAAACATGATGGCATGCAAAACAACGCGAGATATTTCAGTGCTTATATTTAAAAGTATTTGAAACACTACTGAAAATTACCATTTTCTTCTCACCCCCCAACTGGGAAATGTTACATCCGCCCCTGGTGGGCGGACAGACGGAAAAACATAGTCAGCGAAACATAGTCGCCACCGTACGGTGGAGACAATAATCGACTGGTGAACAAACACATCATCCAGAAAGCAGCTACACTGTCATCTGTGAACCTTTTTACAAAGAAACAAGGGATTCCACGGGATGAGGTTGAATCTAACTTTGTTATATTACAGGGGTTTTCAACCTTTTTGATCCCAGGGCCCACCATTTATTCAGCATTTGAGCCACGGACCACCATTTGATGACATTTTAGCCCCACAGACTCCAACACTAAAGATTTTTTTTGTTTGTTTTTGTCCACAATTCCAGGCTAGATTGGGGGAAACAAAACAGTCAAACATACAGATCAAAATGACCATTAATCTTCTGCATTCTCTAGTTGTGTAGACTTGGGATAATTAAGATGATGAATATCTTAACTCTTGAGAGTGTAAAAATGAAACCAAATGGACCCGCAAGGGTCCATTTGGTTTCATTTTTACGTTCTCAAGAGTTACAGCTGGTTAACCAACTTAGCTGGGGACCACCTGGAACCCTCTCAAGGACCACTGGTGGTCCCCGGACCACCGGTTGAAAACCTCTGTTATGTTATATTATACCAATTATTTCACAAGCTGCTGTGAAGCAATGCTCTTAGTTCTACAGAGTGAATACGGAAAATGCTTTTAATCAATACTGCTGCGCTCTGCTGGTCATTAATTGTTGTTAGGTAATTGCAGGACTATTAGCTATGAAGTAGAGTACAGTACCAGGAAAGACATTCATTCATAGTCATCATATTCTTATATTTGTGAATTTACAATAAATGTCCAGGGTTTTGCTCAGCAATAACTACTGAGATACAACATACATATGTACAAAGAGTACCGGCAGTCATATCAACAGTCACAATGAATTAATAATAAAGTTATGACAATAGAATACAGACTATACAGGTAGGAATGAATCACAAATTTAGTAGCAAATGAGAATCTTCTATTCGTCTATATTCTTTAGATTTCAGTACATGAAATAAGAACTTTGCGCAATGCAAAGACGAAGTCTAATACAGATTTATTTGATACATCGATATATCACATTTTTTCCTACAAATGCCTGTGCTTTTATCATACTAGAACATTTTAGAGGGGAATTCCACCCATTTTCAAGATTTTTTCTGAGAGCGTACAAATGTACTGTACATTTGTACGCCCTCAGGTCCTAAAAGAACAATCATTTCCAAACACAACACAAACACAACTTGATGATGTCAATGCAATTAACAAATGGTTTCATACCGGTGGACCAGCTCTAATGTTAGTTTGATATTGCCTCAAGGGCCAAATGAAATTACATGGGAGGCCACATTTGGCCCGCGGGCCAGAGTTTGACACCCATGATCAAAACTTATAAAGTAGAGTAACCTAGTTCTGCCATAAACTCATCCTCACTCTACACAGTACAGAACAACTTAGCCAAGGCCTTAGCCTTGGCTAACAGCCATTAGGCTACCTGCTGTACTGTGTTGTTCCGTACTGGGATTAATGACTCCTAAGAGTCCGACGCATTTGCACCACTAAGAAGCACACTAAAGCAGCGTTTTCAGCCATTTTAACATCTATTATTTATTCCACATTTGATTCACGGATAGCCATTTGATGACACTCTGACTTCGACACTTTTTTTTCTTTTCTTAAAAAAAAATCCCACGATTTTGTAACCTATTTTTTGTGCCAATTACCGAGTGTGATCCTGGGCTCTACACACCCTCCACCAACCTGGGGAGGCAGCGGACTGGCCTCATGCTTCCTTCAGTGCATGAGGAGTCCAAGCTGCCTTCTTTTCACCTGGCAGAGGGGAGTTTCGCTGGTTGGACGTAGCGCATGGAAGGAACACGTTATTCCAACCAGTTCCAGTCCCCTCCATCAGGTGCCCCGGCTGGCCAGGGGGAGGCAGTTTAGAGCCCAGGAATACTGCATGTTTTTGTGAGGGTATCTACCCTAGGAGACACGGTAAAAACATGCAAACTCCACACACAAAGGCCCTTTCACCAACCCTGCCTCGGCTATGGGCACTAATGACACGGAGGAGGAGACACGCCGCCAGCATTCACACGTGGAAATGATCCACTTGGTTTCTTGTAAACGTGTTTACACTCTCAAGAGTTCAAATATTCATCTAAAATAGGCCACTTAATTAAGAATGAGAATGTAGAAGAATGGTCATTTGATTTACTGTACGTTTGCCTGTTTTGTTTGGGAAAATTCAGTCTGCAATTGTGGAAAAAAAACAAAATGAAATCTTTAGTTTTGGATTTGTGGGGTGAACATGTCGTCAAATGGTGGACCATGGCTCAAATGCTGAATAAATAGTGGGCCCTGATATCAAATCCATCCAAGGGCGGATATAAAATGTCCCATTTGGGGGGGGCAAGAGAACATGTTGGAGGGGCAAGAGAAAATGGTATGGGGGCGGCTTCATCATCCGTGACGCTTCGCGCCACGGGCGATGAAGCCGCACCCACACCATTTTCGGTTACAGGACTTTTATTAGTCAAGTAGTTGTTGTTGAAGTTGCAAGAGACACACAGCATGTATAAAGCTAAAGGTCTGACTCAGGGAGTTTTTCTGTTTTCAATGATGAAATGCTGTTGGTTTAGTGCTGCCAAAATTGTACTTAGTAGCAGTAGTAGTGTTTCAAATCATTTTAAATACAAGCACTTTCATTTGAAATATATTGGGTTGTTTTGCATGGAATCGTGTTTGGGGGGGCAGACTAGGTATTTAGGGGGGCATTGCCCCCCCATGCCTAGATCCGCCCCTGCATCCATCCACCCATCCATCCATCCATCCATCCATCCATCCATCCATCCAGTTGTACTTTTGACCCGTCAACGTCACTCTGTCATGGAGGCAGCACACAGCACAGTAAGGACGCGCTCGGACACGGCTTGAAGACACACACAGAGGATAAATATAACACCGCAGGGACCCCTGACCGCTTAAAACCACTTATCTAATTTACACAATCCCACGGTGACTTGGCCACCACCTGCTAAACATGTCACCTACTACTGGACTTAAAATGGATTTACCACAACAACCTCTGGAGATGTTGCTGATATATATTTAGCAAGGCTGGGACTTTAACTGATTAATTGAGATTAATTAATCACAGAAAAAATAACGCGATTAACAAAATTAACTCATTTTAATTGCCACACAGACCCCAAAACTAAAGATTGCTTTTGCTTTTGTCCACAATTTCAGAAACAATGTCAAAGTCAAACATACAAATCAAGATGACCATTCATCTTCTACATTCTCTAGTTGCGTAGAATTGGAATTCAGATGGTGAATATTTTAACTCTTGAGAGCGTAAACATGAAACCAAATGGACCCGCAAGGGTCCATTTGGTTTCATGTTTACGCTCTCAAAGAGTTACATCTGGTTAACCGACTTTTGATCGAGTTAACCAAATTTTGATCTGGTTGTGTCGACCCAGTTTTGATTTAGAAAAACTCTGACATGCTACAAGAGCCTGTTTTAATTGACAAAAAAATGCTTCTTGGGTCAAATATTGGTATGTGATTAATTGAGATTAATTAATTACACAGCTTCAAATTAATTAGATCAAAATTTTTAATCGAGTCCCACCCCTAATATTTAGCCATGCGTGTTGTTGTTGTTGAATAACGAAGGGTAGAAATATGTTGCTTCATTTATCTACCTTGTTGTAGGCATTTAGTAGATGCTCTTAATCCAGAGACTTACAGTAAGCAAGAACAATATAATAAGCATATCATAAGCAAATGTGATACCAGAGCATACCATAAGCAAACTAAGAAGAGAAACCAGTAGATTATCTGTAGGTTGAGGATATAGTATACATTAAAGGAACAGTTCATATACTGTATACGTTTTTTAACTTAAGCAGTATGAAACACTATAAAAAGGGGAAATAACATAAAATTTAACTTCTATTTTTTGTGTGTTTTTGGTGCTCCCATGTGTGTTTTTTGTCCCCACAAAATATCTAAATTGAACAATCAGTCTTTCATAACATATGGGAGCTTTAATGTAAATTGCTCTCAGGTACATACAGAATATACAATATATTAGTATTAAAAACATTTTTAGGAATCCATGTTATTTGCAATAGTTTTTGATACTGTATTAAATGATTATCTATGTTCTGTGGTGAGAGTTTCTGCTCTACTTTTGGTGAAATATTATGCATATTGTGTAATGCACAAAACTAACATTTGCATTTCTTTGTGGCGCAGATCTAAAATATTAGAACATTTGTTCAACTTTCACATGGAAGGATCCCTCTTTCACATGGAAGTACTTTTTGGGCATAGTGATATGGACAAAAAAAGAATCCTTCCATGTGATGGAGAGGTCAAAAATGAATGAGCGTTGCACTGATACATGTTAGAAAAACGTCCACAATATTGCGAAACCATGCTTTAGTTGAGGGGAAAACAGACTTCCTGTGTTAGCTGGAAGCAGACCTTGAATCACAGGGAAAAAATGAGATAGTATCTTTAAGGTGCTGATTCAGGGCTGGTTTAGGGGGTTAGGTTAGAAGGTTTTGGGGGTTAGGTTAATACTATAGGGCTCCATTTTCGTTACCGCTAAACCCCTTATCCCTTAACTTGTTTGCCTTTTTAAACTATTTAAAAAATAAAAAAACAAAACATTTTCCAGTAGTTCAAATGGCCAGTCTAACATGTTGAAATATTCCAAAAAGTTTTTTTAAATAGTAAAAAAAGAAATAAGGGATTTGGGATGAGGGGTTTAGCATGTAATGAAAATGGAGCCCTATATTTGGTATTTGAGCCACCGACGACCGCAGTTACCATTAGGAGAGATGCAGTATTAGGCACGAATTGTGTAGATTTCTTGTAAATGCTGCAGATGCTCCACAATGAGTGTAAAATGAAAACAAGAGATCAATCCTTTGACGTTTATAAATTGATGTTAGCATCCGTACTATTAGGAGTAGTGTAAGAATAGATATTTTAGACTAATTGCCTATAGACTAAAATTGCAGGGCTCCTTTAAAACATGCTCATAATAATTAATGTTTGTATGATGTTTTTATGATTTGTGACCATAGAATTATTACTCATAAGCAGTCGCTAAGCAGAAATTGGTCAGCATACAAATGGTGCAGGGTAGCCGGCAAGGCCAAAAGTCATTCTAATTAACCAGCAGTTTTTTTTCTCTCTCTCTCTCTTTCTTTTTACTGTATATACTGTAGTTCCAAACCCCTTGGGCAAGCTGGCCTTTGAAAGTGCAAACCATGTAATAATTTGCAAATGCGAATTTCCCCAAACTATACGGTCAAAGTAAGTCCATAAGTGAATGCACATTTTTAGCAGAATTGTCAGTGTTTCATTAGCGATTCCATAAAATACCTTGGTAGAGTGTGTGTGTGTGTGTGTGTGTGTGTGTGAGAGAGTGTGAGTGTGAGTGTGAGTGTGAGTGTGAGTGAGAGAGAGAGAGAGAGAGAGAGAGAGAGAGAGAGAGAGAGAGAGAGAGAGAGAGAGAGAGAGAGAGAGAGAGAGAGAGAGAGAGAGAGAGAGAGAGAGAGAGACAGACAGACAGACAGACAGACAGACAGACAGACAGACAGACAGACAGACAGACAGACAGACAGACAGACAGACAGACAGACAGACAGACAGACAGACAGACAGAGATCTGTTCTATTCTGGAAGAGGTGGAGCAGTACTAGTATTATCCCAGGGAGACTGCAAGTGAAATAATATATTAACGGGACATTTAAAAAGTTTTGGTTTTAGTTTTTTGCCAGCAGATGTCACTGTTTCCACTACTTTGCCCGTTTTCATTGCAGCTCAAAAGCCTTCCAAACCACACAGAAAACTCCAGCCTACAGAACATCCACTGAAATGTTCAAAGTTCAGTTCATGCGTGCAATTGAGATCATAAAACATAAACAAAAAAAAAATAATAATAATAATAATAATAATAATAATAATAATAATAATAATAATAATAATAATAAATAAATAAAATTAATGCTTTAAAGAAGAATTCAGTGATTTTGGTGATTTAGAAAACGCTCCGGTCCTCCCGGAACTGTACAAATGCACACACTGTAGTCTACAGTATGGGGAAGCGCAATTGGACAACAGCAAGGCCAACCCCCTCTCCATCCTGATTGGACGAAAGGCTTCTCTCACAATCACCCAAACTCAGACTAGGGTTTAATGAGCTCACAGGCTCACTGGAGACAGCGAGGAACTCCTTATATCAGGGGTCCCCAAACTTTTTCCAGCGAGGGCCACATAACTTTTCCCTTCCCCAATGGGGGGCCGGGTCAGTTTGTAACAGAAAAAAATGGGATAATCATAGGGGTGCCTAAATGTAAACATTTATTGTTTTGGTTCAGCTGAGCTAACACTCCATGTTTTAGCGTTGAGAGGTTGTGTCTGCTCTAATTTGTCTTTTTCAAGCCTTGTAGCCTACTTGTAATGAAGCTGTAATGTTCAATTACCACAATAATAGCCTGAACAATCTTATTGTGGCTTATATGGTCACCACCACGGGCGTAGACACGTGGGGAAAAGGGGGACAATTGTAGGGGGTCCCAAAGTCAGGGGGGCCCACTGAAAGCTTGCATTAATATGGTTTTATTTGTATTGATTATATTATGAAAAATATTTGATCTCAAAGTGCACCAGATTGAAGCATTTTAAAGGGGAATTCCACCCATTTTCAACATTCTAATATGTCATTGGTATAACCTAGAGGTGCTGGGTGGACATGATGAAAATGTTTCCCCCCCATTCTGTGTTTCCTGGAAATGGAGGTCTGAAGAAAAAACACAAAAACATGATGAAACACATCTTGATGGCACCATCAAGATGTATGTCATCATGTTAATGGATTTCTATTAGACACTTCTTTTTTTCTGAGAGCGTACAAATGGAACCAAATGAACATTCTGTAAAGCAATCACCAGCATGCTGTTACGTCACCCACAGGTGCACAGACAGACATGCGTGCACGGACAGACGTGTGAACGGACAGGGGGTGACAAAGGGGAATTCCACCCATTTTCAAAAAAAAATTCTGAGAGTGTAAAAATGGAACCAAATGAACCCTAACGGGTGCCATACACTCCTAGAAAATAGAAGCGTCTAAAGAAATTCATTAACATGGTGAAAATACATCTTGATGATGGCATCAATATGTTTCACCATGTAAATTGAAAAAAATGTGACAATGCCGATTCCAACCTAGAGACAAAGTGCTTGTTTATTGGAAATATATTTACGCATAGAGTCAGTCAGCAGCTTATCACCATGTAGAAGTGTTGACCATCTGTCATAAAGCCAGGCCTACACTGTATAGCTCATATCCTGTTTTGTACCTGTCAACATGAGCCTTGGGTTGAAGTGTCCAAACTCTGGGGACCACTGTGTGAGATCATTTCCGCGTGTCTCATATTTGATGTTAAGTCTTTAAGGAAATGAGGCCGAGCGCGCAGCAGGAAGGGATTCCTTCAAGCTTTCAGACATCAACAACATCCCGCACATTCTGCCCATAATGTGAGTTGAGGGTGGAGCAGGGGCGGATCTAGGCATGGGCATGTGGGGGGGGGGGTGCAATGCCCCCCTAAATGCCCAGTTTGCCCACCAAACACGATGGCATGCAAAACAACCCAAGATATTTCAAATTAAAGTGCTGATTTGAAACACTACTACTGCTACTAACTAGCTACAGTTGTGGCACCACTAAACCAACGGCATTTCATCGTTCAAAACAGAAAACTCTCTGAGTCAGACCTTTAGCTTTATGCATGCCGCGTGTCTGTTGCAACTTCAACAACAACTGATGTTGTTATTGATGCTTTACTTGCCTAATATAAGTCCTGTAGTCGAAAATGGTATGGGTGCGACTTCATCGCCCGCGAAGTGACACGGCCGATGAAACCACCCCTATGCCATTTTCTCCTGCCCCCCCCCCCCCCCCCAATTGGGAAATGTTACATCCGCCCCTGGGGCGGAGGAGGGCGGCAGTGTGGGGACGAGAGTGTGGAAATAAGGGCCGGAGTGACACGTTGTCAAGGTCGCTGGCCGCCAGCATTCTTCTTATATACACCCAGAAAGGTCCGAGTGTAAACACGGGCAAAACATCAAGGCTACGGAAGCGCCGTGTGTGCCACGGAGCGGCGGTACAGAGGACCGCGATTCATCTCATAAGTACCACGAAACGCTTTGTGATGTACTCGTAGGTTTGTTGTTCTAAGTATATTAGTAGGCTGCTTGCACCGTTTCTGATATTACTTCCACTGTGTTAAAGCCACTGAGAGATCAACAAGAAGCTACTTTAGACGGTATATATGCTGCGGTCATCTGGCTGGGGATCCAACTTGCCGCATATGTATTGCATTTCAGTTTTACTTCTAAAAACACTTATTTAACCTTTTATTAAACATTTAGTTTAATTGCTCCGAATTGTGTTATAGTTGTATAGTTGTTTAGACAGAGTAGGAACACTATATCAAGAGGGTAAGTAATAAAACTAGAATGCAATTCTGCAATTGCAAAGTGGGGTTGCCACGATGATATTTTACATTATCAAAGTTTTACATTATCCTACATTATCTATTTCTAAGGCTATGGTTAGGTTATATATTATCACTACAAGGCAAAAAAAATGTTGCAGAGAAAAAAATATCATTAATGGTCACTGATGCTGTAATGTTGACATACATCATTCGATTGGCTGTGCAAGGAAGCCATGTTATGATGTAAAACTTACAGAAAGAACGCATCACAATAACAATACTGGGATTCCCCTTCAGGCAACCCCATTAATTAAAAGATAACATTTTTTCCTAATGGAACATTACTCACCTTTTTATCATTGAATTACTATACCATCTACTTGCACAGAATAATTTGCCCCATTTCAACATGAATTAGAAGAACACCTCTGGGTTTGACAAACTACACTGATTTATAATACATTACTATTAATTCAATTGTTTCCAGTGTTGTAGTGGTACTTTTAGAAGTGGGGGGACGCCTCTGAAAGGGGAATTCCCCCCCATTTGATTTTTTTTTTCTGAGAGTGTAAAAATGTGAACCAAATGGACCCTAGCGGGTCCATTTGGTTCCATTTGTACACTCTCAGAAAAAAGGAAACTCATCAACATGGTGAAACACATCTTGATGATGTCACCAAGATGTATTTCACCATGCAAATGATTTTTTTCAGACCCAAAAATATTTTAGATGTGAGAAGTGGGGGGACGCCGTCCCCCCACGTCCCCCCTCCACTACACCCCTGATTGTTTCTCTCGATGTTCCAAAAAAAGTGATTGTAATAATTAATGCCATATGTACGTCTGTACATACGTCTGTAATTCTCTCAAGCTTATTTCTAATGGTTTGAGCCTCAATCACCACTGATATACCCAGTTCCTACAATGTGCTGAGGTGCTGATATGGAGATTATTTAATATTTGAGCCATTATAACAGTGGTTTTCAACTATTTTGATATCAGGGCCCACTATTTAGTCAGCATTTGAGCGACGGACAGCCATTAGGTGACATTTTCACCCCGCAGACCCAGAACTAAAGATTTCTTAAAAAAAAGAAAAAAAAAAAAAAAAGAGAGAGAGGGGATCCGCAAGTGTCCATTTGGTTTCATTTTTATGCTCTTATAGAATTACATCTGGCTAACCAACTTTCCATCTTTTAGCTGGGGACCACCTGGAATGCTCACAGGGACCACTGCATTATGATGCTATAGCTAAAACCAGGCTTATTTATATTCCATGGCAGCTTGGAAAATAGTGGACATTGTAAACAAAGTGGAAATGCAAATTTGCAACTGAAAACTAAAGAGGAGAAGGAATTATACAATGTAGGGTGCATTGATGACACAATGAGGACAAAATCCGACGCTGTTCCTGAGAGCATTCTACATTAAAGCTCCTATATGATATGAAAGACCAGTTGTTCAAAAGTGGTTATTTGTGGGAATAGAAAACGCAAATGGGAGCTCCGTAAACAGAATGAAAGAAATTAACTGAAAGTGAAATTCAATTCAATTCATGAATTACTTCATGCTGGGCTGCAGGTTGCCTCTGGGAAAGCTTTTGAGTTTGACAATAACCACAAGTTAGAATGGCTATACGGCCTCGACTGAGTCTAACCCTACGTTTTAACGGCGGGGATGATAAAGCGACGTCGCCCGACATAAATTATTTCTCTATGGGAGCCGCCCGGAAAGATAAAAATTGGCGAGCTTTTCGGCCGAATCGGCCGACGTTTGGCCGGGCATAACCAATCGGAGCCAAGTGCTGCTTTTTTTGCCCTCGACCCAAAACCATTTGGCGCAGTTTGGTTCCTAGTTCCGTCCCACTTCCTCCTCCACCATACTATTTTTTTCAGTGCACCACAGCACCGTCGTTTACGGTACTCATTTTGCATGCCATTCTCAGCAAGAATTTACGGTAATGACCGTCGCCGTCGCTCAATATCGGGCGACGTTTTTTAATCCATCCCCGCCGGGTTAGGACAACGTTGTCTTGTCTACAGTAGCTGTTAAATGGGTTTTTCTCAGACGGCTAAACTTATACCATCACTCATCAAAATCATTAGTGTGTCTGCTTGGCAGGATGCATGTAGAAGCAAACACTCCTGGCACTGCCCACTGAGGCCAACATACAGTACCATGCACCCTTGGATGAATGAAGCCTATATCGTGGTTTTCAACCTTTTTCATACCAGGGCCCACCATTATCTCAGCATTTTAGCCACGGACCACCTTTGATGTTGCCTTTTACCTCAGACTCAAAAGCAAAGATTTTTGTCTACAATTTAGGAGATAAACTGGCAAAGCGTTGGTCAATATAACAATTCTTCTACATTTTCTAAATGTGTACGGTAGATTCTTGAAAATTAGGTAATTCGGACGTTTAAATATAATTTAACTCTTGAGCGTAAAATTGAACCAAATGGACCCGCAAGGGTTGGTTTCATTTTACGATCTCAGGAGTTACAGATCTATAAGGGTCCATTTGGTTATATCGTACAACACAGGCAGTATAACGTAAAGATGTAGTAGCCAAATGAACCCTTGCAGGTCCATTTAGCTTCATTTTTACGTTCTCAAAGAATTACAACTGGTTAACCAACTTTACATCATTTAGCTGGGGACCACCTGGCACCTCAGATCAACAAACACCACGATAGGGATAAAACAAAATATAACAGCGACCACAAAAAACAATTGTAATCCACAATATGTAATGGAGATGGGAAACACAATAGCAGACAGAGTTAACCAGTATAGATATAACATAAAAAAAATGCCAAGGAGATGTTGCTAATAGTACAGCATTTTATGGGAAATGGAATTGGGGGGAATGGAAGTTTGTGGACTAGAATCCGACAAAACGTGGACAGAGGGAGGGAGGAAGTTTGCATAAAAACAATGGATTTTAAAACTTAATATAACATTTCCAAAGGGTTTAATCCAATATGAAAGATAAGTAAGATTCGTTATCTCAGACATAGACTCTTCTTCAACAAAGATGGCGAATGCAAATATTCTCTGTATTGAACTCATACGTAATGATGTAAGATACAAAACACTGAAGTCTTTACCACAAACCTGACCATTATGTAAAGAGATGAAAGAACCCAAATTGCTCTAGTAACCACATATTCAACACTAAGCAGGGGTTGACACTAAGGTCTCCGAGGCACTTGCCCATCGGGCAAGTGCAAGTCAGGTTCTACTTGCCCTCAGGTCATGGTCACTTGCCCCCCCAAAATATATTGTAAATGTTATATTTAAGTTTACTTCCTACTTGGGTGCTTTAAACCAGGGGTTTTCAACAGGTGGTCCGGGACCACCAGTGGTCCCTGAGAGGGTTAAAGGTGGTCCCCAGCTAAGTTGGTTAACCAGATGTAACTCTTGAGAACGTAAAAATGAAACCAAATGGACCCTTGCGGGTCCATTTGGTTTCATTTTTACACTCTCAAGAGTTAAAATTCATCATCTTAATTAGCCCATATTGGTCACAGACCCAGTGATCCCTGACCCCAGCAAAATGATAGTTTGGAACCAAATGAAAGGGAGACAGATAGGAGAGATAGCTAGAAAGCAGGGAAAGACACAGAGGCAGAGTGCAATGACTGCCTTCAAGACAAATTTATCTTGTGTTGTGTAATAGTGGCACACTTGCCCGATCGGGCAACCAGGTAGCAGTCTTCACTTGCCCCACCATTTTTTTTACTTGCCCCGGGCAAGCGGGCAAGTGTTAGTGTCAAGCCCTGCTAAGCCAAATATAGCAAGCATGAAAATAAAGAGGAACTTTGCGAGGACAGATGATTTACTAAAGGAATATAAGATTATACCTGCCTACAGAAAACATAAAAAAAACATAAAAATATAAAAGATTAACTATAGTCCACACCAAACTTTAAAAAACTGACCCTTACTAACTGCTGACATATCAACAAACACTGTGATAGGAATAAAGCAAAACATAACAGCTACTGCATCTATCTAATCACATGTAAGTTACTATATGTAATGTAGTAATCTACAATATATAGGGGAAACCAGAAACACAATAGCAGGCAGGCTGAACCAGCATAGATAGTGGCAACTATATATAAACTAGAAAAGTGCCCTTCTGGGCACAGGTCTCCACCAGGCCAGGACAGGTTGTGGCCTCCTGGTGGCACTATAATAGGCCAATTTAAAAAGGGTACCATTTATTATTATGACTTTAGCATTTGGATGATTTGAGGCATTTTGTCCAAAAATGTGTTTTTCTCAGCCTAGTATTATAGTGTGTTGAAGATTTTATGTAAATTGCCTGCTGTGTTCATCATCTTTACAAAATCGGCCTCCTGGTGGCGCTATAACATGCCGTTGTGGAAAATGCAGAGCAGAGGTTCATGGTTGGCATCCAGGGAGTGTGTGTGCAAATTGTGGCATCAATCGGGTTAATGGTTTGGGAGATTAGCTGCTAACAGACAGACAAACACACATTTTTTTGTAAAAAGATGCCACAAATTGGCCTCCTGGTGGCGCTATAACAGGCCGTTGTGGAAAATTTGGATCAGAGGTTCATGGTTGGCATCCAGGGAGTGTGTGTGCAAATTGTGGCATCGATCGGGTAAATAATTTGGGAGATTAGCTGCTAACAGACAGACAAACACACATTTTTTTGTAAAAAGATGCCACAAATTGGCCTCCTGGTGGCGCTATAACAGGCCGTTGTGGAAAATTTGGATCAGAGGTTCATTGTTGGCATCCAGGGAGTGTGTGTGCAAATTGTGGCATCGATCGGGTTAATGGTTTGGGAGATTAGCTGCTAACAGACGGACACGCGCACCGATTTTTCCCAAATAATTGCAAGAATCAGCCTCCTGGTGGCGCTATGTTAGGCCCTTCTGGAAAATGCAGAGCAGAGGTTCATCGTTGGCATCCAGGGAGTGCGTGTGCAAATTTTGGCATCGATCGGGTAAACGGCGCCAGAGATTAGCTGGTAACAGACGGACGGACGGACGGACGGACGGACACACGGACGGAGGGTGAAACATATTCTCCACCATGCCTCCGGCCTGGTGGAGACAATAATGCGAAAGAAATGTCGCTAATCGTGCAGCATTTTATGGTACACAGAATTAGTGCAATGGAAGTGTGTGGACTAGAATCCAACCAACGTGGACGGAGAAAGGAAGTTTGCAGAAAAACAATGGATACTAAAGCTTAATACATCATTTCCACAGGGTTTAAAGTACCAATATGTAAGATAAGTAAGATTAGTTCTCTCAGACAGATACTATAGAAACCTAAAAACAAAGAAGCATTCTGAATCAAGAAAAGCTGATGACCCAAAAATGTGAATTCTAATAGACCTACAAGGGTCCATTTGGTTTCATGTTTACACTCTCAAGAGTCATTTTCACGCTCTCAAAGAGTTACATCTGGTTAACCAACTTTCCATCATTTAGCCAGGGGACCACCTGGAAGCCTCTCAGGGACCACTGGTGGCACCCAGACCACCCATAGAAAACCATAAACTAAGCCATAGCAACCTCAGACAGATCGAGGCTCTACAGTACACAGCCTACAGAGAGCATATACAGTAAGCGCAACCAAATGTAAACAGCAGATGAAAATCATTCCATGCAACAAAAGCAGCAAAAGAGCAAAAAGACAAAGTTTCCTACCTTGAGCCGTCTTCTACTTGACTTTGTGTCACCTGTGTGATCCCAGTGGTCAAACTCTGGCACCCATGGACAGAGAGAGATGGTGTCTATGGGTCTTTATCTGTAGTCCATCATGATGAGCTCAGGTTCCAGCCATGCCTCCAGTCATCTCCATACACCTGGTTAGCAGGACAGTCTTTTCCTTGCAGTATCAATGGCACCAAGTGGCTTCATTGTGCTGTCTGCCATCTGCTACCTCAGCCTAGGATGTTTATTGCACACAGTATTCTGGTGTTCAGTGCAGTGGTCATGGACTTCCAGTAGGCTGTATAGGCTCCAGCACTCACAGCATGGCATCATGGACTCAGGGCTGAGAATAATCTCACCAGTACTGGTGTACCTGTGGAGAAGGTTCAGAGAGACACCATAAGCGTTGAGTATACTGTAAGTAACGGAGTATATGCCACCTAGGACTACTGTAGGCCTACACAGGGGTCACAAACTGAGCAGTCAAGCTCTGATTATGCAGGCTAAATAGAGAGATACATTGACATCCCACCATCTCAATCGCACACACATGTGCTCTCTCTCTGTGTCTCTCTGTCTGTGACACACACACACACACACACACACACACACACACACACACACACACACACACACACACACACACACACACACACACACACACACACACACACACACACACACACACACACACACACACACCACTTAGCATAGGTAGCTAACTCACCTGCAGAATAGTTTAATTTGTTAGGAAACTTTAAGTTTTAACATCAAGTTCTATTTTGAAGCTATCACACATTTTTCACTTCCTAACAACCCAGACAACTCCACTCGACTTCCATGAGGTGTACAGTTACATTAGAAGTTGTATATTTCACTGTTTTTACTACCAAACATAAGCTCTGTCTGTCTGACTGTTTGTTTGTTTGCAGCATGTGTTTGTGGATGGAGGGGGGCGTGGCTATGATCTTAAAGGGCCACTTCTGCCAGGTTTGCAACCAGAGCCAGATAACCAGAGCTTATTTTAATGATGCGGACACAAGAAACTACCTGGGAAGTTTAAGTGTGTATAATGTGTGTAATATGCCTCAACAGGAATTTAACATTTTTATGACAAAAATAAAACTACATGAGTTTTGGTGATGCTCTCTATAATGTCTGAAACAACATTGTTTTTGTTTGTTTGCATAATGAGAGCGGTTTTGAGAGCTGTTTTAGCATACATAAGTCAATGAGGGGCATTTTTATCATCAATTTCTAAAATCTGGAGGAAAAAATAAGTTCAAGGTTGGAACTGGTGGATGGAAATTAAGCTTCACCATGGCAAAATACTGTGTTGGCCAGAAAACCAGAAACACAAGCTTAATTCCCATCCACCAGCCGCCTAAAGACCAACAACTCATGCTGTAAGTAGCTTTTTTAATCTCGCCTTGTTGCGTATATGTGAGTGTCTACTTTCTAGTTCTAGACGTGGATGGTAAATGGTGCATTCATATAGTTCCTTTATAGTGCCAAGGCACTTCAAGACTCATTCACCTATTCACACACCGATGGAAGAAAAACATGCAAGGCAGCCAACCTGCACATGGAGAGTAATAGAGGTTCAGAGTCTTGCTCAAGGACACTTCGCGCAGCGGATTCTACCAAAAATCAAGCAAGTATTCCCAGTATGTTGCTTATTATGCCGATGTCGTCATGTCGTGTCACATGCTGCCAGCCGACTGAGTTGATAAGCGTCCTCAGCCCCGCACCGCGAGCGCGTCGCGATGCAGTCCGTTTTAATGCACATTCGGCTACTTTATTGCAGCCATTTATGTACTCACCTCCTCTAATCCTAACCATAAACGCACATCACCATGCTGACAAACGGAAGATTTCCGTTTTCGTCTTATCAATGCAATCATGTCAGTCGGCTCCAAGACAACATGCAGCAGGTCAAGAAGATTGGCTATTAGCAGCCTTATTATTGCTTGATAATGGTCAAAACAGTGCTTTGCGACACTAAATCTACCCCTGCGCAACTGCTGCCTCTGGCTGGTGTCCCATATCTTTTGGGTGTCTGTTAAGCAAACATTAGTCTTTCTTCGATGCCACATGATGTAACAATTACTGTAAGTTCCGCTGCTATCCTTTTTCTTTTCTTTTCTTTTCAAGCAACTTTTTTTTCCGTAAACTTGGCTGCCACACGAGGTCATTTGTGTAAGCCAAACATTGGAGCTTGGATATCACTCCTGACTCAAACAAACTCTATCTAAGATTTGTTTTAGAAAAAAAAAAAAAGCTTCAATTTGGCCACACCAACGTTGTTGAGGTCACAGTGGAGAACAGATAAGGATGTTCTATCTCTTAAATGGAACAACCACATTGCAATTAGGAAGCACAATAGGAACATCCTCCTCCAGGTTGAAGTGGTGGAGTTACACCACCCCTGGGACCACGCACTGCACAGCAGCAGCGCTTCCAAAACAAACCGCAGCCAGTGTTGCCAACTTGGCGCATTTGACGCATTTAGTTATTTTATTATTTTTTTCTTTTTTTTTTCAGATCCCACCTATAGTGCCAAAATTAGTGGGAAAAAAAACTCCTGGCGGAAAATCTAGTGCTTTTTGGCTGGTGGGTTGGGGCGAAATTGGTTGACAGACGCCAGAGATGAAACCCTCGTTTTTCACCATTTTTCCTATATGATAGAGTCCTCCTTCCTTCCTAGAAAGGACCATTGGCAACCAAATGGACCCTTATAGATCTGTAACTCTTTGGACCCTTACTTGGTTTCATTTTACGCTCTCAAAACTGAATTACCTAATTTGAATCTGAATTACATAATTTTCAAGAATCTGTCACATTTAGAAAATGTAGAAGAATTGCTATTATGACCATTTTGTCAGGTATTTCTCCAAAATTACTCCGAGACTAAACTCAACAACAAACGGTGGTCCTCCGTGACTAAAATGCATTAATAAATAGTGGGCCCTGGTATGAAAATGGTTGAAAATCCACTGCTTTCTAGCACATTCTAGTGGATTTTCGAAGTGCCACTAGTGCATTTTGGATTCTAGCAGTTGGCAACACTGACCGCAGCTCTGCAGCATGCACCAGGGCACCAACGCATGCCATCAAACAGAGACCAATGCAGGCCAGGGATGAGAAAAAATAGGACATGTGCGCCGGTATCAATTGTTTCAAAAGTATTAACCTCTTAAACCCAATGTGTACGTAGTTGACCAGGCAGGGTCCCCCAGGGCTAGGTATTCGCTCAGCTGCTTTTCTTTTGTCTCTATTATACAGCGTATCTCTTTGTGGGAATATATCCAGTCTACACTATAGCTCATGAAGCACTGCATTGAGGGCTTGTAGATCCGTTATTGTTATTATCAAAACGCTCTCCAGAGTATAGGAATGTTACAATGTGGTTAAATTGCTGCATATTTTCTGTTGTATTGAGCAATATTCATCAATTTACAGTTTAGGCATTTAGCAGTCGCTCATAATCCAGACAGAGCGACCTTCATTATGAAATGAACAAAAGTAAAAACATAATCATTTGTTGTCCATACAAATGTGCATAAAAATGCCTTCAAGTGCTGTGTTTACATGAAATAAGTTGTACTATAAGACTACATCGACTGCTATTTAAGTGTACATAAAAATGCTATGCAAGATACGGTAGTTGAGACTTTTCAAACGTCTGTAGTAGGAGGTCGAGGTTAGGGGCAAGTACTACTGCAAGTGCTATGGACTGAGATGGAGTCTGAAGAGGTGCGTTTTCACATAGGAAGAGAAACTGCAGTTCTGAGTGCAGTGGGAAGTGCATTCTATGGTTTTGGAGCAAGAAGGGAGAAGAGTTTGAGGCGGGTGGAGCATTGTCCTGGCGTTTTTAGCGAGGGTACTTCCAGCTTGCCTGTGTCAGTTTATCTGAGCACCTGGGAGGGTTTGTAGGGGTGCGATTAGAGTACGACTTGCAAAATAATGCATAATAATTGAATGCAAGCATCAGGGTTGCTTTATGCAAAAATACAGCCCACATCCAATCAGTATCATGTTAGAGCAGCCTATAATTAAAATCATTTAAAGGAACTAAAATTCTATTTACATAAAATTCTATTTTTTAATATCCTTTTTGGTGCATATCCCAACGATGAAGCAATTTTGAACAATCAGGCTTTTGTATCATACGACAGTATATTAATGGAAATTGCTCTCAGGACTATCATCAATGCACCCTGTTTTTTTCTCTCGTCTTATTCATGTCTTCAATTCCAAATTTATGCAAGCTAAAACTGCTTTCAAAGTTCAGAAAAAAAATGACAAGACTGGTTATATCAGGGTGGTGAAGTCTCAAACCATTAGAAATAACTTTGAGGGAGATGGACAATAAGATAAATATTTAAAATATATATATATATACTGTATATATCCATGTTATTTGCACTCTCACAGATGTTTTCATCCTTCACATAGCTACAGCAGTCGCACACAAGCATTTCAGCCAGTGTTGATTATTTATAATCATGGGCAAATGGAAGTCTAGCTCTCCTTCTCCTCCTCCTTCCGATGTCTTGGTTTGGCATCATGCATGTTGTGTACGGCGTGCTGCTGGACCGCCTCCGTGCTGCTGCTGGTCGCCTGTTATATCTGCTTAGAACAGGTGGCGGATGCTCAGCGCTCAGCTGCAGCATTCACCAATAACCGCACAGGTATACACACAGGGTCGGTTCGGTGGGGGCTGCTTTTGGCTGCTCACACCACACCACGGTCCCCCAATAGTTTCCCATGCAGGCCGGGTCCCCATCTGTGTCCCCCTGCAAAACATCCTCTGCCACATGGCACCTGTCCCTCGCCGAGTCTGGTCCATTCTTCAGGGCCGACAACGTGCGCCCCTGCCTGCCCGCCTGCCCACCGCACACCGCGCACCGTGCCTGTTGTTGAGCCACAATGAGACAGAGAATAGCTGCACCCCATAATCCCTTGCTGTGAGATATGATTTTTTTCTCTCTCTCTCCCTTCTTTCTTTCTCTTGGTCCTTTGGCCAGATTTGCAGCCAAGTACAAATTGTAAACAGGTTATTATGCTGCTGTAATGCACTCCAAGCTGGAAATGCACTCCTCCATAGTGGCATTGGTGTTGTTTATTTTATTTATTGGAGTTTTACTGTGTACTGTCTGCATCATGTGCCACACAGTCAATCACATACTTAGATTAGTTTTAAGAGGTCACAGAATGTAATGCTTTTGCATGAGTGGATTTTTTAGGACAAGAGTGAAATCATAGGAAAGAAATCACTTTCCTCTCTATAATGAATCATTGCTCATGATTTCTAAAACTGCAGCTGCATGATCTGTTATGCAGCTGCGGCAGTTGCTGAGGGATAGAGTCACTGGATGGTAACCACAAGGTTGCCGGCTTGAACCCGGAGTCCGGGGGTGTCCCTGAGCAGGTGTCGACGTGTCCCTAATTGCACGCTGCTCAGTACCTTGCATGGTTTCTGTCGCTATTGGTGTGTGAATGGGATCTACAATCTATGTAAAGTGCCTTGCATAGTGGCGCTATATAAATGCACCATTTACCACTAATTACCAAAACAAACATGGCTTGTGTGATTAGAAAGTCTACTTTCCTTAGTGGAAACACCCTGATACCCTGATACCCTACCACACGGGTAGAATGGAATTTTGGCGTGATAGTTCTTCACTGGAAAAACACCCAAGATTTGCGTCTTCTACCAATATCGCCAAGAGAAAACCTTCATAGAGAATATTTCATAGAGAAAAATAACCAGGTTCCGTCCAAAAAGTCCATTTTATCTGTGTGGTGGGGGCTCAGAGTGTTTCCACTAAGGAAAGTAGTCTTTTTAATAACACAAGCTGTGTTTATTTTGGTGAATAGGTAAAACGTTCTTTATATATCCACTCCAGAAGAGAGGCTGGTCACTAGGTGGAGTAATGGCCGATTGCAATGTATGTCACAGAGCTCCAATGCAAGGCAGACTCATCATAGAAGCAGTTGAGCTCTGGACCAGAGCTACATTTATTATATATTAAATAGTCTTGGGTGGTATTGATTTTTTAATATCGGTATTGATAACATGTTAATTAGCTCGATATTGGATATTACTGGTATTGACCACTATGTCAGTGGCCTGCAGGCTGCAATCAGAGTTGGACACGTTCCACCAGTCACCTAGTTCTTAGAATTGCGACATCGAGGGGTAAGACACTGAGCGCTCTGCTGTTCAAGCAGCCTAAATAGGGAAAAACTGGAGTTGGAAATACATTGTTTCTATAGTTACAATTAAAAGTTGCTCATATTTTAATAGAATACAGTATAATGTCGGTATTTGACGATATTCGGTATGCGATATTTTTTATAGACCCAACGGTATTACTCGGTATTGATTTCCATCATCGCGATAAACGGTAATACCGGTATATTGCCCAAGACTAATATTAAAACAATAGGCAACATGAGCATAGCTGTTTCCATTCAGAAATTAATCTGCAATTTAATTATCGGTAAATATTATTACTGGTATATACATTATTATTATTACAAGTACTTTCTGATATAGTATGCCACATCATCATCAACCTGTCTCAGTCTCTCACACACACATGCAGGCTGGACTACATTTTGCCATAATATTAGTCACGTAGTCCAAATCGCTCCCACTTCCTCCTGACCTATAGTTAAAAAGCAAATGGACGTCATCTACCTCGGGAAATGACCAACCCAACACCCCCCCCCCAACCCCCACCCCCCAAAACGTGTGACGTCCAACCACAGAGCGGCGGTGTGTTGTCCGACCAACCGGCTGAGAGCAGACAGACAGCCTCCTCCATGTCTCCGGAGGAACATGGTATTTAAGTGATCAGTGCTCACCTTGCAGTGTTGCCAACTTGTTGCTATATTTAGCGCTTTTTCAGACCCCCCTAGCGCCAAAATTAGTGAAAAACTCCTGGCGGAAAATCTAGTGCTTTTTGGCTGGTGAGTTGGGGTGAAATTGATTGACAGGCGCCAGAGATAAAACCCTCATTTTTCACCATTTCTCCTACTATGACAGTGGTTTTCAACCAGTGGTCCCCAGGCTAAATGATGGATAGTTGGTTAACCAGATGTAACTCTTTGAGAGTGTAAAAATGAAACCAAATGGACCCTTACGGGTCCATTTGGTTTCATTTTTACGCTCTCAAGAGTTAAAATATTCATCATGTGAATTAGCCCAAGTCTACACAACTAGAGAATGTAGAAGATTAATGGTCATATTCCCTTCCAGGCAAGCATCTAGCACATTCTAGTGCATTTTGGAAGTGCCACTAATGCATTTTGGATTTTGGCAGTTGGCAACACTGTCACCTTGTCCCCACAGGCAGGCTAATACTTTACACAGCTGTAGAAGTATGGTGGCCGGACCGGACCGGCCCTCGACGGCCACATCGCACTGATACTCAGTGTGTCTGTGTGTGTGTGTGTGTGTGTGTGTGTGTGTGTGTGTGTGTGTGTGTGTGTGTGTGTGCATGTCAGGGGCGGATGTAACATTTCCCAATGGGGGGCGGGGGATGGAGAAAATGATGAAGTCCATGGAAAATGGACTTCACGTTCGCGCCACGGGCGATGAAGCCGCACCCATACCATTTTCAGTTTCAGGACTTTTATTAGGCAAGTATAAGCATCAATAATAACATCAGTTGTTGTTGAAGTTGCAACAGACGCGCAGCATGCATAAAGCTAAAGGTCTGACTCAGAGAGTTTTCTGTTTTCAATGATGAAATGCTGTTGGTTTAGTGGTGCCAAAATGGTTTGATAGCAGTAGTAGCGGTTCAAATCAGCACTTTAATTTGAAATATCTTGGGCTGTTTTGCATGTATGCCATCATGTTTGGTGCATGGGGCAGTCTGGGCATATATGCCCATGCCCTTGCCTAGATCCGCCCCTGGTTTGTGTATGTGTGTGTGTGTGTGTGTGTGTGTGTGTGTGTGTGTGTGTGTGTGTGTGTGTGTGTGTGTGTGTGTGTGTGTGTGTGTGTGTGTGTGTGTGTGTGTGTGTGTGTGCGTGCGTGGGCCGTTGGAGTGGGGACGGCCCAGATGGAGTTGTTTGTTTGCCCAGGGATGTGACACGACGGCAGAGGCGGAAACGGGAAGCATAACAGACTACCTGACAGCCTCATTCCACAGAGCTGACCTGAGACTGTGGAACTACGCCAGACAGCAATCAGAGAGAAATAACAAGAGCATGGGGATGATGGGGGGATGAGGGATGGGGGGGGTCCCGTTTCTGTTTGTTCAGCCATTTAGCCTCACGATCACCTAAATATTGTAAATCTGCACAAAACGCGTTGGGAGGAATTTGATCAATTAGTGTAGGAAATGGAATCTCACCTTAAAGGATGGAGAGTGGGGGGTTGAACACCATGCCATGTGTCAAATGAAAACATCACGCAACTATTTTTGTTATTGGACGCGTTAAGTCCTACATTCCTCCGTTTCCTCTAATGTTGATTTATTGTATTTCACGCTGGTAACGGGAGTAACATTACATTACATTATGCCATCAGCCTTTTGGCAGAGCACTCTCTGAGTGAGAGGTTATGGTGAGGACGAGTTGGACTTTCAGGGAGGAAGGGATCGAGGCTGACAAGTTGAGTGTTTTGCCCTCACTTCCCGACAACTTAAAAGACTGGATCAACAGATTGCAGAGTGGGTGCTTTGCTTGTGGAGCTCTAGTTCCCCTCGCTCAGCCCAACAGAATGTAGTTTCTTCCATGATCTAACTTCTAAGGGCATGTGCATTAGGTAATGCATGACTGTGAGTGAACATATTGGGCAGGAATCCCTGTCAGTATGTATGCTTCTGTTTTCTTTCTCCACAATACTCACACTGTACTGTAGAGTGACGTATGGTTTATTAGGTCACTAATAAATCGCTTGGAACTGGTATATTGTAAGAATCACTCTTGTTTTGCTTTGTGAATGTAAACATGTTTTCTCATGCCAATAAAGCGAATTGAATTGAATTGAATTGAATTGAATTGAATTGAATTGAATTGAATTGAATTGAATTGAACAGGGACGGCAGTGACTTGGGTAGAGTCACCGGATTCCCGCAGAGTTAGTGTCGAAGTGTCCTTGAGCAAGACACTGAACCCATAATTGCTCCTGATGTGCTAGTCGGTACCATGGTTTCCACTGCCATCAGTGTATGAATGTGTGTGTGAATGTGTGAATGTGATGCACAAGCTACCGGTATGCACAAGCTACCGGTATGTAAAGTGCCTTGGATAAAGGCGCTATATAAATGCACCATTTAACATTTACCATTTAACTGAACTGAACTAAACTGAACTGAACTGAATTGAACTGGACTGAATTAAATTGACACTGGTTGATCAGCCAATCATGATCATACATATGACTTAGGAGAGTATATCTTTACTTTACTTTTGACTCCTTGGAAAAAGTGATATTATATTACTTATTACTTGAATGAAAGCGTAATATCTGCGTGTAGTGTACATCATGTGTGCCAGAAAAGGTAATAATATTACAGTAAGATAAATATTTAATTTGTGTTTACTGCCCAGCACTGGAGCCGACCATCAATTTAAATGCTTGTTTAATGCCGAGACATGGATTTTCTTGGACCAGGGAAAACGTAAAACTACTTTAAAGTTTTCCTGGCCCTTCATCTTTTTGGATTAAATACAGAGAAATACAGAATGAACATAGATAGTGGTTTTCAACCAGTGGTCCATAAGAGAGTTCCAGGTAGTCCCAGTACAGGCTAAATGACGGAAAGTTGGTTAGCCAGATGTGTAACTCTTGAGAGTGTAAACATGAAACCAAATGGACCCTTAAAATATTCATCATCTGAATTATCACCACTTAATTAAGAAGCCTACACAATTAGAGAATGTAGAAGAGAGGTCATTTTGATCTATGTTTGCGGGAACCCAGCAGCCTGGAATTGCAGACAAAACCATAATAATAAAAATCTTTCGTTTTGGGACTTTGGGGTAAAAAATGTCATCAAATGGTGGTCCGCCGTGGCTCAAATGCTCAATAAATAGTGGGCCCTATAGCTGGTATCAAAATGGTTGAAAGCAGTGGCATAGATATCAGGGCTATCCATAATATTCCCACAGATCACACAGCAGCTTGTTATCCTTGTGTGCACTTGTCCCCATGCAGTCTTAAGCACACAGTGACGTGTTGATGATTGAGTCTTTGTCCTTGTCTGTGCGCTACAATGCCCTACCCTGAGGTGCACGGTGGGGGGTGATTGTCCTGACATTACAGGGAGTCTTTACCAAGGGAGCCTGTCGCACCGCAAGCCTGACCTGACCCCTGTGACTCTGGGCTTGATGCAGTACCAAAGACCCCCCTCCCTACCATGCTCACACATCATGCCTCAGGCTCATACCCCACATGCACTATATATCCAAAAAACATGATGGTTGCTCAAACAGGACCCTCCACAGAGTGCCCACCCCCTACAGGCACAGAGGGTAATGGTCTAACCCCCAAGAAATGAACACAATGTCACCCGGCTAGCAAATTATATGTACCGTTATACTGGTAGACGCCACATGATAAATGTTGTCATTTTTGTTGGTCAAATGACTCCCATTCACCAACACTTAAGGTGTTGTTGCAGAAGCAGTAGTTGGAAATGAAGACACAGTGTGCTCCATTTTTTACTATTGGCCAGTCTACAAGCTCACAATGTGTCAGTGTAGACTAGGCAAGTAAGTGAACTATTCATAAATGTTTTTCAAAATAGTAAGTTTGGGGTTGCGGAAAAAAAATGGAGTTTCCTAAGTTTACTCCTAAATGGAGCATTGAAAGGGTGTCCAAACTGTGTGTGTGTGTGTGTGTGTGCGTGCGTGTGTGTGTGTGTGTGTGTGTGTGTGTGTGTGTGTGTGTGTGTGTGTGTGTGTGTGTGTGTGTGTGTGTGTGTGTGTGTGTGTGTGTGTGTGTGTGTGTGTGTGTGAGAGAGAGAGAGAGCGAGAAAGAAAAAAAAACAGACTACAGGGCGAATGTGTGCTTCTAAACTCACTTCTATCAGAGTACTGAAAGTTGTCCAAGTCCACTGTGCGTGTGTGCGTGCGTGTGTGTGTGTGTGTGTGTGTGTGTGCGCGCGCGCGCATAACAGAGAGAGACGCACACAAAGACAGAGAGTAACAGAGATTACATGTGAGTGAATGTGTGCTCAAGGTGCATCAGGCCTCAGGTCGTACCGTAACCTCCAACATGGCGGCCGGCGTGCAGGCCGGGTGAGTAAGATGCTAATCAGCAATAAGGCAGCGTTTCCTCCCCCGCACCCCCCCTGCACCCCCATCATGAAGCTGAACAGCAGATCCCCCCCACCAACCACCACCTTCCACCCACCCATCCACCCACCACCCGACCGACTCAGCGACCGACTCTGGCACTTTAATGCGGGGCCCAGCCGGGGCCCAAACATCCTGACACAGAGAGGCTTTCCTCTTATCAGCCAGGAAACACCGCTCCTCCGCCACATCCTCTTTACAAGGAGCAGCAGCGACTCAACGCTTCCCAAAAAACGCAGGAAGACCCAGCCAGACTCCAGGATTTGTCAGAAAAGCCCCCTGAATTCCTTTTATCGAAAGAGAGAGAGAGGGAGAGAGAAGAATTTGCTTCATGTGTGTGTGTGTGAGAGAGAGACAGAGGTAGAGAGAGAGAGTGGGGGAGGGAACAAAAAAATTAGGAACGTGTAAGAAACAGTCAACAAGGCCCCGCGCCTAACCCAGGATTTATTTATTTATTTCAAGCAGATTATGAAAGGTCTGCATCAGCAAGATATAGAACATGGGGGGTTTGGTGGGGGTATGTGTGTGGGGTGTGGGGGGTCCCTCCCCTCCCGAGCGCCTATATAAAAGAACGGCACCCAGAAACACAAGACTCTGCATGGAGGGAGGGAAAACAAAAGGGGACGACACGGCGGTTGAGATTCATGCAGGCGGGCGGGTGAGCGTGAGGGTGGGCGGGTGTTTTGGGGGGTGGGAGAGGAGAGGAGAGGAGAGGGGCTTGTGCCTGTTTTACACTAATCCTCTGAACCAGGGTGAAATGAAAGCGAGAGGAGGAGGAGGAAGATGACAACGACGACGATGGATGGATGGATGGAGAGAGAAGGATGGTGGAGGGCAGAAGAGACATGCTATAGGATGGGTGGGTGGGTGCAGGGGCGGATGTAATGTTTCCCAATTGGGGGGCAGGAGAAAATGGTATTGGGGCGACTTCATCGCCCGTGGCGCGAAGCGACACGGGCGATGAAGCCCGACCATTTTCAGTTAGGCTACAGGACTTTTATTAGTCAAGTAAAGCATCAATAATAACATCAGTTGTTGTTGATGAAGTTGCAACAGACACACAGCATGCATAAAGCTAAAGGTCTGACTCAGAGAGTTTTCTGTTTTCAATGATGAAATGCTGTTGGTTTAGTGGTGCCACAGCTGTAGTTAGTAGCAGTAGTAGTGTTTCAAATCATTTTAAATATAGGCACTTTCATTTGAAATATCTTGGGTTGTTTTACATGCAATCATGTTTGGTGGGGCAGTCAGGGCATTTAGGGGGGGATTTTGCCCCCCCACCCCCACCCTATGCCCATGCATAGATCCTCCCCTGGGTGGGTGTGAGTGGGTGGGTGAGGGCCAACAGCTAGGACACGCCGGATAAACTAAGAGCTGCAGGGAGACCAAAATAGTCTTTGGTTGTCAATTGGCGTGGAGTATATATGCTTTTTGCTGACACACTTAAACGAAAGAACACCGAGAGACCATTTTCACAAAGTAGCACACGCCAATAAAATTATCAAATGATAAACAATGAACACACACGCACGCACGCACGCACGCGCACACACACACACACACACACACACACACACACACACACACACACACACACACACACACACACACACACACACACACACACACACACACACACACACACACACACACACACACACACACACACACACACCTTCCGATACTCCAAACTATTAACCAGTAGCCTTGCCATTTCTTCCGTTTATCCCCTTTATTAATGAATCAAATGGTGATTTTATTCATTATTATTAGTCTCAAGGTAGTATATATTTTAATACTACACCAGAAGAAACGTGTGGTTGGTTTTATGTACATTGTAGCGAGCTGTACAGTACGACTGCACACATCTTCTTGAAAAGTTCGCCAAAAAGTCGTCACTACTTGCTGCTTTTAATAAAATAATTACTTTGTTATGTCGGCTGGTTCTTTCCGGGTGGACAACATCTGTCAATCTGTCAGTCTGTCTGTCTGTCTGTCTGTCTGCCTGCCTGCGTTGGGAGTGTTATGTCAAAGCAGCAATTATACATCAATATAAAAGTGGAACTTTTATTTGTTTTTAAATTAATCGGTTTTCACAAACCTAAAATCGGCATACATTATTATAGTCGTCATTATTATTTCCATTGTAAATATTATGATAATATATTAATAAGTACTTGAAAAGAATTAAAAGTATAAATGCCTTTTTTCGTATTTTATTATACACCATTTTTCGTTTCTTTCGGAGGGGGGGGAAATTGCATAAGAAATGTTCCAACCTAATCCTCGTTTTCAATTAACAAACTACTGAGGTATCAGAACTCTCAGCTACCGAGAGCATGAACAAAATAACAATAATAATAATAATACAAACATTCAAATGAGAAGGAATTGATAATAGCATTACAGTTAGCGTTTAGGCAGAAGGAAGGAAACATCATCAACGTTCTTAAATTAGCCTCTAAAGAGCATCTGTACATGTACTGTATGTAGGTTGCCAGGTTGTGTGGCAACGACGAGTAAAGACATTTACAGTTTTCTTTTTTTTTCCCGACAAAAGAGTTCCGTCGAATTCACGATTGTTCTTCAGGTTTCGGGGGTGAAAATATGGTGACGATTGCAAGGTGACGAACTATAATATAGAGTGTTCTGATGTGTGCATCATCCCTGAGGTTGTCCATTTAAAGTTCCATCATCTTTCCATTCCCTATCTCTCATTCTCTCTCGGTCTACATTTCTCTGTCTCTTTCTCCCTCTTTCTCACTCTCTTTGTTCTTCCACGTGGCTCGCCAGCCGGCCAGACAATCATATTGCTCCGTAAATGCTTCGTGCAGTTCTTGACGGTTGGTACGTAAGTATGTATGCAAGTATGTCCGTCCGTCATTCAAATCCTTCCCCCCCATCACCACCACCCTGCACCAGCACCAATCAGCAGCAGCAGCTTATAGGACTGGTAAAACTGTTCTCAAGTCAGTCAGTCAGTCAGTCAAAGAAAAGTGAAAAGCTACTTCATTTCAGCAGTTGCTTGACGAAATGAAGAGTCGTTTCGACTCAAAAACAAAGTGTCAATAAAATTGTAACATAAGAGCCGTCTCAACTCGAAAGAAAATGTCAATGGAAATGCGACGTAAGAATCGTCATCTCGACTCGAAACAAAGTGTCAATAACGTGTAATAACGTGTAATGTTTTTGTAGCAGATGAGTGTCCGGGTTCATTTCCTTTTCTGTCTTTTTTCAGAGCAACTTCACAACCATGACACATCTTTGACCCGTCGTCTCAAAAAACGTCTGAATCAGTCAGTGAATCACAGCCAGGTGTCATGGTGGGTGGGTGTTAGGGCAGGGGTTTTCAACACGTAGTCCGGGGACCACCAGTGGTCCTTGAGAGAGTTCCAGGGTTGCCCCCATGCAGCTAAATGATGGAAAGTTGGTTAATCAGGTGCAACTCTTTAAGAGCGTAAAAATGAAACCAAATGGACCCATGGTTTCATGTTTACACTCTCAAGAGTTAAAATAGTTCATCATCTGAATTAGCCCAAAGCTAGTCAACTAGAGAATGTAGAAGATTAACGGTCATCTTGAACTGTTGTGTGTCTCAAATCCAGCCTGCAGTGCAGGTGTCGTGGACAAAAACAAAAGAAATCTTTATAGTTTGGGGGTCTGTGGGGCTAAAATGGTGGTCCGTGGCTCAAATTCTGAATAAATAATGGGCCCTGCGGTCTCAAAAGGTTGAAAAACACTGCGATAGGGGGTGGGTGGGAGTGCATGTACTTATTATGAGATGCCGTAGTTGTTATAGTAGGCGGCCGTGGCGTCTGCCAGCACCGAGATGAGGCTGGTTTCCGTGGCGGCGGCGGCACTGCTGCTGCCGCTGCTCGGACAGGACGCAGCAGCGGCTGCAGCCACTGAGGAGGCTGCAGACGTGGAGGTCACCTGGATGTGACCGGTCACTGTCATCATCCCACCCCCTGCCTGCTGCTGCTGCTCTGGGGCTTGGTGGTGGTGGTGGTGGGTGTGGTGGTGGTTCTGGTGGTGGTGGGGGAAGCCGCTGCTAGCCCCCGTGGAGTTCAGGTACTGGTCGAACTCGTCGCGGTCCACCTCCCCCAGGAGCTCTGCCGCGTGGCTCAGCTGGTCCAGGGTCTCCAGATGCTGGTGCTGCTGTGTGGTGGTGGGCGAGGTCTCGGGCGGCGGGGAGAGCTGGCCCAGGTGGTGGCCAGCAGCATGGTGATTGTGGTGGTTGTGGTGGTGGTGCACTGCGTGGTGGTGATTGTGAAGCTGGGTGAAAGGTCCGCCGTAGTACGACATTTGAGGAGGAGGGATCAGTGTGCCGACGCTGGCGGCCTCGTGCGACATGTGCGAGAGGTTGAGGTTGCCACAGTGCAGCTGCGTTTGGTCGATGTAGTCAGTGTGTATGTAGGGCGGCGGAGGCGGCGGGCTGCCGCCGGTCGGGTTCTGACAGCGATCGTCCGAGGACGACGAGCACGAGGAACCGGAGTAGTAGGACGCGGCGTGCATGCTGCCGTGGCTTCCGCCGCCCTCGTGGTCCATGCCGCCGACGCCGGAAGCAGCGTCCAAGGGGGACATCTCGGGGGGCGTGGGCAGGCCGTAGGGGTAGGTGTCGAAGCCGCCGGAGGCGGCGGGGTCCCGGTGGAAGCTTCGCACGCTGGGCAGCGAGGTGGAGGACGGGCTGTAGCCTCCGCCGTGAATACCACCACCCACGGGGCTGCCCACGCCGTCGTCCTTGCCGTCCAGGTCGGTTCCGGGGTGACACAAGACCCGGTGGTGGGGGTGGTGGAGGAGGGGGTCCGGCAGGGCGTTCTGGTCGGGGGGTCCCTGAGCGGCCCCGCCCAGCCCGCTCAGGAGGAAGCCGGGGTCCACGCGCTTGCAGATGCGCTTCAGCTGCTTCTTGCGGCGCGGCCGGTACTTGTAGTTGGGGTAGTCCTGCATGTGCTGCACCCGCAGCCGCTCCGCCTCCTCCACGTACGGCCTCTTCTGGGGAGGGGTCAGGGCCTTCCACGACTTACCTGGAGGAATGATAAAATATTAGAGAATGTTAATGAGCTATAACAGTTAGGATTTTTATATTAATAAAAAATGTTATATTAATTCTGTAATCTCTAAAGTCCCCAACTAGCGTCCCAGGACCCTCATGGGTCCTTGGAGAGGGTTGCAGGGGGTCCCCATGCAGCTAAATAGTTTGTAACCATTAACCAAATGGACACCTTATGGTCTTTTGGGGCTGCAGTTTTTAACACAAGTACAAGTGAATTTGGGGCCAAACGTATAGAGGTAGAAAAGGCAGTTGTCTGTACACTAATTCATGTTAAACTGGGGTTCCATATGTATTTTAACTGAATGTTTTCATATACTAGGCCTAATATAATAAGCAGTGGTTTTCAACCAGTGGTCCAGCGGGGACCACTAGTGGTCCTTGTGAGGGGTTCCAGGTGGTCCCCAGGCTAAGTTGGTTAACCAGATGAAAAGTTGGTCAACCAATGTAACTCTTTGAGAGTGTAAAAATGAAACCAAATTTTACACTGTTTACACTCTCAGGGGTTAAAATATTCATCATCTGAATTCATGATCATGATCTTATGTTTGACTGTTTTGTTTCCCGAAATCCAGTCTGGAGTTGTGGGCAAAAACAAAATAAATCTTTAGTTTTGCGGGTCTGTGGGGCTAAAATGTCCTCAAATGGTGGTCCGTGGCTCAAATGCTGAAGAAATGGTGGGCCCTGGTATCAAAATGGTTGAAAACCCCTTTAATAAGATTAATAATATTCATATTAATATTAATAATAATAAACAATAAAATAATACATAATAAAACGTGACCTGTAGTAATTTGGTTGATTAACATGCTATTTATTGTTACCATTAAGCAATATAATTATGCCTCTTTCTTATGTTTTTTGTGATTTTGTTTAATTTTATTATTGTAAAAAAAATAAAGTGCAATTAGAATAAGCTAAAAAAAAATACATTTTAGTCAAGTTGTCTTTAAAAATGTCCAATTGTGTTGAGGTGGAGAAAAAGCTATAGACACAGTCCAGCGGCTGAATGTACAGGATATACACTACTTTATTCTGTAAGATGTTTAGAATAACATTTTGAAAAGGAAACATATAGGAAAGCTATAGTCTTAAAATACTAAATAATAAATTAATAAATTAGCTGATAAGACACTTCACATTAAGCTTTCTTTGTAACTTCATTTTTATCTTCAGCTCATTTAGATCGTTTTAGCCTATATTTGAAAGCTTAGCCAAAAGATGAGATTATTAGGCATTATTCTGTGTAGTTGAACACGTGCCAGTTTTGACTAAAATTATCCCCCAGTTTTGGAATTAAAACGTTTGATTTAAGCATTATAAGACTGATCAAAGTTATTGTATTTCTGCAGACATGTACAGTTTGTTTCAATCATTTTTTTTTTAGATATCACAAACTTTATAAGTGCTTATTTTAAAAAGTGTGAATGTCATTATGCTGAAGAATATTCAATATCTATTTTTTGTGAGGCTCTGTATTACTTTTAAATCAGTAAATTGTTTTTATTTGTGTTACATTATTATTAAATTATTATTATTAGTAATAGTATTATTATTATTATTTAAAGGCTGGTTATTTAATGTGGTTGCATATGCCTACACGTACATTTTCTTCAATTTCGAAACACTATGAATTGTGTTCAAGTTTGAAAACTTTTGTTTAAGCTATAGAGGCCTATAGGGAACTTTCAATTAGAATATAATAAATAAAGAAATAATAATGATGGGCTTTTTTTTTACACAGGACAACAACTTTTTCATCCGATTTTCAACATTTTACTATGCCATCACATCACATCAATCTTACAGTTGTTACGTTACGAAATAATAGATACAAAAAAGTTCCCCCATTCCGTGTTTCATAGAAATGGAGATGTGGGGGGAAAATCAGTAACACTGTGAATTAAATATTGATATCATCAAGATGTATATAGAATACTTTAACGATAATGTTTTTTCAGTTCAGTACAGTTCTCTGAAACAGAATGGGTGAGCGTTTTTATTATTACACACAGCTCTCACAGATAATATTAACATAGTAAAAATGTTTGAAATTGAATACCGGAGTGGAATAGCCCTTTAATTAACCCACATAACTAAGTGAATTCAAACTTCCATGCATCTCATCTCACCCAACATCTTGCTGAGCTCGGCGTTGTGCAGGTCAGGGTTCTGGACGGCCAGCCGCTTGCGCTCGTCCTTCGCCCACACCATGAAGGCGTTCATAGGCCGCCGGATGCGCGGCTCCCCAGCCTTGTCCACGCCGCCGCCGCCGCCGGGCGCCCTGCCGTGGTGCGAGCCGCCGCCGTGTCCGCCGTGCCCGTCGGGCCCGTCCCCGTCTCCCGCCACGGAGCACTCGAAGGACTCCGGCCACGACGAGTACGCGCTGATCAGAGCGGCCATAATAATCTGCGGCGTCGGTGACGTACGCGATTCGCGCGGCGCTCGCTCGCTCTACGGCCGAAACTTAAAAGATGCGGCGCGTGACGCGTCGCCTCTTCTCTATACTCTCTCCTCACTCACTCACTCACTCAAAAGTTTTTAATATACGTAAAAACAACGCAGTTTAAAAAAGTATCACGGGAAACTAAAAGGCAGATTCCAGAGCTGAAATAAAAGCCTTCATGTGCTGCTGTTCGTTCGGTTGGTTTACAGTGCACAGAGTGTTTGTGATTCAGTGTTTCCTCGTGGTTTGGTAGCAGAGGAGGAGATGGGGGGAGCAGCTTTATATTTGAGGAGCAGGTTCCAAGAGAAACCCCGCAGGACTCTGCGGCTCCTCCTAGATTGCAACTTGAGCCCCCGTGAAAAGAAAGAAAGGGGGGAAGAGGAGAGAGAGAGAGAGAGAGAGAGAGAGAGAGAGAGAGAGAGAGAGAGAGAGAGAGAGAGAGAGAGAGAGAGAGAGAGAGAGAGAGAGAGAAACACTTCTGCTAAAAAACCCACACGCCAAAACAACACGTTCTCTAAACATTTGAAACAGCGGGTTTTCAACAGATTTGCTTGACCCACGAGGGACCACTATGCATAAGAGCAACCAGGGGGACCATCTTCACACACCCCCCCCCCCCCCCCCCCCCCCCTCCATCCCACCCCACACAAAGTGTTTGGGAGGTAGGCTCTTCATGCAAAATTAGGGTTTTTTGGGTAAAAATAGCAATTCTCCTACATTCTCCAATTGTGTAGACTATTTGTAAATTATCAATAACGTAACACCTGAGAGCGTAAAGTGAAACCAAATTGACCCGCTATAGGTTGCAGTGCAGAGTGTGACGAGACAGACAAACAGACAGACAGACAGACAGACAGACAGACAGACAGACAGACAGACAGACAGACATGCACTTGTCTCTTGTATTGTTTGACCGCGGCCTATAGGCTAGCTATTCCTCCATACATGATAGAAACTGCTTATTAAGGACACATCATACACATGCATTTGCAATACAGGCCTATTTGTTTGATTATATCACAATGACACCATTAAAACATCCAGGGGATCTGTGTGTGTATGTGTGTGTGTGTGTGTGTGTGTGTGTGTGTGTGTGTGTGTGTGTGTGTGTGTGTGTGTGTGTGTGTGTGTGTGTGTGTGTGTGTGTGTGTGTGTGCGCGTGTGTGTGTGTGTGTGTGGGGGGGGGGGGGGTAGCTATTTCTGAACTGGTATGACGTAGAATGCCTCTGAAACTCCATAGTTCTAGACTTATCAGGAAAGACTGTCTCAAACTCATCCAACCAGTTTTGCAGTGCAACTGCATCATGGCAAACTGCCTGGGTGAGTGGAGTATATGTATAATAAACCTACAGGGACTGCTCCTTCTCTGCCATGTCCTTTAAGAACATTTCTCTTTGTAGTTAAACCACTTGAACCCTGCGGCATCCATATCATATGGGAGGGACAATAGCAGATCTACAAGCCAGAAGTGCACTGCAGAGCTAGCAGATCTATTTAGCCCATTTTGACCTGAGAACTAATTCTATAGCCTACGAAATGTCACGACTTTTCGGAAATTGTCAGTGTTTCTCTAGCTTCAACACCCAGGCTTTTATTTTCGTCCGAATTGCGCGGAAACTGAAAACCTGGACTAATTAGTTAGCCAAGGTGGCCTAGAAGTGGGAGGAGTCAACCTCAAATAGTTTAAAAATGAGTTAGAAACGTTTGCTCTGACCCTACGTTTGAACAGCAGGGGGCGGTTGGCGATGATAAAGCGACGTCGCCCGACATCCATTATTTCTCTATGGGAGCCACCGATTTGGGCGACAGCAGCAGAACGGGCGACGTTGGCTGACGTGGGTGGGCGACGTCGCCCGGAAAGTTAAAAATTGGTGAGCTTTTCAGCCGAATCGGCCAATGTTTGGCCGGGGATAACCAATCAGAGCCAAGTGCGGCTTTTTTTGCCCTCGACCCGAAACCATTCGGCGCAGTTTGGTTCCTAGTTCCGTCCCACTTCCTCCTCCACCATACTATTTTTTTCAGTGCACCACAGCACCGTTGTTTATGGTACTCCCTTTGCGGGGTCATGTCTATGTTCCCTCAGCTCTATGTTCCCTCATGCTTATGCACATGAAGGCAACTTTAATGTCATGTGGAGTCTTTCCACGACCCTCTGGGGAATCACAACCCCTTGGGCGTTGCGATTAATTTTGGGGGGTCCCCAGATGATGATTATTATTATTATTAATAATAATAATCATAATTTTAGTTAGGTGTGCACCTTTGTATGTCATTTCTCTACCGTTCTGGTGCTCACAGGAACTGGGTGGGGATGTTACAGTAACTAACACCACTCACTTTGTGAAGAGTGTGGGGGTTATTAAATAAGTAAGTTTGCATTAAAAGGCAACTTTTTTCTTGAATGCTTGTACAGTATATAGGTTCTTAAAAGGACACACACACAAAGAAAAATAATCTTATTTATCAAAATAGGTGATCTACAAGCCCCATCCTCCAGCTATACTCTATGGCTCTGGTTACAGGGAGACACAGCTATGTCTCTGTAAAACCGTGCTACTGATTTTTTTTTCAATGAGAAAATGGTCATTCGGTTCAGTCAGTGTGCACATGTTTTAATCGGATTAATCAGCAAAATGAATTAACTAATTAACTCGTTATTTTCAACAGCCTATATACCGCACACAATGTAAATGATTTCAAGTATTTATTTGTTTATTTTTACACAATTTTGGTTTCCAGCTCATAAAACCAACCAAAACAGGATTTCAAAAATTAGAATATTTTACAAGACCACTAAAAAGAAAAACAAGAAATGTCGACTATCTGAAAAGTATATTGATGTATGCAGTCTATACTTGGTCTGGGCTACTTCTGAACAAATTATTTCATTCATGGGGCTTGCCATGGAGGTGATCAACCTGTGGCATTGTAGAGGTGTTATGGAAGCCCTTTTTGGTACCAGCTCAGACCAGCTCAGTGGCCTTGTGGTTAGAGTGTCCGCCCTGAGACTGGGAGGTCGGGTCATACCAAAGACTCTGAAAAATGGGACCCAATGCCTCCCTGCTTGGCACTCAGCATCAAGGAATGGATTGGGGGTAAGTCCCTGCGATATACTAGCGTCATGTCCAGGGGATGTACTTGTACATCAAGCTGCCTCACGCTACAGAAACAGGAGATAGGCTCCTGACCTATATGGGCCTCAATGGCTCAGCTGGGCCTCCTGACATCATGGCCTGGCAAGGCTACTTGCTTACTTACTTTTTGGTAATACAACCCAAATTCTATGTTGTGTTAAAGTCAGGACAGTTGGCTGGACAGTTGAGCACAGTAATACTATGGTCAGTACATCAGCTAGTAGTTTTGGCTCTGTGAGCAGGTGCCAAATTGAGCTGGAGAGGAAAATTAGTATCTCCATGACGCTTGTCAACATACCAAAGCACAGGGTCCTCTAAAAAGATGGCTGTGTTGAAACCACTGTCAAGTTTTCACTGTCAGTGGATCAACACCAGCCAATAACATGGCCTAGAGACTGGACACATGGCAAAACACATGATTCAGGCCATGTTCTCGGCTGAAAACGTCAACACAGCCATCTTTTTAGAAGCTTCATGGAGATGCTAATTTTCCTATCCAGCTCGATTGGTACATGCCCACAGAGCTAAAACTATTAGTAACTGCTGGACTAACCATGGTATTAATCCACTTAACTGAGCAGCCAACTGTCCTGACTTTAACCCGACAGGGGGTTTTATGGCCAAGAGGAAGGTGTGAGACATTGATGCCCCATTGATGAAATAATTTACCGCAGACAAAGTATTACTGTATAGATTAATATACTTTTTAATAGTCAACATTTCTTGTTTAAAACACTTTTTTTTAGTGATCCAATATAATATTCTATTTTTTTTATCCTGTTTTGGTGGGTTTTATGAGCTGGAAGCCAAAATTCTGTAAAATAAATGAAAAATACTTGAAATCATTTACAATGTGTGCACTGAATATATAATTATATTCAGGTTTTGAATGGAATTGGGGAAATAAACCAACTTTTCCATGATTTTTTTAATGGAGCTGGTGCCTTTTCACGGGACGAATTTCAGGCGTAGTCAACCGATCATGCTGGTGCATGCAACGATCTGACCGACCATTATTTTGTTCAAAATTACTAGCCCTGTATCTAACTCTCAGAGATACTTTCAGGGATTTTGCACATTGCAATTAATGAGACTTATGATCTCTGGGACTTAGGATCTACGGCCAGTCCCCACCAATCAGACAGCCACTGGATGATGGGAAATTTTGATTTGAGGGTGAGTTTTAGAGATAATGTTAGTATTTTTTTTTTATTTTTTTTTGTAATTAAGTGACCAAGCAGTCCACGAAGTGGACTTGGTCACTTAATTGTTATTGACTGCTTTTCTCCTTCTTCTTCTTCCGCCAAAAATAGCTGTTCTGGCTGAACCGTGCAGTCGGTTTTCGCGAAAATTGGTAATCTGGTAGAGGGTGATGCCAAACGGTGATGATGCGAAGCCTGTGACCACTGGTCAAATGGTGGCGCTATAGCACTCAACTGAAATTGCAAACTTTAAACACTTATAACTCATGAACTGCTTGACTCTCAGAAATGTAACTTATATTCACTTATGCGTCTGCTTATGCCGAACAACTTTTGTATTCTGACTTTTGACCTCTGACCTTTAGATGAACCGCCATCTTGAATTATATGTAAAACAGTTAAAATGTCTCTTCTCATACAATCTTTGATCAAAATGCATAACAATGACCTACACATGAACTTTGAAGCCATACAAACATGGAATGGGTGTGAATTTTGTTTTTAGTGAAAAAAATGATGTTTTTACGAGCCAATAAAAATTGCTCGTTTGTGAAAATGATTCTAATGCCCCTAATCTACACATGCAGCGTAATCTGCTTCTGATATTTTACAGTTTTGTAGAGGGGGATGCCAAATAGCAGCAAAACCAGTCTTACTCCAATTGCTCAAATGGGGGCGCTATAACAATTCTTTGAAACTGAAACATTTGACCAACCATAACTCGGGCCTCATTTGGCCAAAAATCATGGGACTTGTTTCTACATGTTCCTTGATTCATGTGGAACACATCTGTAACTTTGACCGGTAAGCTCCACCCCCAGAGTGTCTGCCATTTTAAGCAGTTTGAAAAATGCTCATGCCTGATTTTCTGCCTGGATTGTTGATCAATTTGCATGACACGCCCGCACCTTTGTTGTACAAACCGTTGTACAAACCGATTTGTACAAACGGTTTGTACAGGCGCACCGAGGAGAGCCATCGTCAGTGCATTAAACTCGCGTTAATTTTTTTGACGCCGTTATCGCACGGCTGAGTTAACGCGAGATTAACGCGTTAACGCCGACACCTTTAATATATATATATATATATATATATATATATATATATATATATATATATATATATATATATATATATATGAATGCTTTTTCCCAATGGAAATATCCCAAAAATTGATTTGTCTTATATTCAGGGGCTATATACCCTATTAGCCTGAATATAAGACTATGTTTTTTTCCCAATGGAAATATCCCAAAAAATTGAGTCGTCTTATATTCAGGGGCTATACTATTTGACATTCAATGTTCTTTTTTCTGTAAATGAGTCTTGAAAAATGAGGGTCGTCTTATATTCGGGACAATACGAATATATATATATATATATATATATATATATATATATATATATATATATATATATATATATATATATATATATATATATATATATATATATATATAAAAGGTGTCGGCGTTAACGCGTTAATCTCGCGTTAACTCAGCCGTGCATTAACTGCTTCAAAAAAAATAACGCGAGATTAACGCACTGACGACTGACGATCCTCGGTGTCCTTGGTGCGGCAGGCCACATAAGTACTTTACGTCCACACACAAACACTGATGGTTTGTACACACACAACCCGGTTAGTACAACAAAGGCGCGGATACACACTTGTTGATTGATTGATAATTTTATTAGACAAACATATATATATGCAGTACAAGAACATAGGTACAGCTATACACAAGTATGGTCTAAAAGGAGAATCACTGAAGAAAGACCTTGCGGTCTTGTTTCCATTCGGGTCCCATACATTCACAAAAACATAAGCATTACGTCAGCAACAATATATGAAACAAAACATACCGGTCATTTAGGTACAAGTTGCACTAAAAGAGGATGACCTATCACAGTCTTAATGACTGTGATAGGTGCATTTTAAGTCCTTTTTTGAAGGAAGCCAGTGAACTGCAAGTTTTGAGGGATGAGGGCAGGGAATTCCACACCTGAGTGGCAGTGCTGTGGAAGGTGGACCTACCTACATTAGTTCTACATATAGGTGGGACGAGATCATTATTTACAGCACCTCTGGTATTGTGTCTGTGTGAGTTGCTCACTTTTTTGAGATAATTAAATAAGTACCTGGGTACTAAAGGCATGGGTAGCAGAGGTGTATTCACAATCTTGAATGTTAGTCCCATTTTGAGTTGGTTTACTCTGTCTTCTACTTTGAGCCAACCTATGCTTTCAAAATGCATAGCATAAAGGTGGGTCATGTGGTCTAGGCCAAGAAGGAGGCGGATTAGTTTGTTCTGGGAGGTCTGGAGCTTATTTTTTTGTGACACTGGGATGCTAGAGAACCAGGAGGTGCAAGCATAATCAAAAACAGGTTGGATAAGAGCTCCTGCTAAAGTCCTGAGAGCTTGCTTGTTTACAAAGGAGGAGACTCTGCTCAAAAATCGTGTCCTTTGATTTACGTTTTTTATGGCTCTGGCTGCCATGCCCTCCCCGGACAGTTTATTATCTAGGATACATCCAAGATATGTCACCTCTTCTTTGCTGGAGATTGTCGTGTCACCAACTCTGACTCTAAACTCATTTACGCTTTCCTTACTAAGGGAATATTTGGACCCAAAAAGAATAGATTCTGTTTTTCCTAGGTGTAATGACAGTTTATTATCGGTACAAACCGGTTCGCACAACAAATACACGGGCGCACCAAAGGCTCCGATGCGTGCTCCGATCCAAAAACTTGAGATTACAAATGTGCCATCCTCACTCAATTTTCAAGCGATTGTTTTAATTCCAACTTGTCAATACAGTGCATAATTTATATATTTTATATTTCCATTGGGTATATCATGAAAGTGACATTCACGGAAATGTCACTGTGTGATTGAGATGATCAAACTCAATGTAATGGTAATGGCACCAACTCAGTGTTCTGTGGTTAGAGTGTCTGCCCTGAGACTGGGAGACCGGGGTTCGATTCCCGGCCACAGTGTAGTGGTTAAAACATTGTGCCAGATTATGTTAGATTAACTTCTTGAACAAAGTGGCCATTAAACAACTGTTGTTAACTACCCTCAGATAATTTCTCAAAAATATGTTCCTTCTTCTGCATATTGTTCTGACTCCTTATTGCTGCTTGCTTGGTCACGTTTTATTGCTGCTTGCAGCTATATTTTTACTTGTTTTTTGGCCAAGTAATTTTGGATCAATGGCAGCCCTTATTGGTTACCCTGATTGGTAATCTTCTCCAATTGTGTGCACCGGTTCGGTGGTGTCCACCCAGTATTCCGACCTCCCACCTAATTCTGAAAAAAGCCAAAAAATAAGAACTCCTATACGTCCGACATCCCGTTTTTTGCGACCATCGGAAGAACAGGATTTCGTGATTATGGAAGGTCGGAATTATGGGAGGTCGACATGGTTGGTACCCCTGAAATCCGTCCAGTGGAAAAGGTTCTGGGTGCAAAATCTGTTTGCTATTAAAAGGGTTAATTGTTTTATTATGTTAGTGTTTCTGTGATTAATTCATCTTAATCCCAATTAATCAGTTATAGTCCCAGCACTACATACACGTTGTATTACATGCTACTATTAAACTTGGTTGAGGGAACATAGAGCTGAGGGAACATAGACACGGTCCCCATTTTGCATGCCATTCTAAGAGAGAATTTACGGTAATGAACGTCGCTGATATCGGGCGACGTTTTTTATCCATCACCTGCCGTTAAAACGTACTGTTATATTCAACAAAATATTCAACAAGACTCCAGATGGGGGCAGGTCTGTTCCCTCCTCTCTGCACCCCGTCTGGGAACTCACAGGCAGAAAGGATGAAGCAGAACCAGTAGTGCATGGTTCAGACCAATAAGCAGCAGCTAGAGGCGGAATCAAGGCAAGACTTCAGCAGGTGATTAGTCTGAGACCACTGCTTGTACTGGTTCATCCTAGCCTGGTTCAGACCAAGATGGCCTTCTATTGTCAAACTCTGATTTCCTTCAGTACCAAGATGTGTTTAACCAATGAGAGTCAGAGTTGGGGGTTGGTCTAACGACAAATCCGAACAGACGCAGCTGATTGGCCAGCAGCCCCGTCACTCAACAGTGCAACAGTTACAGTGTCAGCTAGATCTGTTCGGGGCACAGGTCTCCAGCACAGCCCCCCCCCTCCCGAAATCTCACAGACAGGGGACAATTTCAGAGTCAAGATTCAGAAAGCTGAACTCCAGCATGATAATCAGGCTAGGTTCAATCTGGGGTACAGAGTGGGTTAGGGTACTCCCTATTGCCCCATCCGGCGGAGTCAAGTTATATAATTCAAGATTCAAGATTTGCGCCACATTGTCACAATTTTTCAAAAAATAGCAGAACTACAGGCTTGCTGGTGCACCACGAGCTTGTAGGTTTGCTATTTTTCAATAGCTAAAGTATAACATTTAGAACGCCAGTCCCACTATGTTAAGACAGTTTGTGCATGTATAGCTACTAGCCGCTCGGAAAAAGCAGTACACGTCTACTCCTCCAGACTAAACTCTATGGAGAGATTTGAACTTTGAAGTGGTTTGATTTAGAATGGCTGTAACACATTCTCATTTATGTGGTGAGAATGGGAAACGACCATCATTGAGCGCATGCGGTGCGTAACACCACACACGCACACGCACACGCACGCACACACACACACACACACACGGTGCGTAACACCACGCACGCACGCACACACACGCACTCACACAAGCACACACCAGTTGAGTTCCCCTCTGTGGTCAGAAGTGAGTGCATATCAAACCCAGAGGTTCCTGTTGACAGGATACACATGCGCGCTGGCATGCGCACGGCCACATGCACGCACACAGACACATGCACACACAATATATATACACACACCTCTCTCCCAGTTAGCCTATATCTATGTATACATGCACCAGGTCATACATCTGTGTCTGTGCATTCGCCTGTACGGCTATAATTACACATAACTCGAGAACCGATTTCCCCACTAACTTCAAAGCTCGACACATGCATTCCACACCCCCCCAGGGAGTACAGTGCCCGGTGTCAAGTCGGCGTTGTGCCCACAGTTGTCCAGAAACGCCACGAAAGGCGTTTTGTCTCCGCGGCACAGGCGATCAAGCCGCTCCCAAACCCCCACATTGAACAGGTAACCATGTTTTTTTTGGCATGGTCTATATCTATAACACAAAATCTATTTTCTATTTTATATATTTTCTTTAGATCTGTGACCCAGAACATTTGTATCTTGTACAGGACTTATATTAGGCAAATAAGCATCAACAATAACATCAGTTGTTGTTGAAGTTGCAACAGACACGCAGCATGCATAAAGCTAAAGGTCTGACTCAGAGAGTTTTTTGTTTTGAATGATGGAATGGTGTGGGTTTAGTGGTGCGTCAGTAGCATACAGTAGCATTTGAAAAAATCATTTAAAATATGAGCACTTCAACTTGAAACGCCTTTGAAATGTGGGTTGGTTGCGTGCCATCATGTTTGGTGGGGCAGTCAGGGCATTTAGAGGGGCACTGCCCCCCTCATGCCCATGCCTATCCGGCTCTATATGCCTCTCTCTTCTCACTCCTCTATATGTTTCAAGTATATTTCGAGCAGGCCCATGAACATTTCCTTTGAGCTGTGTGTATAGCTTTTGTCCTGGTGTATATACTTGCCATATACAGTACAGTGCATGGGATATAACATAGGATATACTACTATAGGTCCTTTCCTCTGTCCACGGGGGAATGTGCATCTGAAGTTTGTATTCAGTGTTGCCAACTGCCAAAATCCAAAATGCACTAATGGCACTTCCAAAATGCACTAGAATGCGCTAGATGCTTGCCTGGAAGGGAATATGACCATTAAATGACCATTAATCTTCTACATTCTCTAGTTGTGTAGACTTGGGCTAATTCACATGATGAATATTTTAACTCTTGAGAGTGTAAAAATGAAACCAAATGGACCCGTAAGGGTCCATTTGGTTTCATTTTTACGCTCTCAAAGAGTTACATCTGGTTAACCAACTATCCATCATTTAGCCTGGGGACCACTGGTTGAAAACCACTGTCATAGGAGGAGAAATTGTGAAAAATTAGGGTTTTATCTCTGGTGCCTGTCAATCAATTTCACCCCAACTCACCAGCCAAAAAGCACTAGATTTTCCGCCAGGAGTTTTTCACTAATTTTGGCGCTAGGGGGGGTCTGAAAAAGCGCTAAATATAGCGACAAATGCGCCAGGTTGGCAACACTGTTTGTATTACACATCCATTACACACACACAGGGTACTAACCAATCCCTCCTGTCCCCAGTCCCCACCCATCAGAATGAAGTGTCAGGTCCAGCGTTCTCTCTCTCTCTCTCTCTTTCTCCCAGAGTTCTGTTCTGTGCGGGACTCTTTCTTTACCCCCACAGGAACAGGATACCCCGGCACCTGATGCCCCAGATTGCGTAGAGAGCAGACACATGGGTGATATATAGACCCACACTTCCTCCCGATGCTCTGACATTGAGTGTGAGTGTGTGTAGTATAGCCTACAACACTGTAAAAATCCCCCAAGTGTAAATCTAACTCAGAGTTATAGTCCCCCCTTCTCTTCGTCTCTCTCTCTCTCTTTTTTAAGGGGAATTCCACCCATTTTCAACATTTTATGATGTCACTAATATACCTTAGAGATGTTGTGTGGTCATGATAAACAAAAATGATATACGAGTTCCACAAATGGAGATCTGAAAAAAATCATGAACATGGTGGAACGTAAGTTGATGACATCATCATGAAGTTGTGTTTCACCATGATGTTTTTCTTTTAGGATCTATTTTTCTGAGAGTGTACAGATGGAAAGCAAACAAACCCGTTAGGGTTCCATTTTCACACTCAAAACACAAAAATCTTGAAAATGGGTGGAATTCGCCTTTAAACAGAAAATGCATTTTCAGGTTGAGACACCAATTTTGATTTGAACAGGATTTAGATAACTCAGTTAGTATACAGATTGGATTTGTTACAGTGATGACACATACCAATGACCAGACAAAATTTAACTCAAAGACCCCAAAAACTAGAAAAAGTGCCCTTCTGGGCAAAGCAGTTCAGGCGGTGGCCTCCGGGTAGCACTGTAATAGGCCAATTTGAAAATTTGCCATTTCTTCTCATGCCTTTGATGGCAAATGGATGATTTGAGGCATTCTGTTCCTCAAACGTGTTTTGTAAAAAAAAAAATATCTACCTGGTGGCAGTCTAACAGGCCATTGTGAAAAGGCTGGGATCCTGTAGGAAAACGTGTGAAGGGATTTGTGCATTTGATTGTGATGATGTGTGGTAATATCCAAAAATGTGTCGACCTCCTGGTGGCGCTACAATGTGGGGCAGAGGTTCATTGTTGGTGCATTGATGGTGAGTGTGTGTGCAAAATTTGGCATTGACCGGATTAACTGTGCCAGAGATTATCTATTAACGGACAGATGGCAGGGGCGGATCTAGGCATGGGGGGGCAAGGCCCCCCTAAATACCCAGTCTGCCCCTCCCCAAACACGATGCCATGCAAAACAACGCGAGATATTTCAAATTAAAGTGCTTATATTTAAAATGATTTGAAACACTACTACTGCTACTAACCAACTACAATTTTGGCACGACTAAACCAACAGCATTTCATCATTGAAAAAAGAAAACTCTCTGAGCCAGACCTTTAGCTTTATGCATGCTGCGTGTCTGTTGCAACTTCAACAACAACTGATGTTATTATTGATGCTTTACTTGACTAATAAAAGTCCTGTAACCGAAAATGGTACTCATACCATTTTCTCTTGCCCCTCTAACATTTTCTCTTGCCCCCCCCCCCAAATGGGACATGTTACATCCGCCCCTGACAGAGGGGTGGAAGGATGGACGAACGGATAACCTCTCCGGTAGGTTTTGCACTCCATTCGTCCTGCATCCGAGACAATGAAGCTGATGAACGGCTGCTCTCTCCTGATTGGCTGAGATTTTGACACTATACTGTACCTGAAAATGCATGGTCTCTAAAGCAGTACAGTAGTTGTCTCCACCGTAAGGTGGTGAGTACGTTTCACCCCCTGTCCGTCCGTCCGTCCGTCCCTCCACATGTCAGTCTGTGAGCGCGTTTGTCTGTCCACACGCCTGTTACATCACCCTGCGGGTGATGTAAGTCTTCACCCTGACCCAAGACGGTCCCACGGTGACGCAGGACGGTCAGATATATCAGATATTTGTCCAATAAGGAACTAAATCCTAACCAAGAAATGTCTTGACCTAATGGTGTCTAATAACATGTACCAAAAGATTTAAATTCAGCTCCTGTGGGAAACATCATAAAAACAGGTTAAAGTCAGGGTACTAGCCACAACCTATAGAACACTCATTGGGCTGAAAATGACCATAGCACTTGCCCAACATTTGCTGACTAAACACATTTATGAAGACAAGCTCAACAGATAACTGATCTACAAGCTCAAAACATAGCTGATCTACAAGCTCAAAACATAGCTGATCTACAAGCTCAAAAATAGTTGACCTACAAGCTGCAAAATAGTTGATCTACAAGTTGTGAAAAAAGCTACAAGCTCAAAAAGTAACTATTATACAAACTCAAAAAATAACTGATCTACAACCTAAAGAAATAGATGATTTACAACCTCAAAAAATAGATGAACTACAACTTGCACTGCTGTGTGTTGCTGATCTCGTTGAATGATGCATCGTATGAATGCTTACATCCTGGACTGTTTTAAAAAATGCATCTGAAAACTCAATGACTTCTGATTTCCTTCAGTTGATGATCTTGTTGGCAGTGAGCCTTAGAGCAGTCATTCCCAACGACCGTGCCGCGTCACTTTAGTGTGACTTGGGATAAGGAGAAGTGTGCCGTGAGAATTGGGTAAAAATAACTGCCTGGCCCCGACGAGCATTGTGAGGAGGACCACCTAAGGTTTCATTTATGCATGTCTGCGTCGGTGTGTCCACCGACTGACTCCTCGGCTCTTCTCTCCTTTACCTTAGATCAAAATGACCACTAACCTTCTACATTCTCTAGTTGTGTAGACTTGGACTAATCCACATGATGAATATCTTTACGCTCTCAAAGAGTTACATCTGGCTAAACAACTGTCCATCAATTAGCCTGGGGGCCATAGGTTGAAAACCACTGTCATAGGAGGAAAAATGGCGAAAAATGAGGGTTTTATCTCTGGCTCCTGTGAATCAATTTCGGCCCAACTCACCAGCCAAAAAGCACTACCGGTAGATTTTCCGCCAGGAGCTTTTCACCAATTTTGGTGCTATAGGGGGTGTCGGAAAAAAAGCTAAATATAGCGACAAATGCGCCAAGTTGGCAACAATGCCTGTATCTACTGTTCAGACTGGAAAAGATGTCCGACTAATCGAGACGCGGTGCTCACAGAACTGTAGTGCCATTGGAAACACTACGGTGACGGGAGCATAGTCATACTTACCAGTACTGGTAAGTATGCTTACATAGTAATCTCACTCACTGTGTTCACAGTGAATGATATGTTATAGTTTAACACAGTAAAGCGCCATGGGAACCAAATGGTTTACATGTAGTACATCTAGATGGGATTGTAGTGAAAATGATCACGTATGGTATAAATAATGTAAACTTCCAACTAGGGTTGTCCTAATCAGTTGGGCTGATCATGTCATTTTCAAATGATCAGAATCGGTGATACTGTAGCATCAATATTTTATACCGGCCCGGGTACATATCGTATTAGACCAGATGTGGTCTGTGATTTGGGATTGTTCTATTGTGATATCACATCAATGTGGTCTATAAAATATAAATGTTGGATTGGGAGAAATCAGTACTGGCAGATGATCAAAATGCAACAAAAAACAAACTACCGTAACTAAGCGTGCATATATTGCAAGTCAGATTCCGCACTACAAACCCTCCCGCGCACTCAGATCAGCAGACACAGTGAGGCTGGAATTAAGTACCCTCGCTAAAAACGCCTCGACAACACTCCACGCACCGCAAACTCTATTCCCTTATGGCCCCAAAACTATGGAATGTATTTCCCATCACAATCAGAACTGCAGTTTCACTCTTAAACAGGGATAACATGAAATTCATTTTTTTTATTTTGTTTGTGTTTTTGGTGCTCCCATGCGTTTTCTATCCCTACAAATGACCAAATTTGAACAATCAGGCTTTCTTATCATATAGGAGCGTTAATGGAAATTCCTCTCAGGTGCAGTCTGTTTGATTTTGGCCTTATGTTATGATGTCATTAATGCACCGTACTTTGTATAATTCCTCCTCTTCAGTTCCAAATTTACATTTCCACTTTGTTTACAATGTCCAACACTGTAGGTTTTCAAAGCTGGGAACAAGTCTGGTTTAATCAAGGATCCATATGATAATGACTCAAATAATAAGTAATCTGGACAACAGCGCCCCCACCACCTCAGGACATTGTGGGACTGCAGCTAAACTGTACAGAAAAAAATTACAAGCACTGGCTTTATCAGTGTGGTGAATGACTGCGGCTCAAACCATTAGAAATAATCTTGAGGGAGATACAATATGACATTAAGTATTAAACAATTTTAGGAATGTTTGTTATTTGCGCTTTAATCTTCTCTTCTTAGTATGAAAACTAACTTCTTCAGACTTCATCTTATCCCAAATTGTTGCAACAGTACTGTATGTCAGTGTATCAATGTGCTTGTGTGTATTATTGTGTGACACCATACTCACTCAATATGTGCCCAGACTATGCTCTCCTGAATGGGCTTTTCCTTGTTAACCACAGTGTGGGAGGAAACATACCAGCCTGTTCTCTACCCGGCCGTGGAGCCTTTGGATCGGTGGTTTTCAACAAGCGGTCAGGGGACCACTAGTGGTCCTTGAGAGGGTTCCAGGTGGTCCCTATAGTTAAATGGTGAAATGAGAGTTGGTAACCATCATTGTTAAACATCTGAATTGCCGGTACTTCATTTTAAAAGAGTTTATACAATTAGAAGTTATTTTTGTTCAACATTTACCTCGTCACTATGTTATCTGTATTCAACACTGCAAATGGAACCAAATGGACCTGCTACGGTCCATTTGGTTCCTTTTGTACGCCCTCAGAAAAAAAAAGAAATGTTGAAAATGGGTGGGAATTCCCCTTTAAAATGTACTAGTATAATAAAAGCACAGTCATTTGGAAATGCAATATATGAATTGATTCATAAGCATAAAAATATCAATATTGTATCGTATCCGTGAGGTAACTGAATCGTCCCACCCCTAGATCAAATGCTGAATGGAAGGACCTCTGCTTTAGATGTTACCAAGATTCTAAGAGGCTTTAGTTAAGACTCACATTTTAAATGACATTGGATCAAGGCATGCACACAGGGCTAAACAAATCAATGTATCAAAATCTAATTACAGCATTCCATAATGTTAAAGTTTGTATTCCACAAGTCTTAACCAGTGGGCTATTTAATCTTAAGAGTCAATTAAGAGTGAAACGGAATCCAACATCGCTTGGATTTATAAATGCTTACTAGGCAACTATCAGTTGCAAGGGGTATTAGTAGGCTATTGTTTGTTTAGACTGAGATTAAGATGAGTGTGAGATTGATGAGAGTGTGACCCTAGTGTAGGCGTTTTAGGTCAGAGTGTGTGGATTAGCCTATTAGTTATTTGTCATTGTCTTGGCCAGAAAATAGCCGATCTACAACTCCTGGCAGATGAGTTGTGAGCTTTCAGATCTGATAATTTCCAGTGCACGGCACTGTCCTACACATTGTATTTAGGGATGGATTCACCAATATGGAAATTCTCGGCCGATACCGATGTTTAACTAACAATTTAACCGATAGCCGATATACTGTATATGCTTATTTTTTTGTTTTTATTTTCTCCCTTTGTGTCATGGAAACCAATACTAGAAATAAATGTTCAGGGTAGAGGGTAGATACCCTCGCAAACAACATGCAGTAATCCTGGGCTCCAGACTGCCTCCCTCTGGCCAGCCGGGGCGCCTGATGGAGGGGACAGGAACTGGTTGGAATAACGTGTTCCTTCCACGCGCTACGTCCAACCAGGGAAACTCCCCCCCGTCAGGTGAAAAGAAGGCAGCTTGGACTCCTCATGCATGAGCCCAGTCCGGGGCCTCCTCCCTTAGGTGGGTGGAGGGTGTGCAGAGCCTAGGATCACATTAGGAATTGGCACCGGGTGAAATATGGGTTACGTTGGGTAAAAAAAAAAAAAAAGAAAAATAAATGTTCAGCATCTGTAGACTACAGATGAACAACATAGTCAATGAAAAATGTATGCTTATCAACAACGGCTACTGCCATTGGTTAATGTCAGTTTTATTTGTTGATGCAGATGCTGAACGTTAATATCGTCCGAATCGATCATCACTAATAGATAATCCAATTGTTTCTGAAACATCGGATGAAACTCTTGAGTGTAAAAATGAAACCAAATGGACCCTTTACGCTCTCTAGAGTTAAACTATTCATCATCTGAACTAGCCCAAGTCTACACAACTAGAGAAGGTAGAAGATTATTGGTCATTTTGGTCTGTATGTTTGATTGTTTCGTTTCCCAAATTCAGCCTGGAATTGTGGACAAAAATAAAATCTTTAGTTTTGGTGTCTGTGAGGCTAAAATGTCATCAAATGGTGGTCTGTCTGTGACTCAAATGCTTCATAAATAGTGGGCCCTGGTATCAAAAAGGTTGAAACCCCCTGGTCTAAACATTTGTCACATCAAAACCGTTTGAGTTTGTTTCATTTGAAACGTCTCCAATGTGGCTCAATAGCATGCAGCAGACGGCTAGTTTCCTTTTTCCTCTTTTGACTCATAACACCCACTCTTGTCTCCGAAACAAGACTAGCTTGTTAAGGCTCTGGCCTGTTCAGTCAAAAGAACAGGAATTCATAACGCCATTAATCATATCGGTGAGCAGACAGCAGTCTGCTGTGGATGCCATTTATGAGGGCTTGCATTTCAGTTCCATAGTCCTCTCTATTGATACATGGGACTGTCGCAAACAGCTCATCGGTTTATGCAAGAGACGGAAAGATGCTCATTTATTTAGCCATGTTGGTTATAGCCCGAATTATACTCCGTATGACGAAGTCGTGCCACCAAAAAAAAAGCAGATCGCACACAGAGCACAGCGAATGCAACTCCATCTTAGAACAAAGCTTAAATCCGGAAATATTATCTCTACGAACTCCCAGAATAGGTTGTTCAGTAAATCCCTTTTCCTTGCAATCTGCACAATTATATAGAAGAAAAACTCATGCTGATGTACGTAATGTCGATTTATTGATAGCACTTTTCTGCTTGAAAGGCACCTGAATAACTACTCGTCAGTTCTCTTGAGAACCGTTTAACATGTTTCGTTTGTCAACAGTTTGGATTATTGTCAACTAAACCAACACAAACGAGGTACAATTCATGTCAATCACATGTATAATACATTATGTAGGGTTTCTTTTGTTCCAAAAGGAGGTCACACACCTACACATGCCGGCTAGACAACACATTTAAAACGATACTATGATTTCTCTAGTCCAAGATGTATTGCAATTAATAAACTGATATTTTATGCAGTCTGTGTGGTGTATTAGGCCGGTAGTGAAACTTCCTCCCACTTCCTATATTTGGAGATGTTCTCTGTATCGATCGAAAAATGACTGGAATGTCGGCTGCACCTTCCCTGGAGTGCCAGCCGTAGCAATGGCACGGACTAAAAATCACAATATTTATATAATCAAGTGCCCATCTTGTTTCATCACCTAAGTAAATACTATATTTGCATACTTCCTCATATAAATATTGATGCACCTGGTCGTTGGGATTGGAAGTGAACCGTGCATGGAAACGCATGGAAACAGGTTGGGTAGGGCTGAGCAAGGCATTGCCTAGCAACGGGAGCCGTGTCCAAAAAGGATATTTTATTGAGAGCGAAAAGGAAAGATGATGAATTTGATGAATGCCCTGTTCTAGAGGAAGGCGGGATCATCAGTAGAAGTCAGGAATACACTTCCTTACTGTTCAGATACAAAGATTCTCAATATAAAGGCTCCACTGGACTGTTTTAAAACATATATTAACTCGCAACCCACCAAGAACAGGTTGTATTACTGATGATTCAGAAAAGGTTGCTCTATATATCAGCCAATAATGTCTACTTTACTAGGAGATAAACGGACCGAAATGTCCGGCCCGTCAATTAAAGTGTCCCCCCTTGTTCAATGGCACGTTGACTGAAGTCTTAAAAAAACAATACCTTATATTGCAGATTATTTTCCCAGATTGCGTTAATGATCAAAACGCTGTTGTTCACGACGCATAAGAAAATCGACGCCGGTCACAATTACAAAATTCATGCCTTGGGAGGTCCAAAAATAATTCTGTGAGAGAATCTGTTTGCTACAGTATGTACTAACTTCCAGGTTCAAAACATGAGTAATTTTAGCCCCTTGAATAAGGCACAGGTCCTGACAGTACATTATGGCAGTGACTGGACAAGACAGGCATTCATCCAGTCTTGGTGGTGAATGAGTTAAGCATAAATGTCTGTCCATTGTACGGGCTTTGAAAGCATCACATTTCACCAACAACGACAATATTGTCATTGTTGGTGAATTGTATTGTTGTTACAAGAAATGTATTCAAATGATTCAGATGCTACTCCGTATGATATCAGCATTGCCAACCAGGTTCTCAAATTATGGCCACATTTCATCCTCCTGATGTCTGTAGAGTTTAGTGACATTCTGGGAGACGGTAACGTAATCCTCATCGATGAACCATCTTAGATCCTCTGGATGTCTCTACTATTCATGATGAGGCAGAAGGTATAGGAGGGGCAACCTTGGAAGAAGAAGACTTGCATTTGCAGATGCTTTAGCATAATTCTTGTATACTGGTGGAAGTTAAATTAAAAAGGACAACTTTCAACTAAGGTTCATGGTTTTTTGGTTGACATTAGAGAAAGTGAAAAGTGAGCATTACATCTTTTTCATTTGGTGCTTTCTTTCATTTTTAGCTATTTTTGACCGGGCGGGGGCATTCGAACACGTGACACTGAAATATGTGTTTGAATGCCACCGTCATAGCTAGAATCATTGAAACAAAAGGCAGCAGCAACACTACTTTCTCTAACAACAACCTAAAACATGAACCTTGGTCGAATGTTGTCTTTTCCAGCCTAAATGTTCTTTTTCTTTTTCTTTTGCTTTTTGGAAGTCTTCTCCTCCTCAACCTCCTCCTGAGCCACTACCAGAACCTCAGTGTCCACCTGTTCTCTCTGCTTCTTCCTTTTCTTTTTGGGTACAACCTCAGATCCCACGTTTAGGTTGTCAGTCGGTTCAGCCTGTCCATCCGTTGCGTCCGTGTCCTTACTGCTGTCCTTCTTTTTCTTAGCAGGGGGAGCGTCCTCCGCGCCGTTCTGCTCCGGACCAGAGGTGGAGCTGCAGTCCTCCTCGTTCGCGAGGCGGGCTTCTTTTTTCGCCTTTTTCCTCTTCTTCTTTTTCTCCGAACAGCCACCCTCCAACTCATCCTCAACCCCTTCGACCACACCGGGGGCAACGGCGGTCTCTGCCACTTCGCCCATAGCCTCTCTCTTGTTTTTCTTCTTCTTTTTCTTCTGTGGTTCTCCTCCCGTGTTGTCACGTTCTTCAGACGAACCCGCGGGCGTCTCGTTGGACTCCACCTCCGGTGGCGAAGAGGAGACTTCCTCTTGATTCTCAACTCCTTCAACTCCTTCTGCCGTCTCGTCCTTAGCCTCACTCTTCCTCTTCTTATTCTTCTTTTTCTTCTTTGGCTGTTCTTCCACCACGTTGTCGACGTTTGTGTGTTTTGCATTCTCAAGTTCTTCGGACGAGGCCGTGGGCGTTTCGTTGGCCTCCGCCTCAGGTGGCGAGGACAAGACTTCTTCCTGCTCCTCAACTCCTTCTGCTGTGTCCTCCTTAGCCTCCCGGTTCTTTTTCTTCTTCTTTTTCTTCTTCTTCTTCAGTTCTTCCGCGTCGTTGTTGTTGTCGTGGGCGTTTGCGTCTAAGGCGTTTGTGTCTTCTTCGGACGAGGCGGCGGGCGTCTCGTTGGTCTCGGGTGGCGGGGACGACGACGCCCCTTCGGCCCTCTTCTTCAGCTTGGCCATCCTCTGGGCGAAGTACTCCTGCATGCTCAGAGCGCTGGTCGTAGTCTTGGTGATGGACTCCACGCCGTGCTCAGAGGTGGTGGGAGAGCTATTCTTCTCCTTCTCCTCGTCCTCCTCCAGGGAATCTCTGCTATTGTTCTCCTGCAAGACAGAAAAAGATACAAATGAGAAGGGTAGCGCCAGGGCTTCATGTAGCATTTAAGAGGGGCAGACACAAAAATAGACCACAGACAATGGGGGAAGACCCCAAAAGCTGAGGTGATTGTCACTCATCATGTGGGCGCTTTCGAAAACGGCCCAGATCTGCATGAGGAGTAAGGAAAAAAAGGGGGGTGGGGGGCTTCCAAGAATAGAGTTTTCATTTAACAATAGGTGTTAAAAGATCTGCTTAAAAAAACACATTTGTTATTTTTAAACTATGAGTCCCCAAAGGCATTGCGATGCATTGTGAGCTTGTAGATCAGCTGTTTTTGCTTCAGAGATTTGGTCTAGAGAGAAAAAAAGGACTATAGATCACTACGGGGGGACCATGGTCTTAGTGTTTGACCTGTTTAATTCCTAGGCCAATTATATATTCAGCTTTTGAGACCTTGCTTTCTTTAATTGGTCTTAAATACCCATTTTCATTTTTTTCTGAGAGTGTACAAATGTGAGCCAAATGGACCCTAGCGTCTGACAGGCGCCAGAGACGAAACCCTCGTTTCTCACCATTTTTCCTCCTATGACAGTGGTTTTCAACCAGTGGTCAGTTGTTAACTAGCTATAACTCTTTGAGAGCGTAAAAAATGAAACCAAATGGACCCTTGCGGGTCCATTTGGTTTCATTTTTACGCTCTCAAAGAGTTAAAAATATTATTATGCGAATTATCCCAAATCTATACACCTTCCAGGCAAGCATCTAGCGCATTCTAGTGCACTTTGGAAGAGCCACTAGTGCATTTTGGAAGAGCCACTAGTGCATTTTGGAAGAGCCACTAGTGCATTTTGGAAGAGCCACTAGTGCATTTTGGATTTTGGCAGTTGGCAACACTGCCTCCACTACACCCCTGGTTATGTGACTGAGAAGACGCTGCCCCTGCAGGGCTATGCGTTCCTTCATGTTCCGTTGAACTTTAACTCGCTATGTTCTTGAACCACTTGGCATCCATACTTCCAAATATAGCAGCTGAATCCCTCCCCTCCCCCTGCCAGGAAATCATCATAGTTGTAACCTATAGTGGGGAGAAGGGGTAGGGGGGTGCCCTACCCCTTCTCCCCACTATAGGTTACAACTATGATGATTTCCTGGCAGTGTATATTTGTACGTCTCTAAACGTGTTGATGAATTGAAACGGTGGGCCCTATTGTAAACAGGTGAAATACTTTATGCTGCTGCTGTCCAATCACAGTTGTCCCAAATATACTGTAAGACGACACTGGTTACATGACAACCCCTATTTTTCCAAGACTAATTTGTGTAAAAAGGACATTGAATGTGAAATAATGTAGTCCCTAATTATAAGCAGACTCCATTTTTGAGGATATTTCCAGGTACTTCAATCTACCATAACTCAAAGGTTTGCCTACTGTTTTACTCATAGGAAACAAAAGGATACTGAATATGAAATTGAGTCTCAGCAAGTATTGTCCATTTCTGTCTGTTCAGTGTCGTTGGCGAGTGTCAGAACTAAGTTAATGACATATATTCAGACAGTTTACTAAACGTGATCCATTACTATAAGCGACCTATCATATTTTATATTACCTCTCCACATTTCTGGGGGATTCAGAAAAGTACAAAAGGCCATTAAGGTACACCAATAACTTATTTTTTTTAAAAGGGCAGTACATTTTCCCCAAGCAAATCTAGGTTAACAGCGACGCAGAGAGATCCTGACATCTTTCCTAACCTCGGGGCGACGGCTACCTGTTTTCACTGGGTCAAAACAATGTGCAAAAAAGGGAAAAAACCTGTGTCCAACCACAGGGGTACGGTATGCTAGTATAGTCTGGGAATCTAACTGTAACAGTAACGTCCATGAACAGTTTGTCATGCCGCCCCGGCCACCCATTCGTCTTCATTTTCCTAATGGCCTACTCAATGCATAATGATTCGTCCTGAAGAATACAGGAGCCACCTCCAGAGGATCGCGCTAAACAATGCCGCGGCGCTCCGTGTATCGCCCGTGGAGATTGGTCGACGGACGGGCCGTGGCATTTTTCAAAACCCTTACAGATTAGAGATAAACGTGGGGGAAAAAAGCATGTGGAGGTCAATCACCTCCTAGTTTGGCCTTTACGCGTTTACATCCAGATTACACTAAATTTTCCATCTCTATCTGCATTTTGGTTGTTGGTAATGTGGTTAACTTTCTCTCAACTCGAGCCAGGCCTCTGGAGACTTCAGGGAGAAGGTGCCGACGATTACTCTCTGTCCATAAAAAAGACTAAGACACCCCTTAAAATGAGTCAATACCGCTCTATACAGGGAAAGCAAGGTAAAGTCATTGTGTTGAAAACTAGAACATTGATCGAAATCGGTAAAAATGCAAGGATTACCCTGGTATTATTGATCGAGAAGATGGACTAATGTTGTCAGTTTTTGTTCATGGTTGAAATCATGCAAGCAGAAATAATTAACCCAAAGCACACTGTATACAGTGAATTCACACCCTTATTTTGAAGCAACTCATCTCCAAAACAGGATGTATGACGACGTTAATCGCGTGTGTGGTGTTGCAAGTTCCGGATGTTCCGCTCTTTACTATTGAAAACGGTTGGTAAATGGTGCATTTATACAACGCCATTTATACAATCCAAGGCGCTTTACATAGACTGGACATCACATTCACCCATTCACACACACATCAGGAGCAATTTGTCTTGCTCAGGGACACATCAACACTAACTCTGGGGAAGCCCAGGTACGAACCGGCAACCTTGCGGTTACCATCCAGTAGTGCTGCAAATGAATATTCCACATTCGAAAGAATATTCAAATATTAAAATTTAGAGAATATTCAAATGTCATAATTTAAGGTTCGAATTTAAAATAAATAGTAATAAAAATGATTTGCGAGTTTCCACAAGACTCTGGGCTACAAAAACTAAACCATTATACAAAAAAATAGACTGTTGAGATAATTATGAATCATTAATTTGATCTTGCAAGACTCAAGAGAGTGCATTTCTCAGCATCAACCATGGACAATACAGAACTGGAGCAAACAGAGGAACGAAGGGAACATTTTACAGCATATTAAGCTGCAGTATTTCATATTGAAATTATATACATTCGATATTCGAATAATTCGATATTCATTTGTAATTTTTGGCCAGTTTTTACAGCACTACCATCCAGTTACTCTACCCCTGAGCCACCGCCGGTTGGTTTGGTCCATTTTGTCCCAAATAAAATGCAATCAGCAAACGATATGTTCAGATCAAAAGACTGATGTAATCAATTAATGTATATACTCATCATACCTGGTGCAGAGAACAGGTAATTATATATAGCTTACCATATTCACTAATTTAATCAAACATTCAATTTTGCAGTATTTCATAATAATCCAGATGGTTCAGATTCAGAATCTTCAGGGTAAGTCCTCAAATTGAGTTGAGTGCTGATTGCTGAAAGACTTGGTTGCTTAAAATACCCTAGAAAAGTTCTCCACTACCTCTAGAACTTAGCCAAAAATAGGCTCCTACTCCTAACAAGGTTGGGGGGGGGGGGGAATGTGGACCTTCTTCAGGTGAGAGAGATGCCATTAAACAAAAACTTTCCAACTTCCCAGAGAAAATCTATACTCCCTGTTATTGCACAATAGCATCCTCTCTTGGTCGGGAGGCTGGGGATGGCGTTTATAGAGCTGACAGCGCCGAAACAACATGTAACAGGGATTTGGGGGATGATGGCTGGGGGCCACTTCTCCAAACTGCCTGTGAAATTACTCTCCAGAGGTTAGGGTAAGGGGGGTAAGGAGGAGAAGGTTTAAGGGGCAGCCAGAGTTGTCCCCTTCATCAGGGGGAAGTGGCTGATGGAACCATGGTGTGTGGTTGGTCTCATCACTGCCTGGGGAGCTCCATTAGGGCTTCATCTCTGATACGACAGGGGGAAAAAATTGCTGTGCTGAGCATGGGGCTGGACAACCGGAGCTGTGTGTGTGTCAGGGGCGGATCTAGGCATGGGCATGGGGGGGCAATGCCCCACTAAGTGCCCTGACTGCCCCACCAAACATGATGGCATGCAAAACAACCCAAGATATTTTAAATTAAAGTGCTTATATTTAAAATGATTTGAAACACTACTACTGCTACTTACTAACTACAGCTGTGTCACCACTAAACCAACAGCATTTCACCATTGAAAACAGAAAACTCTCTGAGTCAGACCTTTAGCTTTATGCATGCTGCGTGTCTGTTGCAACTTCAACAACAACTGATGTTATTATTGATGCTTTACTTGCCTAATAAAAGTCCTGTAAATAAAAATTGGGTGCGACACGGGCGATGAAGGTGCCCCAATACCATTCTCTCTTGCCCCTCCAACATGTTCTCTTGCCCCCCAAATGGGACATGTTACATCTGCCCCTGGCTGTGTGTGTGTGTGTGTGTGTGTGTGTGTGTGTGTGTGTGTGTGTGTGTGTGTGTGTGTGTTTTATGTGTACACCAAAAGAAGTTGGCTAGCAATGCTGTCCGACACCCCTGGAGAGTCTGTTGTTGATCTGCGTTCCAAAAGGGGAAAATATCTCAGAGAAATCACTGTTTCTGCGCAGTAACGAACAAGGAACAAGGTGATTTGTGTGTTGGATTCGTGTAAGCACCTATTTTGTTAGTCCGACATTACTACTTATAGTATCCTCTGTTATGTCTGGGTCCAAGTGGCACCACCACCTGCTGTCCGCTTCTCATTGTGAATAGCAATATCTACTGTAAATGTGTGAATCTTTTTTTTTTTTTTGCAAATAACATTTTTAGGGAAAGAAGGCATTGAGAGTTAAAATGGTTCTTAATGCTTTCACCTCGAGTCAAATTATTAATGCTATGTACAAGTGTCAGGGGACAGGGGAAAAAAGTATCTGATGTGAAGATAATAAATCTGCCGAATTCATACGATCTGTAATGGAGGATTTAGTTGGCACAATTAAATAAAACGGTTATGGTATTCAGTGTGAGGCAGGCAGCCTGGCACAGACCGATTTGGGAGAGCAGTAGCTTTGTTGTTCTAAAGGAAAGTGGTAAAGTGAGACTTTAGTAGTTGTTCCAGTCTCAGATCAGTACAAACACCTTAAAGCTCTGACATCACGGCTTAAATAGTGTCTTCACACACATTCTCATCAGACGTCCTGCTGTGGCCGAGTGTGTGTGTGTGTGTGTGTGTGTGTGCATGCGTGCGTGCGTGCGTTTTGTGTGGGTCAGGGCTCATGTAATTTAGTGGCACCCGTTTCTCCATTTCACCTTAATTTGTCAAGTGTTAACGAAAATAGTTGCATTTAGTGACCACTATTGCTGGTGTCATTTAATTGTTATTACTTCACTGTGACACACACCACACATACAGCATTAAAGACATTAACATCTTTAGCCCCATGGCTATTTTTTGGAAATGTAACTGATATTACCTCCAAAAGTAAATAAGCTATAACTCCACAACTACAGGCCCCAGACGTACCGGCATGATCTTGGTGCCTATGCATAGGAGACACATTGAAAACCCTATATCAAGTGGAAGTTTAGTGGTAGCATCCACCAGAACAGAGTTATTCAGCAGGTATAACACAGCAAAAATGACCTCCGCCTAACAAAAAATGTGATTTGAATTAGAATAATAGCACGGTTTCATTTACTAGGGGGACATACTTTCGTGGTCCCTGACATACAGTAGTGTGTTTCAACAACTTCAGAACTGGTGTCAGTTTAATTGTGACACACCACACACAGCAATAAAGAGATTAAAGACTTATGTTAACAGTTCCTGTGCTTTTGCAGTAGAGCTACGTCACTCTTATCATTATCAAATAATAGTTATGACCGATGCCGTTTAGGTTGATCTACGTCACGCTGTCACTCACCGTCGCCTGTTTGATACGATCCCAATGATAACGGCAGTGAGCAGCGATCGCATGCTCCCATCAGAACGGACCAAAATAAGAGACGGACCAACCCGGAACCGGAAGTGTGTCGCTAACTTTCCGACTGGAAACAGGGACCGAAATATGACTTTTAGATGAAAAGATGAAAATCGATGGCACTAGCTACCTAAAGAAATATGAAATAGGGCTGGCACTGAGAGTGTTTTTAACAATAATCCAACACTCAGGGTATGTATTGATGTCAGACAAAACTGTGACCAAACTACTAGACTGGTCAACATGACTGCATAAAATGAGATTTAGCCATACAGCTCAAAAAGTGATTATGGTTCACTAAAACTGTAGCACGCCTAGGCCATTTCACATGGGGACAACTTTTTGTTGTTGTAAGCATTTGAAACTTCAGCAACAAAAAAAACAAAAAAAAAAACAGATCTACAAGCTCATAGCGCAACACAAGTGCTTCTCTAGGCGCTTGTAGATCTGCTGTTTTTGAAAAGGGACGAAAATATTGGCACAAATCATGAAATGTATATTCTTTAACAGCAAATGTTTTTTTCTCAACTAAAATCTTTGCTTGTGGGAGGGGAGGGGGTGTCTCTGCAATGTATTTTGAGATGGGGGTCAGCGGCGGTCAATGTCATAAATTTTTGGGGCGTCCTTGACATGAATGTTTGGGAACCACTGGCCAAAACAAGGGGTTTTCAAGAAAGAAAACTGTGAGGAATTAAAGACAGCATGAGCTGCTAGACGAGTGGTTTTCAACCAGTGGTCCCTGAGAGGTTTCCAGGTGGTCCCCAGGCTAAATGAGGAAAGTTGGTTAACCAGATGTAACTCTTTGAGAGCGTGAATGAAAAAGGAAAAAAATAAATAAAATCGACACTTGCGGGTCCATTTGGTTTCATGTTTACACTCTCAAGAGTTAAAATATTCATCATGTGAATTAGCCCAAGTCTACACAACTAGAGAATGTAGAAGATTAATGGTCATATTGATTTGTATGTTTGACTGTTTTGTTTTTCAAATGCAGCCTGGAATTGTGGACAAAAGCAAAATAAATCTTTTGTTTTAGGGGTCTGTGGGGCTAAAATGTCCTCAAGTGGTGGTCCGTGGCTCAAATTCTGAATAAATGGTGAGCCCTGGTATGAAAAAGGTTGAAAACCCCTGGAATAGACAAGAGCACCATCCGTCTGTCCGCGTGGTGGTTGGTTGCTCGTGGTGGTGTTGTTGTGGGGGAGTGCAGCAGGGCTGTGTTAGCTGGTAAACACACACCTACAGTATATCCAAACCATTCCCGCTCCTCCTCCTCCTCCTCCCACAGCTCCTCCAAAGCCCCAGAACCTCCAGGAAGAGGATGCGCTCAGCGCGCTGTGTGCAGCGCTGAGATAAGGCTCCTTCGGCAGGAGGAGCGGTCTGGTCTGGCTGGCTATCGGAGGCCCTTCCTGCTTCGCTCTCTCTCGCAGCCCCTGGCGGGGGCTGCATGGTGGGGCTGGGTGGGCAGGGAGGGAACACAGCAGCAGGGACGGATTTAGCCAGCCCTACTAGAGTGGGCTGGAAGAAGAATGGCAGGGTGTATGGGCAACTCCACAAAGTTTTTCATATGAAGCAGTGGGTTTTCAGCCTTTTTGATAGCACCAGGTAGGGCATTCGGCATTTAAGCCACGGGGGACCACCATTTGAGGATATTTTTATCCCCACAGACCCCAAAACTGAAGATTTCTTTTGCTTTTGTCCACAATACTATAGGCTGGATTTAGGAAACCAAACAGTCAAACATACAGATCAAAATGAACATTAATCTTCTACATTCTCTAGTTGTGTAGACTTGGGGCTAATTCAGAAGGTGAATATTTTAACTCTTGAACGTTTACGCTCTCAAAGAGTTACATCTGGTTAACCAACTTTACACCGTTTACAAACTGGGGACCGCCTAACCACTGATATCACCTTTCATTGGGTGGGCATACAGGATGCACGTTTGGATGGGCTCTGCCCACCCCATGCCCCCCCCCCTCTAGATCCGGCCCTGAAACACAAGGGAGGGAGGAGGACCCACGGAGGAGGAGAGGTGGGAAGACATTCAACAGGCCCACCTCCACCACCTCCTCCTCCTCCTTCAAGACACACTCCAGTTCTATCTTTGCCTGCTAATGGAGCCAGTGGTGTGGAGCAGGGGCGGATCTAGGCATGGGGGGCAATGCCCCCTTAAATGCCCAGATTTCCCCACCAAACATGATGGCATGCAAAAACAACGCAAGATATTTCAGTGTTTATATTTAAAAGTATTTGAAACACCATTACTGCTACTAACTAACTACAATCATCTCACCACTAAACCAGCAGCATTTCATCAGAATCAATACAGAAAACTCTCTGAGTCAGACCTTTAGCTTTATGCATGCTGCCTGTCTGTTGCAACTTCAACAACAACTGATGTTATTATTGATGCTTATAGTTGCCCAAGAAAAGTCCTGTAACTGAAAATGATATGGGTGCGGCTTCAGCGATGAAGCCGCCCCCCACATCATTTTCTCCTGCCCATTCAATTGGGAAATGTTACATCCGCCCCTGGTGTGGAGACCAGTGCCATGATGTGCTATAAAAGGTGCCAAGACATTCAGTAGGGGGTCCATCACGCGCACAAAGGAATAGTGGAGAAGGTTCATGGCGGTGCCTGTGATCTCGCTGTGAGCCAAAACACATCAGGTTCAATTCAGTTCTAGGCTGTATAGATATAGAGGAGCTGCAAGCCAAATACAATGTGGAACACCCCTACCAACAACAACAACACTTGCAAATCCCTTGACTCCTTCAAAACCACTCTCAAATGGGCACTTACGGACGGCTGTGGTTCAAAACCGGCCTCTGTAACAAGGAAAAAAAAAGTTTTTTCCTCTTTGTATATTTTTTAAATTCCTTTTAACTCCACTATGATTTGCCACTTCTGGGCTTTACAGAAGTGAAAATTTGCACGTCTCTAAATGTCTTGAAGAAATGTAGGAGGTTTCCACTATTGTAAACAAGAGTAATGCTTAACTAGTGCTGTCCACTCAGAGTTATCAGTTTTTTTGTAGTTCTGTTCATTCCTTCATTGGGTTCAATTCAGTATAGATAGGAAAGCTCTTTATATAAGAGCTAAATCAAGGTTGAGAGCATTCTGTTTTTTGACAAAGCCTCAAGTTAAAGAAATCGTTTGTTAAGAATGACCCTTTGTATAAAAACATATACACAGTATATGGCTAGGTATTTTTTGTTGCATTTGTAATGCGAATTTTACCGTTAGCCATAACACCCAACTGTCCACCGTAACCTTAGCAGAGAAGCAAAGAACTCCTGACAAACATGCAGAGGCACAAAAGCTGCTTCCTCATCAAACTACTTTTTACTTTGGTTCTGGGACCGGTTTCATTCCAAATTAGATTATTGGGACCATGGCGCTTTAATGCAGTGGTTTTCAACATTTTGATACCAGGGCCCACTATTTCATCAGCATCGGCTCAAATTCTGAATAAATAGTTGGTCCTGGTATCAAAAAGGTTGAAAACCACTGTTTTAACATGAAGAGTTCTTCCAAAAGAAGAGTTATGTAGTACTAATCATCTTCTGAAAGAGAAAGGGAAAAAAAGTCACCTCCGGGACCCCTATATTCATTAGCATTTGACACAGCTCTGGTTAGCCATTTATTTTCTCTGAAAAGTGCCCGTTTGCATTACTCGCAATGTGTTTTTTTTTTTCTTTTTCAATAACAGCCAGCCGATATCGGTTGGTTCTCTAATTGCATGAATGTGCCTTCATTGTCCTGCCACCATAATAAATTTGGCGATAGTCGAGGTCTATGGATCAGGTTGTGGATAACACAGCTGTCTCTCCCTGATGAGCAGAGCGCTGCAGCGCAGCCCATCCCTCATCAGGCTGACGTGGGTGGACAGCAAAACAGGTGGATACCCCTGGCTTTACTGCTTAGGCTCTGATAAATAAACATACCGCTGGCTTCACCATCAATTACTCTCACCGGGAGATACATCACCGTCGCCATCGTGAAGCAGCCAAGAACTGGTTAAAAGGGAATTCCACCCATCTTCAACATTTTACTATGTCATTAATATACCTTAGAGATGTTGTGTGGACAATGATAAAACACGTTCCCCCCATTCAGTGTTTCTTAGAAGTGGAGGTCTGAAAAAATCATTAACATAAAACAGACGACATCATCAAGTTGTCACCATTTTCTTTTAGGCTCTATTTTCTCCCAGGAAAATTTAGAAAAACGGGTGGAATTCCCCTTTAAGGCAATATTTGGTGTTACTTTCTGCAGAAGTAACTATGATTTAATCCTGACATTGTTTCTGGGGAAAAAAAAAAATCATGTTTTTATATCAGTGGGTCCTCAAAATTTCATGTCAAGGACCCCTAAAATCATCTGTATATGCCCCCCCAACCCTAAGTCTGTAAATATGTACTTCCAGAAGCAAAACACTTACATTAAAAATGTTCGCTCTGACACAATATTCAAAGATTTGCTTCACATTTTCGCAATTTTTCAAAGACAGCAGATTTACAAGCTTGTGATGTGCCACTTGGTTGGCGTGCTATGAGATTTTAGATCTGATAAGTTACGATAGCAAAAGCATAACATAATGCTTAAGATGTTTAAGCTAACCATAAGCCATGAATGGATAAAAAACGACAAGGTAAACAAAATGTACACATGAAATGAGTAATATCTGAAAAGGTTATTAAACAAAATACCCTAAGCCCAACATGGAAGGTTCTCCAACTCAATTCCTTTTTTCTAAAAGAAAAAGAAAAACAGCCCACCATCTTAGCTTCTGTTTAGCTACCGAGAAAAAAAAAGCAAAGAAGGAAATTGGGCGTTGAAAAATGGCACTTTGCTCTGGGACGCAGGAACGTTTATCATAAAGTAACAAATGAAGACAAGATTATGCATACAGCATCACTGCCCCTGGTGCTTGTTTAACATTGCAAGTGCTTTCCGACAATGACCCCCCCACATCCCCCCACCCCCAAGAGCATAACGATACGCCCCCCCCAATCTCCTCACCAAAAGAAAGAAGATACAGCGATTATTTTTCCCCAGACGTGATTTATTAAGTTAAAGAGTCAGTGATTAAACGGGGTAGGCTGCGGCCGTAAACAGCCAAGGGGGCTGGTGGTGGTGGTGGTTGGAGGAAATCTTTATGGCAGTTAACTGCACCAGGCGGTAATTACCTGGGCCCTCCTCCATGCATTCTAGCGTCGCCTTGCTGTAACTAAGAGACAGACGCTCCCTCCCTCCTGCTTTCTCTTTTTTTCGGCACTAATCTGTAAGTGTCAGCGAGTGTTGGCACGGCCTGGAGGGAGCCATCGTCCACGAGAGCCGCGAGCTGCCAGGGAGGTAGATGGTAGAGGTGTGTGTGTGTGTGTGTGTGTGTGTGTGTGTGTGAGTGTGAGTGTGAGTGTGAGAGTGAGAGAGAGAGAGAGAAACTGAGCGCACGTCTCCTCAGTGTTGCCAACTTGGCGCATTCGTCGCTATATTTAGCTTTCCCCCCCCCCCCCCCCCCCCCCCCCCCCCCCCCCCCCCCCCGAGTGCCAAAATTAGTGGAAAAACTCCTGGCGGAAAATCTAGTGGCTTTTTTGCTGGTGAGTTGGGGCGAAATTGGTTGACAGGCGCCAGAGATAAAAACCCTTGTTTTTCACCATTTTTCCTCCTATGAGTCATCCTTCCTTCCTTCCTTCCTTCCTAGAAAGGAGCAATGGTAACCAAATGGACACTTATAGATCTGTAACTCTTAAGAGTGTAGAATTAAACCAAATGGACCTTTATGGCTCTATTTGGTTTCATTTTATTCTCTCAAGAGTTAAATCATATTTAAACATCTGGATTACCTAATTGTCAAGAATCTACACATTTGCAAAATATAGAATTGCTATTTTGAACAACATTTTACCAGTTATTTCTCTTAAATTAGAGAGACTAAATTCAACATCAAAGGGTGGTCCTGCGTGGCTAAAATGCAGAATAAATAGTGGACCCTGGTATGAAAATGGTCGAAAACTCCCTGCTGTAGCGCATTCTAGTGCATTTTGGAAGTGCCACTAGTGCATTTTGGATTTTAGCAGTTGGCAACACTGTGTGTGTAAGCGCACGTCTCCTCCGCAGGTGGGGGGGAGGGGGGAGGGGGGGGGGGGGGGGTAGGACGGGTGGTGGTGGTGGTGGTTGCTCGTGTCACTTGGCGGTTCCCCTTTTATTTTCGGCGCGCCGCGGCGACAATGGGTGCCCTGTCAACGGACACGCTCTCTCCGAGAGCCCAGGCAGCAGCCCTCTTTTGTTTGAGGCAATTAGATGTTATCCGAGAGTGAATTAGGAGTTCCTCCGTTTCACAACAAACAACACGGTGCCCGTGATGCAGCGCCACTGCATTTAGAACACGTTCCAGTCAGCCAGACAGACGTTTTTTTTTGCCAACAATGCACGTTTTTTTGTTTCGTTTTTTTTTTTGTTTTGTTTTGTTTTTTTCACTGCGACTTTCTCTCAACAGATGCATAAGTTTGCAGCCAAAATAGCTGAAAATAAAACCTCTATTTTGGTGCAATGTTTTTTTTGCCAAATATGGGGCTCAATTTTCATTACTGGTAAAAACCCCTACCCAACTTCTTTACCTTTTTCTTACCATTTTGAAAAAACATTTTTGAATCGTTAAAATGGCCAGTCTCCAACTTCACTACATGTCAATGTAGATCAGTTAGTTGTACAATTATTATTATTATTTTTTTTAAATAGTAAAAAAAAAAAAAAAAAAAAGTAAAATAAGTAATATTACCTTTCCCATTAAAGGTAGTGTAACGATATTACTTTGCCAAAATTGGTAATATGTAATATTACTCTGCAAAAACACGCCATACATTTGTACTTTATACAAATGAGCTTGTTCTCCGAATCCACCACAGCATTCTGCACACATGGTCTACACCACAAGTTGTCACATGCACAAACAGATTTACAAGCTATAAACAGATAACAGATATGTGTTGATAACTTAGTAAACCTGTTCTAAAAAGGAGCTGCTAAACACATTGTGTGTTCTTTTGCAGGTGGAAGGGGCCTGATGGAAAGTAGTAATATGACTATATTACTCTTTCTAAGGCGTAAAAAGTAAAGATATTACTTTCCTGTGTACTATTGCCCAACACTGTTAGCGAGTGACGAATATGGAGGCCTTTATGTGGAGAAAACTATCCGGAAGTATGGTAAAAATATGGTCAGTACTAGTGATGTCCCAATGCCACTTTTTCATTTCTGATCCGATCCCGATACCACAATTTGTGTGTTAGCCGATACCGATACCAAATACCGATACCAGAGAAGAATATATATAATAACATACAAAAGAATAAATAACTTTATATGAAGTCACAAACAGGGAATAACATACTCCTTTCTCAAATGTGCACTTGGGAAACTCCAAAGCAAACTCCACATGACCCAACATTTTACTTAACTGCCATGATGTCAACCCCTTACCCCTGTGTCTGATCACTGGTTAGACAGGCATATTTGCCAATACATGACCCGATAATGACAAATAAGGGCCAATACTGATACTTTTCCTGATACCCATACAGTATTTGCCGATACCGATATGATAAAAAGGGGACAAAAAGAGCCGATCCGATACTTTGGTATCAGTAACGGGACATCCCTAGTCAATACATACAGTACAAACTTGGGAAAATTCCACATTCCACCGACAGATAGCCTATATTCAACACCACCTGACTTGCCGACTGCGTCTAGAGAGGCCTTGGGTAACAACTGACTGACTCGCGAGACCTGTAACGTGGCTAATTAGCATATTTTGGTGAAAAGAAAAGACACTTTTGCTATATTTGCGCTGCTCTCAGCAAAGTTTCACTGCACTGCTGCTGTGCCGACGGCTCCGCCCACTGGCTGGCCGACTCCCTGGCGCCCTGCTGCTGCTGCTGCCGCATCTGCCGAACGAACCGACGCGCCGAGCCCCCGCCGATGCATGCAGCGCCCCTGCCCCATATATTCCTTAAGATGGCGGCGCCGGGGGAGCCTCCGCCGCTGACGTGCGATCCTTCATGTGGACGAGGCGTGGGCAGGAAAAGGAAAAAAAAAAAAGAACCCGCAACAGGTGCCACCCGATGGGGCTCAGTGGTGGACCCTTTGTGCCCGGAGAGGAGTGGGAGTGGGAAAGGCTGCAGGGGTCGTCGCGCCGACCCGGGGAGAGCACCGTCAGTCAGTGGCCCGTTCGCTTGCTGCCTGTCTGGGACTTGGCATGACGTCAAAAACCCAGCCAATCGCAATTGATAATCACGATTATCACCACTATGTACACTTTTTTTAGCGCAGTACTAGATTAGCCGCTACTGAACCAATCTTTATGACATTTTAAATTTAGAAAGATCAGAAGCAAAATGCCTGTCAGAGTTTCAACTGCCTTGATTAATTCCCGACGGGAATCAACCAGGAATTCTGCTCATCCAGTGATTGTCTTTTGCCAAACAAACACCAATTTGTCTCTTGAGCAACAGAGACAAAGACAGGCGGTCATCATAGATGTGATGAGGTCAGCACATCTTTTGTTGACATTTTGGTTAGTGGCGATGGCCAGATTTGTCTGAAAAGACATGCATTGCATTGCATATCTATGTGCTTAGAGATCACCATTTTCAATATACCTTCAGTGACTTGCGGGCTATGCAACACTCAGAGTAAATAATTCTAGAGCGAGCACCCTGAGGAAATCTTGAGGCGAAATGGACATAGTGGCCAAAGTTGAGAATGCAGTTTGAGAGCATGGGGCCAGTAACTTGAACGCGGAATAGGCCCCGCCCCCTCCATAGCTCTCCGCTCTGACGCACGCACACGCACGCGGTCCGATCGTGCATGAGGTCGCCCGCGTTCATGTTCTCGGCCCCATTCTCCCAGAATGCACTCTGTTTTCCCCCCGGAAATAGGGGAAAAATAGGAGTGAAATCGCCTCATGCGCTGAGTGAGCAACTCAATGCAAGTGGATGAGAGGGGATCTCGGGTGCCCTCTCTATTTAATATATACTCTAAGATGCAACACCATATACATCAAGGTCCAGCTGATTGGAGGAAGGCCCCATTTTATGTTTTTTTTTTTTTTTTTTTAGAATTTCAAGTGAAACCACTGAATGACCTCACTGAATGATCTCACACTATAGTTGAAAGCAAACAAAATGTATTGTTTTATATACGGTAAATCCATTGATCACACAGAAGTTTGCATTCCCCACCTCACCCCTGCCCACTTTGACAGTCTGGGTTGCCTTAGGGTTGACGACAGAGTAAAATATCTTGCAATGGTTCTGGTCAACGAGATTCGATACACTACCAAAACACCCATGTACAGAGGGAGTGCAACAAACCATGTGCACCCGAGATTCGGCACAAATAAGGGCCAAATTAATTTGGCTCATATACCACCGATATGTGTAATGCCCTAACGACAGGCATAAAAACATGCAAATCCCATGACTCCTTCAAAACGACTCTAGCTTTTTCCCATGCTTCATTCACTGCTGCCCCTTTTTGTGATTGTATTTTCATTCTAACCTGTACATGCTGATTTATTGTTGTCAAGTTAGCTACAAAGTTAAGTAAAACAATTAGTTCCATTCATGGTGTGCGCAATATACCATATGGCCAGATCTAATAGTAAATAAGAGCTGAAGATAACTCATTCGCAGGCCTGATTTGGCCCCCGGGCCTCGAGTTTGACATAAGTGTTTAAGATCAATGCAGGGTTTAACTGTACTTTGTACTGCATTTTATTGTCTAATAAACCAGTCAATCAATCATGATCAGTTGAGATGACAGAAGAACGTCTAATAGAGAAATAAAAAAATAAACACTTCAGTCATGTCGTTAGACCATGTTAAAAACTACAGTTGTGAGAGATTAACCATCCACCCTCCCACAGCTCAAAAAAATGAAGAGGAAGAAATATAGCGGGCAAAAAAATATATAACCGTGGGCTTTCGGTGTTTCCACCTTTCACATGAGCTGGCGGCTTTAAAAAATGAGTAACTTTTGTTGATGTATGAATCGGCTGGGAGTCTATTTATCAGCAGGCCCACTGCGGTCGCCCCGCTCCGGTCCCTCAAGTCACCAGCCGCGTCGCTCCCCTTTGACTGATTAATTAGCCAATCAGAGGACATTTTTCACTGGGCGGCAGGATGGTTTATCCCACTCTGCGCGGCTTTCCACTGGCCCGTTGTGCCTTTTAAGCATTTTAGCCTCTCGTAGCAGAGCTGTGATATTGAGGGTTCAGAAAACAGCCTGGTCTCGCACCAGCCCCATAGACACCAATGCATTGAGTAACTTCCGGTTGTCTCCATTCTCAGTAGAAGTCTATGTAGGAGAGCCGCCATTGGACTGGCTCCATGAAGTGAACGGAATTCACGCTAATCTGTCTAAATTCTATGGCTTTGTTTATACTTTGGTTATTAACTTGTGGTAAATTTTGAATTAGGTCTGAGGATTTGAACATTTAAAAAATAATCTGGGGATCTGTTTATTTTTTTAATATTTATCAAAATAGGTGATCTAAAAGCCCCCAATGCTTGGTACATCCCGCCAGCTATAATCTATGCCTCTGGTTAAAAAAAAGTTACAAAACCGTGCTCTGCCCATTTCAATGAGAAAATGCTCAGTGGGTTGAGCCAGTGTGCAAATGTGTTAATTGCAGATTTATCCACAAAATTAATTAATGCCATTGACTCTTTATTTTCTACAGCCTTATTTTGAATACATATTCTTTCAAAGTGGACGGTTGTGTCTTTGCTTCTAGAGGGTGAGCATGTCTCATATCCGGCTGTAAATTGACTATCCACATTTTAGAAGGCATTATTTTGTAGACTCCTCGGCCCTAAATGATTTATTTCAGCTAATGCCGGGCTTTCCAGCCCAGGCCCGTTGGAGCCTCGTCGGCTCTTTCGGCCTGCCTGAGCGGCCGGGCAGCGGGGCCAGGGAGATAAATCAAGCCTGGCCTGGCCCTCCCTGTGGCTCCCCCTAACTAAACCCCCTGAGGAGGGGGCCACGGCACCGAGAACCGGGGGCTGCTGGAAGGAGGGGACACAGGACGGCCAGGGGCACTGCTCGCCCGCCGATAAGCACAGGGAGCACAGGGCTGCCAAAGTGCCTTCATTTAAAAGTGGCCGGGGCTTTTTGATATCTCAGCAGAGGGAGGCTGTCATTTGTCTTGCGGTGAGTAATTGTGTCGGGGAGGCAGCGGGTGGAGGATGGAGATGGAGGGGAGGCTGCGGGCGTGGGATGGGTGATGGATAACAGAGACGGCTGCAGACGGACAGGTGCTCTACTACCACTACCGCTACCACTACCCCAACGCTACCACTACCGCTACCACTACTGCCACAGCTCCATAACGGAACACTCACTGGTCAAGGAGCTTTAATGAACGCTATAGGCTGCTAGAGAGGCCATGATGGGGTGAACGGCAATTATCAACTGATTTTGGGTGATTTGAAAAACCCTTCTGTTCCCCCAGTAACAAGATGTGCACATGCACACACTCTACATGCCAACAGCACATACACCAAGGCGTGATGTGTAGAGTCCTGTGATGGGAGTTCTGCTCTGGTTTTGGTGAAATATGAAGTAGTTCCGGTCATTTTGTGGAGGTCACTGGGACCACTCAGTAAAAGTAAATGAATCAAAAAACTTAACATGATTTGTAATGTTTGTTTTTAATGTTTTTAAAGTATTAGCAAATCCTTTGATCATTTTTGAGACATTTTTTGTTTCCAAGGATTTGCTAATATTTTAGAAATAATTCAAAAACGAAAATTTTGCTTGTTTTTTGGATTAATTCACTTTACTTACTGCATGGCCTCAGTGACCCCTACAAAATCGGAACACCGGAACTACTTCATATTTCACCAAAACCAGAGCAGAATTCCCACCATAGGACTCTTGACATCAATTAATACAGTTCACACCACTATATTAATGGGCAGTATTTCATACAACTTAATTATTACAAAAATCTGAACCATCTCTTTAATGCAGTCGAGGTGGAGAGAAAAAAAGTGATGGCTGCTCCACTTGCACAGTGCAGACAACACTGTCTTTTGGTGTGTGTGCGTGCGCGCACGCGCGTGCGTGTGTGTGCGCACGCGGGAGCGTTGTGAGCAGCGATAAGGCGCTAGCAGGAAACACATCTCTATGGAGGAAGGAAAACCCAGCAGAGGGAGGGGGGGGCAGGGGGGGCAGCGCTGTGGGTGGTGGGTGGGATGGTGAGACGGTGGGACAGGGCAGGGTGGGAAGGAGTACAGTTTTAGAGAAGCTGATGCAGATCACCTCGACTGACACGGTGCAGATATGCAACAGTTATATATACTGGGCGCACAGTGTTGGCCTGACTTGGCATCTAGCTAGACTAATATCCCTGCAATCCTGCACCAGACTCTGTCTTGTGGTTACCAGTGGCGCCATAATATGGAGGGTGATGCATGTGGTTTTGAGGTTACCAGTGGTGCATGCACACACAAACACACACGTGCAGACAATTCTGTCTGGCTTACATACTGTAGTTATCCATCCTGAAACATTGGAGGTTGGTGGTTTGATCCAAGGCCCTGGCCATACCAAAGACGAACCGATGCCTCCCTGCTAGGCACTCGGCATCAATGTGTTGGAATCAACTAAAAGTGATGCAGCTTCTCCAAGAGATGGATCAAATGTGGAGAATAAATTTCACTGCGGTGACGTTTGTGACAAATCGTACGGCTTTGTCTTTACACCCCACAGTAGATATAGACCCTAACTTACTTATGTTGTACATCTACAACTAGAAGCACAACCCACACAGTCTGTGCAGTGTGCACGGCGCTAGCCCTGCACCCCTAACCCGAGAGTAGAACGGACATAGCATTCCATTTTGGGTTTCTGAACTGGCTGTGAGCAGATGGTAACTTTTGCCATGTTGTAATCAATGATTTGTAGTCATCTGTCAGGAAACCACAATGCGGTATCAGTAGCTGTGAATGGGTACTTTCTGATTCCACTTTGTGGTTTCCTGCCTGATTACTACAAATCAGTGACTACAACATGGCGTATTAATTAACATCCGCTTTAGACTGGTTCACAGAGCGATTTTGGAAAACAAAAAAACGCTTTACTCCGAGCAGTGTTGCCAACTTGGCGCATTTGTCACTATATTTAGCTTTTTCCCAGAGCGAGGAACAATGAAAAGTGCATGAGGATCAGACGGTGGAATATTTTTCGACTCAAACTCAAATTGCCATCAAATGCATAAGAAAGAATAGAAGCCTTTTCACAAAGGCCTATAGCGCCAGCAGGAGGCTACAGCCTGGCGGAGACCTGTGCCCGGAAGGGCATTTTTTCTAGTTTAGAATAGTTCCATTAAAGGGGAATTCCACCCATTTTCAACATTTTTTCTGAAAGCGTACAAATGCAACCAAATGCTTCCATTTATACGCTCTAAAGAAATCCATTAACATGGTGAAAATACATCTTGATGATGTCATCAAGATGTTTTCACCATGTTAGTGGTTTTCTTCAGACCTCCATTTCTTGGGAACACAGAATGGGGAAACTTTTTTATCATGTCCACCCAACACCTCTATAGGGTATACTAATGACATATTAGAATGTTGAAAATGGGTGGACTTCCCCTTCAAAAAGAAACGTAGTGTTATATTCAGGTCAACAGGCTATGTAAGTGTAACTAACGGCACACATGCCATTAATGCTTTGTGTTCATAGACATCCACAGGACATGGAGGATGACCAGTAGCCTGGCTGGTCAATGAGCCGCTCTCTCCAGCAGCCATGGATGTCCCTGGACCTCGTGGGACGCCCCTGTAATTGTGCTGAGTGTTTTCGATATGGTCAATGGGTGTCCCTCCTGACCGGAGAAATAACAACCCATAACAAAGCGATTAAGAGGGGAAAAAAGATGGCATGTATTGCTTGCATTTCCAATGTTAATCAACTGGGGAGCCGGCAGCCATTGTGATGCAACTGCTGAGTCTCGCAGGAGGGGGGGAAAAAAGCAGGAGCTTTTTAGGGCAATTTATGGATTCCAAGATGCCAATTTCTTCAAACAAAAGGCAGGAGATGAAAATGCAAGCCTGTGCAAAGGGGGGTTTACACTTTGTAGTGTATCATCCGCATAATAAATAGGCAAACATCTATGGTTGCTAATCAGCTCCATAAAGATGAGCCAGAATTTTAAATGGTAAAACGATTTGTTAGCATGAGGTGAATCATTAACCGGGTTCTGTACGGGTGTTTGAAGGAATTAGGTTTTGCCATTGGAAAAATATCAGATCTACAAGCTCATATCAGCACGATATACGCTTGTAGGTCTACTATTTGGGGAAAATCGTGAAAACATACATTGTGCAAATCTTTGAATATTGTTTTCTGTCAGAGCGAATGTTATTAACTCAAATCTTTGCTTCTGGGAGGTCCCATATTTTCAAAGAGGGGGGGTCCTTGGCATGAAATATTTTGAGATTTTCAGGAAAACCTAGAATCTAAGTGTCAGAAACTACAATCTAGTGCCATAAAGTGTCAGAAACTGCGATCTAATGCAAGAGTGTCGGAAACTACAATCTAGTGTCAGAAACTACAATCTAGCGTCAGAAACTACAATCTAGCGCCGTAAACTAAAATCTAGCACCATAAACTACAATCTAGCATCGGAAACTAGAATTTAGTGCCATAAACTACAATCTAGTGCCAGGAACTACAATCTAGTGCCAAAAACTACAATCTAGCGCCATGACGAACTTATTATTTTATACTAAAAGAGAAGGCTGTTCCAATGTGTTTGATTGCTCAATTATTTTGTGCAGACTACATCTTCATCCCCTACTACACACACGGCACTATTTCGTTTCACATAGGCTCACCTGTATCCGTGAGATTCTAGAATGGTGAGTGACATCTATAATCACCATCTACACACCATAATGTCAGGCTTCATGTTACAGCGTTTAGCTGTTCTCTGTAATGCTCTCATAACAAACATAGGTACTAGGCAACCCTTCTACAGATCCAACAGTATAGTAACTAGCACAAACAAATCTGTGCAGCGTTACTTACTAGCAGTACACACTCAAAGCGTGTCCTCACTATGTTGTTTGCTTTGAATCGCTTAGCATGGAAAAAAAAAATCTCACTGGATTGTGCTTTGAAGAACATTGCACACATAACGCGCAACAAAAAAAAATCACTGGACGTGCGCGATAAACGTGCGTCCAGCGATAGACGTGCCAGCGTCGCACGCTTTGTGGGGTCATCCAAAGTTAACAGATCTTGCAATCAATCAACATTAGACATTGCATCAAAAAGGATTAGACAGTAACCAACAACCACAGCTAAGAGGACGATTTCTATATTCCTCGGTGGTGTCATCATGATCACTTCACAGTCCTGCAAACCTCGACAGAAACCTCAGAGTTATTGCCGGTGCCTGTTAACAGCTGCCACCAGCGGCACACTGAACTCCTTGGTGTGACTGCTTCAAGTGGCGAGAAGGCTGAAGTAAGTGTGTGTGTGTGTGTGTGTGTGTGTGTGTGTGTGTGTGTGTGTGTGTGTGTGTGTGTGTGTGTGTGTGTGTGTGTGTGTGTGTGTGTGTGTGTGTGTGTGTGTGTGTGTGAAGTAGGAGGCAAGAAGAGTGTAAATCCTTTAACTGGATTTAGAGCTCCTTCGCCACGAACGGTGGCATGCTATGACATGGCTTAATCCCGGTGCTGGAGGGCAAGGCCCTGTGGGAGGCCAGAGGATCACATGCTACTGGATGGATCCACTGACCACACTGACATCAGGAGTCAGTCAGTCACCCTTAGATTACACACAGACAGATGTACCAGAGACGCACAGAGGAGAGGAGAGGAGAGGAGAGCAGTGGCACTGCTCAGAACTCACCCCCTGCAGTGCTCAGCTGACATGGAGAAAAATAATGGACTGGCACTTTGTAGTTAAAGGGGGAGTCCACCCATTTTCAACATTCTAATATGTCTTTAGTATACCTTAGAAGTTCCCAAGAAATGGAGGTCTGAAGAGATCTGAAGAAAGCCACTAACATGATGACATCATCAAGATGTATTTTCACCATGTTAATGGATTTCTTTAGACACTTCTTTTTTTTATGAGAGCGTACAAATGGAACCAAATGAACCGATTAGGATTCATTTGGTTGCATTTGTAAACCCTCACAAAAAAACTGAAAATAGGTGGAATTCCCCTTTCAAGGTTGTGTGACACTGTTTATTTATGATCTCAAATACACACAGAAAAAATCTGAACATTGAACATTTACGTGGATTTTATGCGGGTTTGGAAGGCTTTTGAGCCTTGAGAAAACAGGTGAACGTAAACTTAAACGCAAAATTTACAATATATTTTGGGGGCAAGTGACCATGACCTGAGGGCAAGTAGAACCTAAGGCCCCAGAGACCTTAGTGTCAACCCCTGCAATCAATAGTAGGAAGTATTACCACAACAACAGTGAAATCACTGAATATGCCTTTAAAGCTAATTCAGTGCACCAATGCACTTGCTGCCACTTTTTTCACCGAATCAAAGCCATGGAAACATTTCCACATGGATGAACACTTCAATTATCTGAGGAAGTGCCATCAAACAGGAATGTGAACTACTCCTTCAACATGCCATAGTTAGCTGGCATGGCTGGATTATTTGGACTGAAGGATTGATGAGATAGATAACCATGCTCTTTAGTAGTACACTTATTGTGAAAGGTCAACTTCAATAATTCCCTACACAACATGTCAGTTTGACCAGAAGCGGTAAACCAGTGGTGGGCAGTTATTTTTCCCAAGGGGCCAAATGAGATACGTAAAATATTGTGGAGGGCCAAGACTAAAGTCTGAACTAAAGTCTGCGTAATATTATTTTAATTTCAAGGTAAAAGTAAGAGTAAAACCAACCATTTTGACACCAATTTTTGGCCCTCAATTTATTCAGTATTTGAGCCATAGAGGACCAACATTTGATGACATTTTAGCCCCATAGATCCCAAAACTAAAGATTTATTTTGTTTTTTGTCCACAAATAATACCAGGCTGGAATTCACAAACAAAACAGTCAAACATACAGATGAAACAGAGATTCTTTTACATTCTCTGATTGTGTAGACTTTGGGCTAATTCAGATGATGAATATTTTTACGCTCTCAAAGAGTTACATCTGGTTAACCAACTTTCCATATTGTCCCATTCACCCATTCTGTCCCAAATGAAAGTCAGCCACAGGATCTTTATCAGACGATGCGCTCGGACTAATAGATGGATTAAAGAATGAAATCTACATTTCGTCATTTTCTGCGCCTTCGTCGTCTTCAGCGGTCTGGGAGTTAATTGTTACTCGCCGATACCAAGTACCCATATGAGCATGAGTCCGAGTCTTACCTTCTGTTGGTCAGTAGCAGACTTAGACCTCTTTCCAAAGATACAGTTCAGGTCTGTTTCACTTCGACTGGAAAGGTCCTTTCCTGAAAGATGAAGCGTTTTTAGAATTATTAGTATTATAATGATGCAAAACTTTGGTACTTACAGAAACGGTGTGTGTTTAATCATAACATATTTATCAAAACAGCAGCCGGAGAGCTGCGACTATACCTTGACATAACCAAAACTATATTTCAGAGAATAGTTTCGAAAACATGGTAATGCTTAAAATTGCGAAACGAATGCCTACAGCAGTGATTCTCAAGCTGCGGTACGTGTCCTACTTGTAGCACTCTGCCCTCCTATTGCGGTAAACAGTGCGATTGCCCCCAAAAAGACAAAAAGTGGAATTAAACATGTATATTAAAATAATACACCCATGCTGAAATGTGCATGGCAGCACACGCTAAAATCTAGATTCGACAGAGTTTAGTCACTGCAGCAGCGAAGTTGGTTTAGGAATGGAACAAACGAAAAACAATTCAAAGATCAAAGGGACTAGAATACAAAAATGAAAAAGCTCAGCATTCAAACGTTAAAAATGGACGAGGAGAACGAGAATAAAATCAAATACTTTATTGGCCTGAATATAAGACTATGTTTTTTTCCCAATGGAAATATCCCAAAAAATGGAATCGTCTTATATTCGGGGGCTATACTATTTGACATTCAATGTTCTTTTTTTCTGTAAATGGATCTTGAAAAATGGGGGTCATCTTTTAAACGAGTCGTCTTGTATTCGGGACAATACGGTACTTTATTGAGAAAGGAAGCTATTTAAAAGGGCTTTTTTACTCAAAGTATTTGATTTTATTCCCACTCTCCTCATCCATGTTTAACTCACACTTTAGCTCAGTGCTCAGATCGCTTTGTCATTCAAAGAATACATTTAATTTCCCTCCTGTTTAAAATGCACATAGAACTGAATATGACGGGGCAAGTCCACACTCTTGTATCTGTACCAGTTATTATGGTGGTGCTTGGAGAGCCAGATATTTTCTGAGGTGGTACTTCGGTATAAAAAGGACTAAGAAGAACCACTGGGTCTACAGGAAGATTATCAGAACATGAAGTTCAAAATCAACACGCCTAAAAAGAAAAAACCTGGATAACACCTGACTGGTTTCAACGTCAGCCAAACAAACATGTTGCAGGCGACGGAACGGAATGACACACACACACAAAAAATGTTCGAGAACAAAGAAAGGGCACGTTTTTGTGTGGTTTACACTTGTGGGATAAAACGGCCAAAGAAAAATAAACCCACGACGGGGTCTGGCGTTCCACACCTCCTCCGGACTCCAGCGAATTCTAACTAAAGGCTTTAAAGGCTCCTGGAGCCCTCAGTGGGCCGTCTCAGGACCCCAGTCCTGTTCGTACAGCTGCATCCTCTTCCTCCAGCAGGGCCCTGATAACATTTGGTTATTTATTGCTTTAAAAAACCCTTTTTCTCCCCTCCTCTCTCTTTCAAAGCCACTGCGAAAATGCAAGTCTTATTATAAGGGCCCCGAGTTTGTGGCGTTTATGTTTTAAGACTAAAATAAACAAGCGGAGGGGGAGGTAAGTAAAGTAAAGCCGTGGTGCATTTCGCCTATTGATCTCAGGTCGAAGGTAAAATTAAGCCCCAACCAAACCGACGTGACCTTTTCTCGCTGTTGTTTTTTTTAACGGAGGAAGTACCTGTCAAAATGCCTCTAGCTCGGAGCTCGCTTTCAGGTGAAAGTGCAAACAACAATGTTGAGATAAAAAAGGGGGCATAGCAGGGCTTTTGGGTCTTTCTTTTAGGGGCTTCCAAGTACTAAGGGTGGCTGAACGCCACCGGGCAGGATGGGGGGGGGGGGGGGGGGTTACTGTAGGCAGGCGGTGCTAATGTGCAGTTGGTTGGAAGTGTTATAGAATACCTGCTGGTTTCCAAGGTCACCGTTGAGATGACAACCAGTTTGACACTTTAACACAACTAGCCGAACCAGATTAACGCATTCACACTGTACTGGTCCTCCTCCAACGGACTACATGCCCACTAATCTGACAGCTGACACCTAATTATATGAACCACTTGAAGAGTAGAGAGAGCTAAACACGTTTTCAAATTTATATTATTAAACCAGCTCAACATGAACCTCCGTATTGTGGCCATAATAAATGGCCAACAAATTAATACACACATTTTTTTTTTTACTTGTCACCATGCCATGGCATTATAAAATAGTACAAAATGTGTAACGGAATGTAATTATGTTAGCACCTGTGACTTACAGTATAGTACTTTAGGCCTATATTAAAAATTCCAGTCATGTACCGATTCCAGTCATGAATATCCATCTGCTAAAGATATTCATCAGAAAATGACTAAAAATGCATTTTCTGCCCAATTGGTTTCGGCCGAAATTGGCAAAAGGTATATCACTGAATGGTATATGCAATTAGTGCATTCCAAAGTGCTGAATGTTTTATGGACCAAAAATAGTGACTATTATTTATGTTAACTTTTGCCATGACCATGTATTTTGATACATGGTTAAAGGTAGCTTTAAGGTGCAAATATGAAAGCAATGATATATTAATCATATTAGGCCAGTGGTTTTCAACCTTTTTCATACCAGGGCCCACTAGTTATTCAGAATTTGAGCCAAGGACCACCATTTGATATCATTTTAGCCCCAGAGACCCCAAAACTAAAGATTTATTTTGCATTCTCTGGTTGTGTAGACTTGGGCTGATTCACATGATGAATATTTTAACTCTTAAGTGTAAACATGAAACCAAATGGACCCGCAAGGGTCAATTTGGTTTCATTTTTATGCTCTCAAAGAGTTACATCTGGTTAACCAACTTTCCATCATTCACCTGGAATCATCTCAGGGACCACTGGTGGTCCCCGGACCACCGGTTGAAAACCCCTGTATTAGGCTATTCGGTATTCAGTTTCCGGCCACCTGTTTCCTATATTCGATATTCGGTTTCGGCCAAGAATACGGTGCGTCCTTAAAAAAAGTTCATAACTTACTGGTCTGCTTTGCCATAATGAAGATAATTAACCATCTGGTTCACAACAGGCAAGACATGAGTTTTGTGGTAAAAAAAAAAACAAAGGACCAAGGTGAAGCCAGATATATGGATGGAGAGCAGTTCCACTGCTAGTTAACTTTCGCACAGACCACACTTGCTGCTGTGACAAGTGATAGATGGGGGGACAATTAAAAGTGGGTTACTGGTTTACGCTGTGGGCACAGGCCTGAACATTGTGGAGATGCTGGTGCCTTTCCCCACAAACGAAAGCCATCAATCGTCAGTGTTTGGCGGTGGAGGAGCTCGCATGAACAGGAACAGGATATCAATAAAAAGCTGAGGGGGAGAGTGAACAGGCGTGCTTTTTCAGCAGAGAGGACCAGACAGGGGCGGATCTAGGCGTGGGCAATGCCCCCCTAAATACCCAGCCGCGGGAGAGAGAGATATTCAAGATATTCAAGATATTTCATCATTGAAAACAGAAAACTCTCGGAGTCAGACCTTTAGCTTTATGCATGCTGCGTGTCTGTTGCAACTTCATCAACAACTGATGTTATTATTGATGCTTTACTTGACTAATAAAAGTCCTGTAACTGAAAATGGTATGAGTGCCGCTTCATCGCCCGTGGCGCGAAGTGACACGGGCGATGAAGCCGCCCCCATACCATTTTCTCTTGCTCCTCCAACATGTTCTCTTGCCCCCCCAAATAGGACATGTTACATCCGCCCCTGGGACCAGAGCTTTACTTTTGCTGTGAATATTGTTTGGGCTGCACTGCACTTTCACAAGGTCTTCTAAATACTAATCTAAAAGCAGTTTTGAGGAAAATCTATGTTTCTGTGTCAGCGAAAATATTTCATGCCAAGGACTCCCCCAGAATAATCTGTATTAGTCTGCGGACCATGAAACTGAAAATATGTTGTTCTAGGGATCCCCCAGAAGCAGGTAAAATGTTTGCTCCAATATATAATACATTATAAAAATGTGTGCGACATTTTCGCGATTTCTCAAAAAATGTGTGCGCAACTTTTTTAATGATTTCTCAAAATAGCAGATCTACATCTAAAAATAGCAGACATTTCTCCTTGGCCTCTACAGAGTGTCGCTGTAGATGCAAAGACTCGGCATGTTACAGCGCCACCATGAGGCGCAAAAAACAGCCTTAACCCTAGAAGGCCCTGTGTTGCTTTTTAGCAACATTAACCCTTTAATTATTTAAAATTATTTGTTCACATAAATATCATGGTTGAGGTTGATTGTTTAGAATTTCAGTGAAATTGGTCATGATATTTGCATAACAATACCCCCCACAGAGGCTGCAATTAGCCTCTTCAATTAATCTCTGGACTTTTTAACCTTTGACCTTTAGCCTTTAACACTAATGAAAGTATGTGAAATGACTGCAATACTGTAAATATATTTTTGTGATTATTAGAATGTCTATTACATGTACATTCATTATATTAAAAGATATAATTTATTATAATTAATTAAATTAATTAACAAATAAAATATGAAAACATTTTTTTAAGTAGAAGTAGAAATAAGTCTGGGCCTTGGAGGGTTAATCGGACCAATTTGCGTAAAATGCGTTACAAAATCTGTATGTGAATCTGTATGTGTACCTTCACCAGCCCATTTGAAACATTTGGGATTCTGCTGTGCCATCCGGGGAGTGAGTGAGAGTGTGTGCGCGCGCGCGTGCGTGCGCGCGTGTGCGTGCGTGTGTGTGTGCGCGCGCAGTTTGCCTGCAATCAAGGCAGCGGTGTCAGCGATTAGCGGTTCACAGACAGGCCACACGGACAGGGTGTATAACATACTCACCCTCCCAATGCTTTTGGCTTGGTGACGAGACAAAAATAGCAGATCTACAAGCATGTGATGCAACGCATTAATAGGGCTTTTACGTGATTAAACTGGGGTTGTTCATAATATACTTTTAACATCTTGTAAATCTACCTACGGTATGGGCGACACGCCATCTAAAGCACACATAACGTAAGTGCCATAAGTAGAACTTGACATTCAACTTTTTCCAACCTCATGTAAACAGCTTAGCGATGCTTAGTAATCCATTAAACAGCTTTAACCTGGCAACAGTCACACAGAGGTTGGGACTGGATGCATGCAAAGAGGCGTGGCCTGGCTCGGGGGTTGCCAGGTAACCTCTCAGGTTGCCCCAGCGGCAGATGTAACATTTCCCAATTGCGGGGGGGCAGGAGAAAATGGTATGGGTGCGAAAATGGTATGGGAAGCCGCACCCATACCATTTTCGGTTACAGAACTTTTATTAGTCAAGTAAAGCATCAATAATAACATCAGTTGCTGTTGAAGTTGCAACAGACACGCAGCATGCATAAAGCTAAAGGTCTGACTCAGAGAGTTTTCTGTTTTCAATGATGAAATGCTGTTGGTTTAGTGGGGAGATAGTTGCATTTAGTTAGCAGCAGTATAGTAGTGCTTCAAATAATTTTAAATATAAATATATACTGTATTAATTGGAAATATCTTGGGTTGTTTTGCATGCCATCGTGTTTGGTGGGGCAGATTAGGCATTTAGGGGGGCATTGCCCCCTCATACCCATGCCTGAATCCACCCCTGGGTTGCCCCGAGGCAATCCATGACCACAAGCTGGACACAGTGAAGGGTGTGTTAAGGTCACTGGGAGGTGACATTCATGTCTTTTTACGGCCTTCTTCCAGCAGCTACAGTATAAGCTGCTTCCACTGTAAAACCCCAGCGCTGAACTCTACGTTTGGGTGAAAATGATTCAATTCAAACAGAAAAATAATTTGAATTATATATATTTTTTTATATACTTAGTGTTATGACATATTTTTGTTACCATGTTACCATGTACCATGTTTTTTTCCTGAGAGTGTACAAATGGAACCAAATTTGGTTCACATTTGGATGCTCTCAGGAAAAAAAAAAAAGTAAAATGGGTGGAATTCCCTTTTAGTGGGAGGTGTTGCCTGTTGCCATGCGTCTCATGTTGCCCGTTGATGTTGACATTTTTAGTTGATATTGATCAAAACATTGCTAATGTATCAGGGCCTTAATAAATAATTGCAAACTAATTGGCATGGGTGGTTGCAGCCCTAATCACCATTATTCTATCTCAATAGTACAGGGGTCTTCAACAGGTGGTCCGGGGACCACTAGTGGTCCCTGAGAGGATTCCAGGTGGTCCCCAGCTAAGTTGGTTAACCAAATGTAACTCTTGAGAACGTAAAAATGAAACCAAATGGACCCTTGCGGGTCCATTTGGTTTCATTTTTACGCTCTCAAGAGTTAAAATATTCACCATCTTAGTTAGCCCAAGTCTACACAACTAGATGATCAATGGTCATTTTGGTCTTTCTGTTTTGCCTGTTTCGTTTCCCAAAATCCAGCCTGGAATTGTAGACAAAAGCAAAATAAATCTTTAGATTCGGGGTCTGTGGGGCTAAAATATCCTCAAATGGTGGTCCGTGGCTCAAATCCTGAATAAATGGTGGTCCCTGGGATGAAAAAGGTTGAAAACCCCTGCAGTAGTAGCTGACTCCTAACGGACTCCAGGTCCTACAGGGTCAACGGGGTTGTTTTGGAGGTTTGCGGTGGACAGGAGGGAGGGAGGGAAGGACGAGGATGTTCTTCCTCCATGTCTTAAGAGACTCTTGTAAAAAAAAAAAAAAAGTGCATCCAGTTGTTTTCCCACAAACTCTCCCTCTCTCTGTGTCCCTCCTGCTATCTCTCCGCGACACGGCCCTCTCTACTGGACACAGCTAAATTAAGATCACCAAAAAACAGGGCGAAGGGTGTCTGGGGGAGAGATTGAGGCCTATAGTCTTGGTCTTTATCTGTCAGGGTCATCTAATGGGGTCATTGGAGCGGAGCGCTGCCTGCCTGCCTGCCTGGGAGGTGTTTGTTTTTTGGGGAAGGACCAGCAAATGGACATGCCAGATGCCCCAAACAGGAAACAGGAAGTCACTCACTGCTGAATGACGTAAAGCCCAGGCTCTTCCAGGTGAGGTAAAAGTTGGAAGATATTTTCATACATTCCACATGCTGCAACACTGACCTAATTAACTGAGCACGTTTTGGTGTTCTAAGCATTACGCTATACTTTAGGTATTGAAAAACATCAGATCTACAAGCTCAGAGATACGAGCTCATAGCGCGCCACTCGGTGGCGCGCTATGAGCTTGCATCTCTGATATTTTTAAATCTTTGAATATATTATTTCAGAAGCAAAGCTTTTTAACTCAAATCTTTGTTTCAGGGGATCCCTAGGACATGTTTTCAGATGGGGGTCTACAGCCAAATATAAATAATTCTGGTGGTCCTTGGCATGAAATCTGTATTCCGGACACAGGAACATAGATTCTTTTCAGAATCAAAAAATTAGATTATAGTGTATAGATTATAGTCTAGTGCATTTTGGAAGTGCCACTAGTGCATTTTGGATTTTGGCAGTTGGCAACACTGCTCCCACGATAGTCAGTATATCCAAAGCGTATTTTTGATCAGTAGTCTTGGTAGAACACAGACCCTTGTCAAGTATGACCTTTGGTCAAAAAACAGATTCCGAGATAAACTGACAAACATACAGTACATACGGAAACCTAATTATTTTCTCCACCTTAACCCTATAATTACCAATGACGTAATTGAGGTAATTTACATGCAAATCCAAGCCTCCCACTGACGTAATTGACGTATTGTGTGTTTTCTGGGCTGGTTCTGGCTGTTTTAATGTCTTGGGGTGTAGTGGGGGCCCTCCGCCAGCAGAGGGAGCCCTCCCCCAACTTGTCACAAAGTCTCATGTAGTTGTGTTCATTACATTGGACCCTTATAGATCTCTAACTAGCCCTAACAAAAACAACAACAAACAAAGCAACAAAGGGATTGTTTTTACCTTACCTTATGTGTCTCCAAATAACAGCACAAAAGATCAAAAACATGTAAAAAAGATTGCCAATAGATCCAAAGGTAAATAAATCCAATAATTTGTATCAGGACTCCCATGCTGATGACAGGCTGCAAGCCACAGCCATGGCTTTACAGCTGGTAACACAATGTGCCATTCTGTGTTTGCAGTGTTGCCAACTTCCAAAATACACTAGTGACACTTCCAAAATGCACTAGAAGGAGCTAGGGCAGTGGTTTTCAAACAAACTCACCAGCAAAAAAGCACTCGTTTTTCAAAAAAGTACTAGTTTTTCAATAATTTTGGTGCTTGGGTGGTCTGAAAAAAAGCTAAATATAGTGACAAATGCGCCAAGTTGGCGATACTGGTTGCCAGGTGTTTGGAGAGAAATAAGCAACCAGGTTTCATAATAATAAACTACTTTACACATAGTGCATGAAAAAGTTCAAATACATCAGAAAATAACAGTTCTGCAAGCTCACAACACGTTGTGAAGTGTTGTGAGGAAAGTAAATGAAAGAAATAATAATAATGTTAATCCTTGAGAATAATAAAATAAAATATACATATTTCTTTTTTTCTGGGAAAGTGGAGACTTGCAGGGTTAAAATGAGACATTTGTGGTCATATCACACATTTTTATATGGACATTCAAATATGTACTTTATTAGGGTATTTAGCTGGTCTGGCTACAGTATTAAGCCTAATTATGCTGGTAGGGAAAGGGTTAATAAACCTAATTGGAATTGTATGGTATTGATCGCTTTAATCGTTAATTAATCACAAAATTTGTGATTTTTTTTTCTCCACGTTAATAACTGCAATTTGTATCGTTTCTTAAATCGTTTTAATCGTTGATTAGTCACCTTTACAACAAGCTATGGCTTGCAGAGATCGGACGTTCCTGGAATGAGTGACACTGATAAATGTGCGTGTTTAGCAGTTTTGTACCAAAATCTACCAAATTGAAAGGTTGTTCTGTTGGCATTCCCTCTTGTTTTGAACGTCCAAGTCCTGGCAGGTGTGTGACAGTCACAGGTGTGTGCCACTCAGTCACAGTCGTGAGACAGGCACACAAGCCTGGGTCCTGATGCTTTCTTGACTTTGTTCATGCTGTTTAGGCAGTGTTTCGTCCGATGTAATGTCCGATCAATGAATCTTGGTGACTCAAATAATTCCCAAAGTTAGTTTTCTGAACTTATGTGGGCCACCGATTGCTTGCTACAATCACTGCACCATGTGTTTCCATTAATAAACGTGCTGCAATCTGAACGGCAAAAAAATATATAACCGCAACGACCGTGCCAGATTAATCTTCTAATCACTCTCGCGGGGTCACAACTCTCAAACAGTGAATTATGCACTACCCTGTCATACGTTTCTACAGGGTCTCCAGTGACCCTGAACGCACTGGTTCCTCCTGGCTCTCCTATCGCTGCGACTCGCCCCGACGTGCAGACCTCCACTTCCTGACGTGCAAGAGGAGTAATGAAAGTACAGAAGATGAGTTATTAATAACCTGCTCTCCCTTCGACACTGACCGGACCAAGTGACCCAGCACAGGGCTGATGAAGTGCTGCTGTGATCCGTATCTGATTCCTGGGCCAAGGGCAGCGCAGGACTGTGCCAACGATATTATAACACACTGAAATACTGGGTGGAAATTGAGGACTTGGGAGGGCATGGAAGGGTAACCAAATGGTCCCTCCAAAGTGACTTGCATGCTCTCAGAGTGAACTCTTTAGTTACATACTGTTGCACGCCCAACTCTGTGAAGTAGTGATTCCATTCTTTAATCCAACATTTGGAATCGATCACACCAGTAGCCGTTCACTGTTAGCATTTCGATCTAAACGGAACAACTGGCCACGACCATTTTGATCTGTGCACGCATCTACGTTTGCCTTCAATCGCCATTATGTCCAATTCTGCCCCCTCAATGTCACTTTTCTGGCAGCCCAGAGGTTTGCTGGCCGAGAGCAGGCATTGTGACACTTGCGTTCTGTTTTTTTTTGCACAGAGGGGAAGAACTAGGGCTCTCAACGGGCCTGAAAACTGAGGCCCGGCACTAACAACTGATCAGGTCTAAAGCCCGGCCCATGTCAGTTCGGGCCAGGCGGTTCGGCAGAGTTCTCGAACTCTGCCCGAACCCGACGAAGAGCGACAACCAATCAAACACCACAGATAACAGTACGTCATCCTAATGTCCGGTTTCGGAACCTTGGTAGTGTGCCATTTTTAACATAGCGTGCTATGGGTTAAAAATGTGAATGCTGAGCATTTTATTGTGCATGCATGGGGGAAGCAGGGGGAGGGGTGTTTGGGAGCCAGGGCACCCATTCTTCATCACTCAAATTAAAACGCTGATGGTAGGATGAACGAGCAGTTCTCCTTGACAAGTTTATTTATGATTCGAGAGGATGAAGCGGATTTCAACGCAGCACTCCTCCTACGTGGGTGACTGTAGATCAAAAGGGAGCCTTGTTGTACAGGATTTAAATCTATATAGAATGGGAAGCAGATTGGCAGATAAATGGCAAATCATGATGACATGATGAGATTGAGAGAGTTGATGTCTTTGATTGGATGAGAATCTGTTCTGGCACAGATACCGTTGGCACCATCCCCAAAACAAGAGTGTAAACATGAAACCAAATGGACCTTTGCGGGTCCATTTCATGTTTACGCTCTCAAAGAGTTATATCTGGTTAACCAACTAACTGTCCATCATTTAGCCTGGGGACCACCTGGAACCCTCTCAAGGACCACTGGTGGTCCCCGGACCACTGGTTGAAAACCACTGACCTAAAACGCCCAATCGAAGTACCCCGAGGGACCGACCGTCGAACAAAACACACCGATTGCCATGCTTGCGCGTTCTCCGCTCACGCAAGTAAAAAAAAAGATGCTTCCGCCCAAAATGTTACCAGAAAAGAAAAGTGATAACAGCAAACCTTTAAGTATTATTTAAAGCAGCATTCACAACAGGTACAGTATAACGTAGAAATCAGAGATTTAAATGGATGTTCTTCATGGTAATGTTGTCCATCAGCATCTCCAGCCTCAGAACCACATGTACAACATTGTGAGTGACAGTTACGTATGATAATCAATAGAAGACACACCCACCTTTAGTGAACTTCATGTAGTGAACCCTCTTTTTGGACGTTTTGGACTTTTCCTCCAAACTGAAACCCTGTGGTGGCTCGTCTGGCACGGATTCTGCAAGCAATTTAAATGGAAAAAAAGTAAATTAAATAAATGGTTGACGAAAATAACAGAATAAGGAAACCAGGCTTTATGTGATCATTTTTATATTTAACAGAGGGACTGAACACTCAAAGTAGAAAGTGATGCTGTGACTGTCCATCTGTGACCTACAGTAACTAGCCCCTCAGCTCTTCAAATATTGTACTGCAGCACCCTCTACTGGACATAAGAAGTCATAAACCACCACAGCAAGACAGTTTGAATTGCATCAAATTGTTATGAACATCTGAACGGATTATTGAATGAATGACCAATCCTTCATTATACATATTCTCTGACTATAAAATGCAAAACAAAGGCCTACAATATGGATCACACGTACCACTGTTGCCATTCTGACCATGGCAGTTGTTGAGGTCAGCCAGAAGCTGGTTGAAGTCATCTTGGTGGGCAATCCAGTTGTCCTGTAAAATACAAGAGTCTGAAGTGAGCGCAGTACCAAAAGGGACATTTTAAGACTTCATAAGACAATAATGACTGGAATGAGTTGTCATTCTTTTTTTCAAAGCAATTTCACATGAAAAAGAGAACACATCTTAGTATAAGGCCAGCCTCTATCTCTGCTTTTCAGACAAAATAAAGGACTCAAACATTGTGTTCTTCTGGGGACAGGCAGTTATCTTTCTAGTTTTGAGCATTCAGAAAAAGAAGGCTAGTCCCTCTGCTTGATAAAGAAATGATCAAAGAAAGTATGATTTATTTATTTGTTTTGTTATTTTTGTGTAGAAAAAAAATAGATCTATTTCCATTAACTATGGATGTTAATTAGCATCTAAAATATATGTAGACATCTCAGCATGTTGGGGTAATCGCACAGAGAGTGATAAAATGTGCCTCCACTATATTTTCAATCAGACCTGCATTCTACAGTATACTGAGAAGAGACCGTGTGATGACTATGACACAGTGCAACAGATGTAATAAAATATATTCTTAGATTTGCGCATCATTTTCACAATTTTTCAAAAAATATATCTACCAGCTCATAGCGCGCCACTCGGTGGCACGATATGAGCTTGTAGATCTGATATTTTTCTTGGGGTGATCAGGAATGCAAGTTCTTTGTACTCACCTCATAGTTGAGATTTGTTCCAAGACCAAGGCTGTCATTCTTCACCTTAACTTTGATGTTATCTACAGAGCCTTGCTCGTTTCTCCCCAGACCCTAACAGGATAAAAAACAAACAAAGAGGTGATGATCCTGAGATACCAGACAGAGCTTGTCAACGTGACTTACAGTACTGTACATTAGATTAACCTCTCGGACTGCAACTAACGATTATTTTCATAATAGATTCATCAGCCGATTATTTAACAGATTAATTAACCATCAAGAATGGGGGAAGCTTTTTTTCATGTCCACACAAAATCTTTAAGGTATATGAATTAATGACACTAAAATGTTGGAAATGGGTGGAATTTGTTACACTTAATGTTGGTAAAAACTATGGTTAAGTGGGGAAACGGGTAAAGTCTTCAGTTAATCGATTACTAAAATAGTAGACAACTAATTGTACAATCGATTAAGATTAATCGCGCAGCCCTACCAGACACCCTATGAGCTTGTCAACGTGACTTACACTAGATTAACCTCCATAAATGCAGTTAGTCACAGACTGCTTGCTTACCTTGCCTTTGGACCATCCCATTCGCTCCATCATCTTCTGGCCGAATTTGGAATCATCATTACTCCAGGCGCTGTTCCGAGGGTCTACAGACCACTTCTTCTTCCTCCGGGCTGAGAAAGATGGAGGTCAATTTGGTCAATCAATTAGTGTTTTTCAAATTCTGCACAAGCCAACATCTCCGGGCCAGTCATGAAACGTGGAGAAAGAGTAGTGCCCCGTGGAATTCAGGCTCCACACTTCCATTTTGTTGGTCTGTGTATTTATCGATTATGAAGGAAGGTTTGGCCGACTGACTGATGCGAATTCTGTCCATAAGCCTACCCCATGTATTAGTTCAACATTGAAACCAATTTGCAGATGTTTTTCACATCTTTTCCATTATAGCATTTTCCTTAAAGGTAGGGTGATATTGACATGTTTTAAGTTGGGCAAGGTTTCCAATATCAGCCAATCGGGGGGAGGCATTGGCAACAGCTTCTATTTGGAAAGTGTTAGTTGTCACTTCCAAAGTGTTAATCTTTGTCCTGTTGAAATATGACTGGATAAAACTGCTGTCCCAAACAAAGTATATGTTTTACAGCTGGAGAACCAGAGCTAGAACAATGCGTTTGAATAAAACTACTCTATATACAGCACTACAACAGGGTGTATCCATATAGAAACTGTAACAAAATATCAATTTTAATTTAAATTAAAAAATCAAGCACACCCTTATGCAAACAGAAAATATTGTATTGTTTGACTTTCGGTATCAAATCATTTCACACATATTTAATGTATTTGCTAGATAGTTATTGAATCGATTTCAACTCATTGAATCGCCACCATGAACCAATATCGACCATGATCATGAAGCGTATTGTACCGCTGTTAAAATGTACAATGTATTATTGTAAAATCAAAGACACTCTGATTTACATACTAAAAAAGGAGCTCATTTTGCGAACTACAGTCTTAATCTACATTTAAATGCAGATTCACCTAATACAAATACCCAATCAATGACTCTTCACCAAAAGTCATCTGTTGCAAGTACTTCTTAAAAGGATCACTGCTAATTAGACCAATGTGCCTTAAAACACCATACTTGCATTCTATAAATAAAAAATACAGATAAAACACCTCCAATACATTTTCATTTCATTCATAAATAGAGAATATTTCACTCAATAGGGACTGCTCCTGTCGCAGGTTGATGATGTCACATGAGACTGTGGTTCAGCCCTATGGAATATGTGTGTTACAAAGTATAAAGTTGTTGTAAGTTAATATAGGTTGTATTTTGTTAGCATATGCGTTCCATATATTCCATAGGGCTAAACAACACATGCTCGTGTGAAATCATCAAACTGCGACAGGAGCACACCCTGTTGAGTGAAAGATTCTATATTTATGGAAGAACTAAGATACTGATGGTGTTTTATTTATTTTATGTTATTTATATATGGCAAGTATAATCCATAATCATCCATATTTGTCTTACTAGCCAGGGATCCTTTTAACGTTATTGAATATAATAAATGAGTCCTGTCAGAAGTGACTGGTACTGTGCTGTACTGTACTGTACTGTATTGCGCAAGCTCTGGCCTATGTCAACAGGGTGGTAGACTGGTATATAACACTGTTTTTTGTGCTCGGACACAGCCAGGGACACAGGTAGCCAAGCAGGGACACAGCCACAAACATAGCCGCCCGTAGGAATGGTTACACCACTCAAAAACCACAAACTTAATGTTACAGTTAAGTTCATCCTGTGAGTGACATCATGACCATTCTGTCAAACATCCAGCTGCACATGTGTATGTTGGCAGATAATGCTAATGCTAGCTGAGACAGGCAGCGTTGAGAAACGTTTATGTTTAGAGGCCAGATAAAGTGATATTAGTTCACTTTATGGTACATCATAGAACACACACACATCGCGGACCGATCTGACAAGAGGACAACAACAGAACTAATGAAATATTGACATAAAAGTAACTCACGTTCTGCGAGCATGGACATCCTGCTGGCTCTGAGAGAGGTCCTCACCGTTCACACGGGAGCGAGGCGCGTGCGTATAGGAGGTCCAGAGAAATGCCTGTGGGAAAAAAAAAAAAACTCCAAATGAGCCTATTTCACAGCCAGCACGCGCTGGCCTCTAGTGGGGATACTGGGGGGACACCGACACTGGGGGGGACCCGAGTCGACCACTGACTGTCATTGCACAAACGTTGTTATTCACCGGCGAATAAAACATGTTTTGTGCAATGACAGTCAGTGGTCGGGTCCCCCCCACCCCCAGTATCCCCACTAGAGGCCAGCGCGTGCTGGCTGTGAAATAGGCTCATAGTAAGCAGGCAAACTGACAAACAGGGCAAGCTGGCAAACTGCTGGACCTCTGAACTTTTGACTGCTTTGCTGCTTCGCCGATCGCCGTTATTTAGTTTGTCCACAAGAGAGCGCCAGAACTCTGTCGTAGCGCTAGCTTTGCAATTCTAAATAGTCATATAATACCGATCGATTCACCATTAATGCTATGATATATTTTTTAAATCACGCCTTCTCGATAACGTTTAGTACACACTACATCACCACAATGTATATTTGTGACTGTAAACCGTAGTAGAGTAATGTTGTAAATGGGGTTTAGAATCGAACCGCTCTTTCCCGTTTCTTATTGGTCAATAGTGAAACACGTCATCAGTTTAACAGCCCCAGAGCCTTCTCCTACTAGAAGGCTCTGAACAGCCCGCCCAGGAATACATTTAGCATTTAAGAACGTGTTTTTATTTTAATTTCTCCATGCGTTCATTCATATGAGCACAACATAATACTCGATTTCGTGTGTTTACCTCGTCCTCAGTGTTTGTGAATTTATTTGTGTTTTGTGTGGGAAAACATGACGCTGCATGGTATTGCCGAGAATGCCTTCCGTCTCTCGAGGCGGGCACCGGCATCGCTTCTCGGCCTTTTGGCTAAGATCAAGTGTAGTATCTGTTCTTATCAGTTTAATATCTGATACGTCCCCTATCCGGGGACCATATATTAAATTGATTTTTGGAACTGGGAGATGGAATAGGGGCTTGCTCCGTCCACTCCACGCATCGACCTGGTATTGCAGTACCTCCAGGAACGGTGCACCCCCCTGAAATGTCCAAAGAAAGTTTTGTTTTTATAATCTTTTTATTCAAACCAATACTAGTTTCTAGTAGTTATCAGATAATATGAAATATGGGCGTTAATTGTTTGACATTCCTCACTAGAGGCTAGCGCGTGCTGGCTGTGAAATAGGCTCATCAACTCCAGTTCATCGGATTTTCTTAAATAATAATAATAATAATAAAAATAACAATTAGTTATGATTGTGTGTCGTAATGTTCATTAATGCTACGTTTAAACAGATGGCAAATGTGTCTGCTCTTCTTATTCGGCATAATTTATCCTGAAGTAGCAAATATGTTATTCTGTTAAAAAAAACAGAAAAGATGAAGGAAAAGCCCTGCTATAACCATAGAGTAAGGCTATAACATGTATAAAACGATGCAATAACTCTGTCTGCAAAACTCTGTCTGTACCCCCCTCCAACTGTAGCCTATATATTTGTTATATTTTCATTTTTTTATTGTAGCCTATTATTTTTGGCATGTAAACGTGTGTTTCACTACGCTACACGTGTGTTCACTGTCACACACATTTGTGTTTTCACTGTGACACATCCATTTCCACACTAGAGGGCGCTACAGTCCAAACTAAAGAGCATCAATAGGACGCTTTGAATCTACCCTGTTGCCTTTTATATGTTATGACAATCAAACAATAGGCCTACATTACATAACATGCTGGCTCTTTTTTTAAAGACTATACTACATACTATAGCCATGCCCCACCTTACCCTCCTTCCATTGTTTCTTTCTCCTTTCTTTCTCCTCTTTACCCTCCACTATGATTGCCTGCTTGTCTCTAAAATGTTTTTTTTTTTTTTTTTTTTTTTTTGATTAAATAAACATGATGATATTGTAAACAAGTAGGATAGAGATGCTTTATGGTGTGTCTTCCACTCACATAGTTAACAGTCTTTGGTTTGACTTTTGAGTTGTGCTTGAAATGTAATTCAAGTACACATTCTGTAATGTGTGAATTTCATAGATTTCTGTTAATTCTCCAAACTGTTAAATACAAAAAAGTATCAATCAATCAATTAATGTTTACTATTTCTTACTGGATAATAATACCATATGCCTACTTCAGTCTCAGTTGCCAAGAACAGATCTAAGCTATTGGATCTGTTTCTCAAACTCCCTCAAAGGGGAATTCCACCGATTTTCAAAATTCTCCTGAGAGGATACGAATGTTCCATTTGGTTCCATTTGTACCCTCATTAACATGGTGAAATACATCTTGATGATGTCATCAGATGTATCTCACCATGTTGTGATTTTTTTTTTTTTTTTTTCCCACACCTCCAATTTTAGGAAATACAGAATTGGGGGAACGTTTTCATCATGTCCACACAACATCTCTAAGGTATATTAATGACATATTAAAATGTTGAAAATGGGTGGAGTTCCCCTTCAAGAACCCCTGGGGGTCCCCATACCCCTCATTGGGAACCACCATAGACCACTGGGCCTTGGCAAATGCTATTATGCAGTAGTAACCGAGGCGTGACACGATTGGCTACTTCCCATGAATATTAAGGCAAAGTGTTATGCAATCTATATGTGGGGGGGTGTGGGCACCATGTGTAACATGGTCAACACATGTCAGCCCAGCAGTGGCATGTAGGCTGCCATTCTGACACTGTTTTGAAGTGTGGGGAGAAAATGCTGAGTAAATGTTATTCCTTGAGTCAAACACAGAAGTTTTAAAAACTTTTGAGAATAATATTTGCCAAGCCTATCGTGAAAGAAAGCGACTGATAATGAAGTCTAGTTGTGTTTGCAGTTCTTACATATTATCTGGACATGCATATCCCTGGGGGGATGGTTGTTGGAAAGGCTCCTGTCATGAAAGAAAGAAAGAAAGAAAGAAAGAAAGAAAGAAAGAAAGAAAGAAAGAAAGAAAGAAAGAAAGAAAGAAAGAAAGAAAGAAAGAAAGAAAGAAAGAAAGAAAGAAAGAAAGAAAGAAAGAAAGAAAGAAGTTAGTTCCTGGTTCCAATAAATACATGGGAAAGCATGCTTAATTGAGTATTTTGTAAAGCACAGTAAGCACATTTTGTGTTGTGTTTTTTTAACGTTATTTTGTGCGCATTGGAATCGACCATCTGACATGTGAACCAGGCAATGACAGAGACAATTTACTCAATTGTTCTGTGCAATTTTGGCAGAGAAAAGCAAGTCAATCCAATTTCCATATAGGCTAAAGTACAACCAGACATCTGAAGATGCAGAAGTTTCGTATTTAGCTCATTTTTAATAATGTCTAATTAAAAAGTTATGTTGAGTTTTCAATTCTTGGAAATCCAAGACTGCCACAGCGATGTCTGTTTTTTCAGACAAAAATTCGAGGTGGGAATATGATCATTTGAGGATTGTGAAAAAAGGAAAGGAAAATGTCAAAGTTGCGGACCAACATCTTCATGAGGCCTAAACACAAATAATGGCACACCATCCCAAATGCATTAGGCTGCGAGTCCAATTTAATGACATTTTTATCTCTGTGGACTGCCAATTTATATACATGTATAATCATTGTTAATTTTACAATAACTCTGAGAGTGTACTATACGTACATACAGTAGGCTATGCATGCTATACACAGGATAATGTTACATATTATACAACAACATACTGTACGTTGCACAGCCCAAAGGAGAGACTGTCAGCTGATCGCCAACCTGACCGTGGGAAGGAACTATACCAGAGGTGGGCAATTATTTTTCCCAAGGGGCCAAATGAGATACATAAAATATTGTGGAGGGCCAAGACTAAAGGCTGAACAAAAGTCTGCGTAATATTAATTTAATTTCAAGATAAAAGTAAGAGTAAGACCAACCATTTTGACTCCAGGGCCCTCTATTTATTCAGTATTTGAGCCACAGAGGACCACCACTTGATGACATTTTAGCCCAACAGACCCCAAAACTAAAGATTTCTTTTGCTTTTGTCCATAATACCATATTGACTGGATTTGGGAAACAAAACAGGCCAACATAGATTGAAAAAAAAAAAAAAAAAAAAAAAGATCATTCTTTTACATTCTCTCATTGTGTAGACTTTGGGTTCATTCAGATAATGAATATTTTAACTCTTGAGAGTGTGAAAATGAAACCAAATGGACCAACATGGGTACATTTGGTTTCACCTTTACACTCTCAAAGAGTTACATCTGGTTAACCAGCTTTCCATATTTAACTGATACTCTCTCAAGAACCACTGGTGGTCCCTGGACCACTGGTTGAAAACCATGGTACCCTTCGACCATACATTGCATTTTAAGTGTCATTCATTATATTGAATGAATGTATGGTGTGAATCACACCATACACAAATCCCAGAGTTCTGTAAGCCTGTGTCACTGTGAAAGCGACTATTTCCACAGGGTATTTCCACATGAACATGACAGTGTACTTATATTACCTTCTGACCTAGTGTAAGGCCATGTAATGATGTCACACAGAAGCACAGATGTATGGACAGATGTATGGAGAACTGAGATGACCTAGAGCAGAGCTGCCCAAAAGGTAGATGGTGATCTACCAGTAGATCACACAGGCCATGCAGGTAGATCACCTAAAATGTATAGATCTGAGAGCGTTAAAATCTTGAGAGCGTTACGGGTCCATTTGGTTTCATTTTAACGCTTTGGTTTCATTTTAACGTTTAAATATAGTTTAACTCTCAAGAGTTAAACTATATTTAAACGTCTGAATTACGTAATTTTCAAGGGTCCACACAATTAGAAAATGTAGAATAATTGCTATTTTGACCAATGTTTTGCCAGTTCTCTTTCCCAATTGTAGACAAAACGTGAAAGTTATCAGCTTTGGGTGACTAAACTCAACATCACAAACCGTCAACTCAAACCCCAAATACTGTTTTCAAACGCCAGAAAACCTGCAATTCTTTCCTGAGGGCCTTGAAATGGATTTTTTTTTGTAGATATTGTTGAGCAGGTCATTTTGAGAGTAGCTCTCAAGCCAAAAACATGTGGACACCCCTGACCTAGAGGGCTCGTCTGAGGACCTAGATAGCCTCTATGGAGCATCGGTTTAGAAACAGTGCTATAAAGCAGGGGTTTTCAACCTTTTTGATACCAGGGCCCACTATTTATTGAGAATTTGAGCAGACAGACCACCTTTTGAGGACATTTTTGCCCCACAGACCCCAAAACTAAAGATTTATTTTAGCTTTTGACCACAATTTCAGGCTGGATTGTCGGACCATTAATCTTCTACATTCTCTACTTGTGTAGACTTGGGGCTATTATTTCACATGATGAATATTTTAACTCTTGAGATTGTAAACATGAAACCAAATGGACCCGCAAGGGTCCATTTGCAGTTACATCTGGTTAAACGACTTTCCATCATTTAGCCTGGGACCACTGGTTGAAAACCACTTCTATAAAGCATTATGATTTTCAAGATTTTTTGGTAACTGGTATAGTATATTAATAAGCATAGACATGGGATGCATATAGTGAGCATTACAGAAAACACATCTTAGCCCATGATATTCCCACCAACAACACAACAATGGTCCACTGTCCACATGCTGATGCTTCCTTGTTTCACAATCAGTTGAAAACCCCCTGATTGCACAGTAACAGTCATCCCATCTCTCCAGGCCTTTTTTTGTAAACAGAAATTTCACTCCATGTATGGGTTCACCTGCCTGAATGGATTAATGTTCTGATTGCAATCCCATTGCAATCAGAACCACAGACTCATTCCCTATCTTCCACCGCAGTCTGAAACACCTCTTCAGACTCCATCTCAGCCCATGGCACTTGCTATCACATATAACCAGTGTTGCCACAGTTACTTTGAAACAGTAATCCGACTACTGACTACTGACTACTGCTTGGAAAAGTAACTTAGTTACGTTACTGACTACTTGATTTGGAAAGTAACTAAGTTAGATTACTTTTAGTTACTTGCGGCATATAGGACTAGCACCAAAAAGGAAGACATTTTTGAAACAGGGGGTCTGGGGTAGATACATTTTGTAACTTTTAGATGCAAATTCCAATTGGGTCCATTTGGTTTCATTTTACGATCTCAAGAGTTAGATATCTATAAGGGTCCATTTGGTTACCAATGGTCCTTTCTAGGAAGGAAGGAGGACTCTATCATAGGAGGAAAAATGGTGAAAAATGAGGGTTTTATCTCTGGCGCCTGTCAACCAATTTCACCCCAACTCACCAGCAAAAAAGCACTAGATTTTCCGCCAGGAGTTTTTCACTAATTTTGGCGCTAGAGGGGTCTGAAAAGGCGCTGAATATAGCGACAAATGCGCCAAGTTGGCAACACTGCTAACTCTCCCCCTCTCTCGTGCCGCGGCCCGCGAAACAGAGATCTGAGGAGTAGAATGTTTGCTACACATATCAACACGTGGAGCGGGAATGTCACCTAAAAAATGGGCCCGCATGTTCCAATCGAACGCCGCCTCGAACTCGTGGATTCTACAGAGTGAAATGCGAAAAAGTAACGCATCTAATACTGTATTAAAGTAACTGTAGTCTGACTACTGGTTTTGAAATAGTAGTTGCGTTAGACTACTCGTTACTGAAAAAAGTAGTCCGACTACAGTAACGCGTTACTAAAGTAACGCGTTACTGGCAACACTGCATATACCAATCCATAGTACTTGCAGTACCCTCCTAGGTAGTTTAGATCGCACTTCATTAGACTGAGATACTGAGATACTGAACACTAACTTACAGTATATACAACGTAGGATGTCTAATGTATTACCATGTTTTAGTGCTTACATTGTAAATTGTAGTGTATTGTAAATTCTGCTTAAATTGTAAACTCTAATCTGTATGATGTATTGCAATGTTTTTTACTTGAGGTAAATCGCTTTGCTAAATGCCTAAATTGTAATTGTAATTGAAAATGCATTTTTTGGTTTATTAAAATAAACATGCACAGATTTTGTAATTGTATGAACTGAAAATTACTATAGGCATTAGAGGAGAGGTAACCAACAATGACCATAATACTCTTCCAAAGTAAATAAATAATATGGAAACCAAAACAAAAAGTAACAATACTTGTAGGAGTTTACATATTATGTCCTCACTTTAGCCTCTGGGTCGCTATCGGGATTATGGGGAATATACAGTAAGATTTTCATTTTTAACACAATTTTATTGAAGGAAAGACATGACATAAGGAAAGGGGAATAAGATTAGTGCTTTTGTATCACTTCCTACCGCATGCACTGCACATTGGTTCTTGACTACAAATAATTTAATCGTGATAATGACTCAACCAGACAATCTGGTGCACTTCCCCTTCTTCAGACGGTAACTCCCGTTTTCTGTTGAATTCCTTAACCTCCAACTTGTCAGTAAATTATGACTACACGGATGGTCATCATAGGGTCACCAGGTCATTCAGTTCACCTATATTTAAACACAATAACACACAGGGCCAGGAGTGCCTTGCAATTCACTTCTTTACTAGTCAGTGGTAAGCTTAATAATGTAATCAGAATGTCTTACCATTTTATTCCCCTCCACTCTTGCTAAATACCATCACACCAATAGACGGATCTAGAAATGATTGGCCCCTGAGCTTGAGCCTCTTAGCGATCACACAGAGAATCATGCTTAGGTGCCCTTACCTCAGGGGACCCTGGGCCTGGGCCCAACGTGCCCGTTGGATAATCGTCCCCTGAATCAACACAAGGTACCATGAGTGGACACATGTGTAGCTGGGGGTTGAAACACAATCTGTGCATTTGAGTTTGAAATCCCTGCTGCACATTGAGTGAAGGAAGTATACTATACCACACTGGCACTTACAATGGAAACACAGATACAGAGCTGGTGTCTGTGTTAGCACTAACCCTGGAAGATTAGAACTACTGACCTACCTGGATGTCCTTTCACTAATTGTAGAGGTGACTGGCTTGAAAACCGATACTTACACTACTAGGACAAAAGGCTGGCGTGACAGTGAAAGTCAGCATAAATAATACAAACGCAAGATAAGGACAAACCCAGACGTGTGTGTGCGTCTCATTCACTACACTTAATCCAGTGGATTAAAGAGAATAAGGTTCCCTCGGCTCGAGTTGTGTCAGATGTATTGCTTCGATGCGAGGCCAATCCCGCCCTAAATCAGTGGTTAAGGCTTTTTGTAACCCAGGCGATGGATTAAGTTGCATAAGGTGGCGGAAGCTTGAAGCGGATCAGTGTGACAGCCACAGGGAACGCTGCCAACCTGATGTGACTAGACCGGTTGTTAACGACACTGGAACTAAGGCAGCATGCCTCTGCTGTCTGTATTCTCTAGTTTCTCTGAAAAAGGCATATTAAACCTCTCTCTGTATGCCTTGACAAGTATCCTCTTAATTGACCAGAATCTGTTCAGGACAGACAGGAATTCTGTGGAAAGTAATTGCTGGCACCAAGCAGTTTCCTTGCTCCTCACGGCCAGTAGGCTCTTCAGATCAATACGTATCTAAACAGCCAGGCAGGCACTGGAACGGATCTTTCCACATTCTGTCACACTCACAAACCAGATATGTTTAACTAAATACACTGTCCTTAGCATCCCTATTCTGAACATGTCACCCCAAGCATTAAATGCTATATGGCATATATTCACCCATTTGTACACAGATTGCGGTTGAAGCCATGGGAGGTAATTTGGGGTTCAATGTCTGGCCAAACTGGGTTTCAGCTTGATTCGCTGCGTTCCGAAATGTCACATCGCAAATCAGTCAGTGAAATAATAAAATAGCAGCTAGTAGCTTACAATATGTCTCCTAAGGGACATCAGTCAATGAAGTATTACCTAAGTGCAACGCAGGGGTTGATTTATTGAGAAAAAAATAATGCATCCCGAGTCATTGCACATGAGTACCCAGCACTAATGGGTGCTTTGATTTACAGTGCATGGTGTGATTAAGGAGTCAAGGACAGCACTCCAAATGGTCAATTTTGGAGGCCTGTCATTGTCTTCCTAATTACTGTTTACTCCTTTAATGGTTCAACACCCAGTTGTTGGTTGTTTTACAGTGTACTGTAATATAAATAAGTAAATAACCAGAAGAGAACCTTGTGGATAGTGCATATAGTATTTGTTAAATCTAATTTTGATCTCCTGGGGGAAAAAAAACTTACTGTTAAAAGCTGAATAGTAAATGCTAAATAAATAAGCTTGGTAAGGTCAAATGCTTCATTGCTGATTTATAATACACTGTAGCCCTGAGAATCACTGATTCGTAAACCTCATAAATGTGAAACTCCTAACGAGGTAAAGAAGAAATTGATTTACTGTCCCTTCCTCTGGTGAATATGTGATCACTTACAACGACGACAAGGCCATTATGTGCTTCAGTGAAGGCATTACAATGAAGGTTCTACTGAGTGACAACAACAAAACAACTTATAGATTGCTTTTTTTCTCCCCATCTAAGCCACCAATAGGTCCTCTAGGGCTGGCTTGAGAGTTATATAAAACGTCGGTAACCATGAGTAACCTTACAAAGAACGGAGGAGAGACAGACAGAAAAGAAAAGGCCAAGATGTCTCACTGACCCGATAAACTGGACAGAGGGAGCCAAAATGTGTGACAGATACTGTTTAAGGTTCTTTGCATTTTCTCTGGAGAAGAGAAGGGGAGGGAGGAAAGGAGAGGAGAAGGGAGTGAGGAGGAGTGAGGAGGAGGAGGCGGAGGAGGAGGGAGGTGCAGGGTTTGTTGGCATGCACTATACCATGGCAACAGGTTTCCATATTCATGAATAACAGCTGCTGTGTGTTTTGCACTTTCTAACACGCTAGACGCTCTCTCTGACACTGACCGCACCATGCTGTATCCAGTGTTGTTTGTACCGATGGTTCTCTCGAGCGTTTCGTATTTAGCAGTCAAATAGCTGCAGGCACCCACTTTTGAAAATATATGTTTGAAAATGTGTGTCACTTAAGATTAATCGAAATGTTTTATCCCACAATTTTGAGGAAATAACGACGTGTCAGTAGCTTGCAGATCAGCTTTTTTTTTAAATAGCCAAACTGATTTTGATGCTATTAAATATGACAAATAGGCCCTGCTACCCCTCAAGGGCGCGAAAACAGGGCTCAAGGACCCCCCCCCCAACCCTCTGTCTATGGGCTACGCCTCTCAATTCAAGCCCATACAGAGCCCTCCTTCGACCCGCCCCGCCCTCTGACGATCTATCTGATTAAGGACAAAACACTGGTCCTTGGGGACCTTACAGTAGAAAGCTTTCTGATTGGCTAGGAGCAGACTGACTGACTGAGTATACACTCACAAGGAAGTGTGTTACATAACAGACCTGGTGGCACATGGAGACAGAATGAATGTCCTGCACTGCTGTTCCCAAGTGCTCCCATGGCTGCTACTTTAAATTACTTTTATTTTAAAAGCTTGGTGACAGAGGTGACAAATGTCAAACGACAATACTATACCCAAACATTCAGTCACTGAACTCTCTCTTTTTGGGGGGGCGAGGGGTAACTGTCGGTTGAGTCTAGTCTAAAACACATACAACAGGAGGAAACACTAATCTTGTGTGAAAGGGGTGGGAACACAGCGCTGCATCTTATCGCCGAGGCTGCATGTGTTTAATGCAAGTTTACATAATGTGTGTTTGGTTGAGTTGAGTGGGTGGGCAGCACTGCAGCCATGCAGTGCAGGGGCTGTATATGAGGGGGCACAGAGCTGGACATGCATTTAAAATAAATACAACAGGAGATGTGTGAATGTACATGTAATTTACACAACCAAGTTTAATATATTTAATGTATAACCTTTGCATAGTAATACAGTTTCCAGTTGGTAGGAAAACCGGAATAGGTCTGAATATAACTCAAGTCCAGGATGGATTTTCATTTGGAATCCAGTCAGTGGTCTTAGGTCTATTGAATTATCAGAAGTATAACAAGTCCCATAATAATATTATGGGACTTGTTATACTTCTGATACTTCAGAAGTATAACAATGATATTATATTATAAAATCGCTGTTTTTTCTAGCGACATGCGAATGCAGTTCCACTACGTTAAAAAGATGGAACCTCTTTAAAATATTAAAGGTTATTTTGCTTATAATGCCGACAATGTACCTTTAAACCGCCTACAAAAGGTTTCATACAAAGCAGATGCAGAGCATAATTTTGAATGTTTTAAAATAGACCTTTATGGTGATGCATTCATGCATATTATGCAATAATTGTTTTTTCTTGGTCTTTATGTGATGCAAGTTTATATGGCACGAAAAACGCAACTACATGCACAAAATGTGAAGAAATCGATTCTAGTGTCTATTTAGTCCAGGGCTGCCCAAAAGGTAGATCATGATCTACCAGTAGATCACACAGCTCATGCAGGTAGATCACATGACATTCCCTCCAGCACTTGGACCCTTATAGATCTGTAACTCTTGAGAGCGTTAAAATGGAACCAAATGGACCCTTACGGGTCCATTTGGTTGCATTTTACCGCTCTCAAGAGTTAAATCATATTTAAACATCTGACTTGCGTAATTTTCAAGAGTCCACACAATTAGAAAATGGAGAACAATTGTTATTTTGACCAACGTTTTGCCAGTTCTCTTTCCCAATTGTGGACAAAAAGTTTGTCAAACGTCAGTAATAACATATATATCTTCCAATTCTCCCTCTATTTTTCATTATAAGTCCATTATAAACACTATAACAGTAAGTAACACCATCACCACTATTTCAAAGCTCAAACTTTCTAGGTGGCCTTGAAATGGATTTTCAGTAATGGAACATTTTTGATGTGTTGAGTCGGTCATTTTGAAAGTCAGAAAAGTGTGGGCACCCCTGATTTAGTCCATTGGTAAATAACACCATGTTATACCATACAAGGATTAAAGTTCTCAGTACTGGGTACTGATTTCAGTCCTGAGGATTTCACAGGGGTCATTTAATTAGCTCAGTGCTTATTTGCAAAAGATAATTTTCAGTCTCAAGATTTTTTTTTACTTTAATCCATGTTATACCATACCATATTACATTCATATTTTAGGTCAAGTGTAACTGATAGTCTTTGGTTAACACAAACATTTGGTTTTGGGGCAAAACATTCACCAGAAAAAGGGAGTTACAATGTCAAGAGGACAAGTCTACTGGATTGTCCGGGAGACTGAGTTATTATTATTAGGAAATTATATTGCTTGAGAAACAGTGTAATGTTGTTGTATACATATACAGTACATGGAAGCATTGAAAGCCCATATCCGCACCGACACAACAGCTGTGGTCCCCAGATTGATTCTAAGTCAGGGTGGTGGTCTCTGGTCCACAATCAGTTGAAACCTCCTGCCAGGGTCATCGTCATGTCGACTGGTGGTGGACATTTTTTCCCACATTGTTTTCTTTGCAACAAACATACAAAATGAGTGGACAATAATATGACCAGAAACCCATAAACAGATGACCCTGAATGATCATAACAGACCTGTAAATGGGTTAAGAATGTCCTTGCAGGTAAAACATTTGAGAACCACTGGTAGGGGGGCAGGAGAAATATGTTCATGAAGCCGCCCCATACCATTTTCAGTTACAGGACTTTTATTAAGCATGCAAGTAAAGCATCAATAATAACATCAGTTGTTGTTCAAGTTGCAACAGACACGCAGCATCCATAAAGCTAAAGGTCTGACTCAGAGAGTTTTCTGTTTTCAATGATGAAATGCTGTTGGTTTAGTGGTGCTGTAGTTAGTTAGTAGCAGTAGTAGTGTTTCACATCATTTCATAGAAGCACTTTAATTTGAAATATCTTGGGTTGTTTTGCATGCCATCGTGTTTGGTGGGGCAGTCAGGGCATTTAGGGCATGGCCAAGCACTGCTTTCATAGTAAACTGGGGAAATAAATCAAATCATTTGCATTAGTTTTTTATCATCTTATCCTCTTATCAAAATTACCTGAGAGGCCAGTTCTACCTGGGGACCACTGCTGTGTTGGATGGGCTTGGAAATATATGAGAATGATTTTTAATAGAAATATCTATTTGACACTTATTTTAAAAGGATCCCTGGCTAATAAGACAAATATGCCTTAAAACACTATAACTGCCTTCTATAAATAAAACATGCAGATAAAAACACCTTCAATACTTTATTTCTTTCATAAATAGAGAATCTTTCACTCAATAGGAGGTGCTCCGGCCGCAGGATGATGATGTCACATGAGCATGTTCATCCATATATTCCATAGAGCTAGCCCACACATGACATCATCATCCTGCGCCAGGAGCAGTTCCTGTTGAGTGAAATATTCTCTATTTATGAAAGAAATAGGATGCCATTGGTGGTTTTATTTGTTTATTTTAGTTATATAGGGCAAGTATAATGTTATAAGCGGTGTTTATCTTATTAGTCAGGGATCCTTTTAACAAAGGCAAAACACACACTGCACCTTTAATGCATTTACAATTGTCTTATATTACTATCTATCATATCTGCAGAGTCAGCAAACAGATGATGACTCTGTGTCTCCTTGCTCTGCAGAACAGAACACACATCAGGTCACCCTGCCAGCCCAGGACAGACCATAATTACTGACTGGATGAAACTGGAGAAAGCCCATGAAGCGTGTGATTTAACACACATCACTGTCCTACAGTTCATGGCCTTATCTGCAATGAATTACCTTTAAACCAGTGGTGGACTGGGAAAAAATCGGCCCGGACATTTTTAGTGTGATTTGTCCTAGACCGGCCCAACCACAACCAATGCATGATGGACCTATTCTACCTGGTATAGTTGGTTATCCAGATGTAACTCTTTGAGAGAGTAAACATGAAACCAAGTTATATACAAGTTATAAATAGTTATATACATCTATATATAAAGTTATATAGCTGTCATCAAGATAACAGGTAAAATGTTTAACATTGATTTACCTCTTGGGAGATCTAAGTTAAGTTAAAGATCTAAGGGTCCATATGGTTACTCCATAATTTACTCTCTAATTTAGCTGGGGACCACCTGGAAACCTCTGAAGGACCGCTGGTGGTCCCCAAACCACTGGTTGAAAACACCTGCATGAGATTAAACAGTATTGTTAATTCTTTTGTACATCTTTGTGATGTCAGTACAGACGCAGAACAACAACCTCTGCACACTGGACTGAACTCTGAAAGATGAAATATTTATTTTCCCACTACAGGACTTCTGTCCCAGCTGAACGAAAATAAAGATTCGTCCCTGCGGTGAGAAAATAAAGATTTAAGCTCTTGGAGCTCAGTCCAGTGTGGAGACCTTATGTTTACTTTTCCACTATTTACTTCAGTCCAGCACCTGGTATCTCATTTTTTTTGTGCGTGCTGTATTGTTCCTTTTTGGAAAGCAATAATAACTCTAGTAACTGTATATGGTTCTTGTAAAAACAAATAACACCTTTTACATTGTGGGATAAAATAATAATTCTGGACACAATAGTGTAGTTAGAACTACACTATAGAGCAGGGATATTTCGGAAAACTACTTTCCCCTCTTCTTTGGGTGAAATAAACTACAAAACAGTATAATAATCCATGTACTGTACACATCACAATTATATAAAAGTCAAGTTGGCACATACAGAATGCTACGTGTTACTAGGTGTTGGCTCACACAATCTAGTCTTGTGGTGTGGAGGTGGCTAAGTGACACAGCAATTGCTTCATATTGTCTTGTGAATTTTAGCTTTCCACTTCCTCAAACAGAGTTGTGGCCACTGTGACCTCAGGGCACATGGCCAAAGATACGTGAATCCCTTGACTCCTTCAAAACCACTCTCAAAGGGCACCTACAGATGGCTGCAATTCAAAACTGGCCTCTGTAAAAATTATGCCGGAACTTACTGCCGTCCTCATTGGCACAAAACAGTCAATTTCTGGGGGGATGTGTGTGCAGTGGGAGCCCTTGTTGTGAGAGAAGAATAGAACAACCCAAACACTCAACATGCTTTACAATAAATATAATGACAACCTAGACAAAAACTGAGCATGTGAGTGAGGATGAGTCTGTGTATTCTTTTTCCTGACCATACAGTATCTTAACCCAACACCCTGACAAGTTATGTGTGTATTCTATCAGCTTTGTATGGATTTAAAAGCAGCCTTATACCATATGTAGGCATGTACACTAAACAGCCAAACTGTGAACCTAGAATCGGTTTCAATAGCATGCTATCTTAAATACTTTCTCGACAATACAGTCCACGGTCATATGCTGCTGCATATCCATTTTGAGTGTCCATGATGCAAAAATATTTTTAAAGCCAGCTGTTTAAAAATGAAGGTTGCCACACACGGATATCAGTAAAGTGCAGACTGTACATACAGCACAGTACCAGATATGCTATCTGACTAGAACACAACACCATTTGTTTTCATTCCACTTCCATATTGGAGTCTGAAGCCAGAGGTAACTATGGTTCATTCATACACTATGGGCCAGAGAGAGATATTAATAGGAGTTACCCTGAGCGCTCAAAATGATAGGTGAGACTCTTGAGATGATACTAATTCATACTTGAAAGTAAATACATGACTGAAATACATTTCAACATAACTACGGGGTTGTATCACAAAAAAAAACATACAGTAGGATTTAATAACAGTCCTCTCAGTCACCTTGCAGTGAGGTGACAAATGATATGCCAGCCATGTTTACAGGGCCTGAGGGGACTAAGGGGAGTTTCATAAGAGTCAGTGGCATTATGTTTCTCATATCTGACGATGAGATGTGGTAGCTGAATGTTACCGTGTGCCACATGATGTCAAAGGATTCAATGTCAGTCAGTGAAGCCAGTGTTGCCAACTGCCAAAATCCAAAATGCACTAGTGGCACTTCCAAAATGCACTAGAATGCGCTAGATGGTTGCCTGGAAGGGAATCACTAGAGACGGAAGCACACAGCTAGATGACCATTTGTAATGGTTGTATGGTCATTACAACCATGTAATGACCATTAATCTTCTACGTTCTGTAGTTGTGTAGACTTGCGTTAACACACATGATGAATATTTTAACTCTTGAGAGTGTAAAAATGAAACCAAATGGACCCACAAGGGTCCATTTGGTTTCATTTTTGCGCTCTCAAAGAGTTCCATCTGGTTAACCAGTTGTCCATCATTTAGCCTGGGGACCACTGTTTGAAAACCACTGTCATATGAGGAAAAATGGTGAAAAATGAGGATTTTATCTCTGGCACCTGTCAACCAATTTCGCCCCAACTCACCAGCCAAAAAGCACCAGATTTTCCGCCAGGAGCTTTTCACTAATTTTGGCGCTAGGGGGGTCTGGAAAAAATCTAAACATAGCGACAAATGCGCCAAGTTGGCAACACTGAGTGAAGCCCTTGTGGCATTACACTCTGAGAACCTGAGCTGAGTGGTCCAACATGCAAATTCAAAAGGTCTGCAACAGAGTGGACCAACTTCAACCCCTTTTATTTGAGCAACGGTATCCTTCAAATACAGTTGAAGGCCAAGCAACATTAATCTCTTTCTAATCTCTTTGTTGCGCTTTTATATGCTGTATGCTCACACAACTGTCTAGCTCACACTGGGCCAGTCTAACCCTGACAAGAAGGATAGTGCTGGCTCCATCAATCTGATTAGTTTTGGCCTTGTACCGTCTTGTAAAATTATTTCATATTATGATATTATGTGATATAGCTACTGTATACGTGGAACCTAGGAAGAGGAACTGCTACTAGGTAGTACTGTAGCCAATACAAATTCAAATAAACAGCAAACAATATATACTCTGATCATTATGTTTAGAAGCATCTGTTGAAAAAATAATAATATAATAATACGGCCAGTGGCAATAATGCCATTGGAATCTAAACAGAACCCGTTGTGTCTATGCAATGAAGAATCAGACATGTATGCATTAACTCTACATCTGAGTATGCAGCAAAATGTAACTTTTAACATGCCTGGGGTGGTTAGAACATTGTGTTCTTGTAGGTGCTTTGTCTTAATTTGTCTTAATTTGCTGATTTCTGAGACTATTGTAACTTAGTGGCATGTACAGTATAAATCTCACACAACATAAGGAGGCATTTGGAATGAGGTATTTGGAAAAAAGGAAAAATGTTTTACTGAAAAGCGGAGTTTTATGACTCAAAAAACAAAAAAACAGACCATATGCTTTTACATAGAGAGTGACAAGTTGAAATAAATGAAAGACACGTCCAGTGAACATTTACAAATGTGCCATAAAAATGACACATTTCCCTTTATTTCCGAATAACCCCAAAGAGCCAGTGAATAATTCTCTCATAAATACAAAAAGGGGAGCATTTGGGGCAAGCCATGTCATGACTTCAGACATGGCTTGGGAACACATGCACACAGGTAGTGCAAAAAACATTCAATATCATTCTCATACAGTACATTTTATATCACCAGCAGAAAAGAATAAATAGACAAATAGCAAAAAATGGAATAAACAGAACAAAATATAAAAGTAACAGCGGTGCTCATATTCAAATAAGTTGCTCCATATCGCTCTAAAATGCAGATGCACTGATGTCGGATTCCCTGTCAGATTTCAAATGGTTGATTTTTCCACCCTTCTAAAGTGCATCATCAAAGGACAATCGCTTGAACATTATTTTGTAAACTATTTCTCATTTTAAAAGTCCTTGATTTGTATTTAAGCCTTAGATTTTGGGCCACGGATGCCTCAATTCCCTGTATTCATGGCAAAAAAATTAAGAAAAAGAAAAGAAAAACCATCAATCAACTACGACTTCCACATGGTGTTTTAAAGCATTGAGATTGAACAATGCTACATTCACTTGTTCAGTTTGCTTGTTTTTTGTTGTACTCATTTTTTTTAGGTTCAAAAACCGCTGTACCTTTTTAACTGCACACAATTCATAGTCACTCAAGTAAATTTTCCTTTTTCGGTATGATGTTATTTATAGCCCTAATACTTCCGACAACCTCCCAGTTACAGGCTTCTCTCTTTACCCCGGTATCCAAGGGTTAAAGAGCTAAGAGGATGGCAAAGGGATTGATTGATTGATTGATTGATACTAGGCAGAAAGGTGGGGGGAGGAGGAGGGTTTGTCTGGCACGACTTTTACATTCTGCGGACATGGCAGCTTTGTCCCAGGAAAAACAGAGCCCTTCTGAATTAGACCGAGAACAGAGAGAAGGAATACTATGTACAGGCCAGGTAGGTTTCTCCGTTCTCATTCAGCATTCAGTCCTTTTTTACAGTATGTACAACGACTAAAAAAAAACTCCTCTCACTGCTGTCTACGTCAGCCGTCCTCCGTCCTCTCAGTTAGCACGCGCCAGGCGCGTCTCCTGGCCGATGTAGTTCAGCATGGTCTGGACCAGCTCCGGAAGGTCATAGTCGTGTTTCCATCCCCAGTCGTTCCGCGCGTTGCTGTCGTCAAAGTTCATCGGCCAACTGTCAGCTGGAACAGGAACAAAAAGGCAGAGCGTTGGAGTGTTATTCATCTAGCCAGGCAGTACTACTCAGGCATTTAGATTTCTTGGCAGGTGAGATGCTAAATTAAACACGTAGCAACGCAGGCAGAGACACTGAGGACTCTGTGTGCTCTGTGGCCATAACTCACAGAGACGCCAAGCACTCTATAGCTTTAGGTTACGCAACACAAGCTTCTAACATTAACCCGCCGCTCAGTGGCTAGCATTTTGGACTGTGGGCGCAAAAAAAAAGTTTCCCACTATTTCATTATTTCAAAAAGCTCCAAATGATTAGAATTTGACCACCCATTTGAAAATATGTACGCCCAGACACATTCTTGGAGGCCCCTGGAACTAAAATTGTGTCCTGGGAACATTTTTTTTTCCTCTGGAACTAAAATTTTCTCCTGGAACTTTTTTTCCCCTCTGGTAGTAAAAATTTGTTCTGGCAACTATCTTTTTTTCTCTGGAACTAAAATTTGTTCTGGGAACTTTTCTTCTTCTCTGGAACTAAAATGTTGTGGGATCTACAGGCTCATAGGTCTGTAGGTCTGTTATTTCTCAATAACTGAAACACCTAAAGGTTTTCATTGGCTGGCATAGAAACACACAATGCAATAACTTGGCGTCTTCTTACCGATGGCCTGTCGGACGTGGTCGATGTCGTAGCTGACCTCCAGGTCTGGCAGCTGTTTCTGGACCTCCTGCGCCAGCTCCTCTGGGGTGAAGCTCATGGCGTTGATGTTGTAGGTCCTCATGGTCAGCGTGTCGGCCGGCGCCTCCATCACCTCCAGGGTGGCGCGCAGGCAGTCGTCGATGTACATCATGGGCAGCCGCGTGTCCGGCTTCAGGTTGCACTCGAACTTCCCCGTCTTGACGGCGTCGTGGAAGATCTGGACGGCGTAGTCTGGGTGGGTGGGAGAGAGGCGAATTATTAGCAAAAAAGAAATATACCGGTAGTCACAAGAATAATTGTGATTACCATGGGGGGAAAAGGGAGATTCATAAAAAATAAAATATTCTCACGTATATATATCAAAAAATACTTCACTAATATCACTAATACTGTATTTAATAACATGTAACTGAGGGTGGAACATTTCAACAGCGGTTACATACATACAATACATGGACGATATCGGTTCATTAAGGAGATAGGATCTGATACGATTCATTGATTTAAAATCGATACACTAACTATTTAGGAAATATGTTTCCGGTCGGACATGTTAGATTGGTGCACAGGACGTGGCTTCTGGTCCGTCTCTAATTTGGTCCCTCAGCTGGCAAGAGGAAGCTAGCGCTGCTTGCAGCCGCAAGCATCAGGATCGTATCAAACAATAGCACTACTAATCAGAGATTGCCGAAGCTCTTCGGCAAAGGCAGTGGTCGTAACTGTTACGATACAAAGTGAAATGATATTTCGATACAGTTACTATTTCGTTACACGCCTACATGTAACACAAGTTGAGAAAGGTGTGTTGAATGTCATGCAGTCACACGCTCCACGATGTCGACCAAACAACAAGTAACGATAAGGGGAAAGAGGGGTTGTTTTTAAGGAGGGGTGAAACATGACATAGAGGTTATCCTGTAGCAGATGTACAGTAGCACGCTATCAGCTAAACCTAAAAATAAACCAAGTCATAACAACTCTCTGGAATTACTCGAGTTGCGTAACTAACTTGTGACATGGAGGGGGGGTACAGGAATAGAGGTGATAAATGTAAATTGAGAACTTGTGTACGCGGAGTAACTCTGGACAGAACCATGTTGTCAGACGGTGTCTCACCTGTCGTTCCTCCACCAGGCTGGGAGTCAGCAGAGATGATTCCTGGGTAACGGAGACAGCGGAAATCCAAGCCGTAGCGATGGTGGTAGTACTGGAGGAACAAAAAGAAAACAATGGGATTAGAAAACAACCAGCGAAAAGTGTCAATTAACATGATAGTATTTTGTGCCGAACCAGTGTTGTGACACAGAGAAGTTGCTCAGATGTTGCTCACCTCTCCCATCAGCTCTGCGTGGACTTTGGAGACTCCATAAATGGTGCGGGGTCTCTGAACGCAGAGGTCTGGGGTGGGGTTGCGGGGAGACGTGGGTCCGAACGCCCCGATGGTGCTGGGGACGAACAGACGCAAGCCGTGCTCCGCCGCGATATCCAGGATATTGTGGAGACCTGGAGAGAATGATGAGGAGGGAAACAGACACGGGTCATTATTAAGGCATTGTCATTGCACATATTCACCCACACTCATCGGATTGAAAAGCAGCCTTGTACTTCAGTGTGTGTTAAACCCGACTAAGGTTGTTAATGTTGAATCCCTTGAGGATCCTAAGAGGATTAAGCTAGTTAGACTTGGACTCTCACTGGTGACGCTCACAAGAGACGTATCGGATGTACTGAGTACAGCTTTGTAGTCAACTAACCAACAGACAAGTCCTTAAAGGGACTGCAACATTGAGATCAATTGCACCCCAAAAAAACCCTCAACTTTTCACACTCAGTAGATTTTCAGTGGTCTGGAGGTTTTCTGGCTCAAACAAGTGCTCTGATTTTCCAAATCCCATATGACATTTCAAAAGGATTTGCCAGCACGTGTCACTGTTTCCACTGTTTTGCCTGTTCTCATTACAGCTCAAAAGCCTCCCAAACCCCACAGAAAACAAATGGAAATTATTTTTTTTATAAAACCTTTAAAGTGATGTTGATCTACAGAACCTTGTGTTGTACAGTAATGATTACTGGCCTTAATACAAGTCCATATATTGACGAAATAAGTAAAAATAAAAAAAGGTAAAATATTATTATAAATATAACTTTTAGCAGATTCTTGAACACTGCAGATTCTGCTGCTGTATCAAATAATTTGTCTTTCACAATACCAGTATTGGTGCAATTACCACCACCTCCAAGAAATCTAAGTACTTCCAAGTGCGATACTGCTGTGTAATAAATTATTAATAGAGTGCAAGCATCTTTCAATGAAGACCCCAAGCAGACTCTAAGCAACGAGAGAACGCGAACAAAGTAGATGCCTAGACGAATGTATGTTAACTCACCAGTGATATTGACAGCCCTGGCCAGAGGAACGTTGGCCTCACCCACAGCACTGAGCAGAGCGCTGTAGTGAACCAGCCACGTGATGCGGTTGTTCACCACGATCTCTCTCAGGTTCTTGTAGTCCAGGATGTCAGAGTAGATGAAGGGGCCTGGAAACAGCGGCAGAGAGACGGTATTCAGAACATACGGTATTTTAGACATGTAGAAATGCAATCTGGCCATATTTTATTTATATAGTATGTTCAATCTTAAACCATTCTGTACTGACTACTTGTGGTGTTTTACGTTTCATTGAAAAATAGCAGGCGTTCACGGCTCATAGCGCACCACAGAGTGGCGCGCTATGAGCCGTGAACGCCTGCTATTTCTTTGGAGAGTATGTGAAAATGTAGCACAAATATTTCAGTATGTTCTTTTAGAGCGAATGTTTTGTAGAATCTTCAATGTCAGGATGAAATACGTATATGCTGTTGACATGCATTTCTCTTTATATATAATTTTAACTGCTTGAATAGTCAACAACAGTCAGAGCACATCATTTACAGTTCTATAGTTTAGTATCTGTTTTAACAAGGCCATTTATCAACTCCTTATTAGCGGTCGCTGGAAATACAGGCATCATACATCACATATGAATCAATCTGATCAATGATCCTGTTCAAGAGAACTGTTTGTGGTGCATTTCAGGTAAAGAAATCAATACCTATTTTTTTTAAATATGCATGGTCATGTTAAAGGTAGAATTGGACTGTCCATGCTAATCATCAGATGTCGTGAAGCAGTTGTAACACATTTACAAGTTTTCGGGAAAATGTACATTATGGGCCAATAGCAGAACTCCTGATATCCCACATGAGTAACTGTAACTGATGTGCTCATTCTGGAAGTCCCTCTCATCATCTGGAAGTTCATGGCCTAGATTTTAGTCACCGCCAAAAAACGCTTATCCCTTAACTTTTTAAACTAATTTAAACAAAAACATTTTTCAATAGTTAAAATGGCCAGTCTACAAGCTCCCAACATGTCAATAGATCGGCATGTTGAACTATTCCAAAATAGTAAAAAAGGCAAAGAAGTTAGGGTTAAGGGGTTTAGCTCCATATTTTCAGAAGGGAAAGAAATATTGTAAGACGTTTCATTTTGTCTACTAGAGAAGAAAAGAAAACTTGCCAAACACTTATTGTGTCTTATTTGCCCTTGAATAAATCTAAAGTTTCAATTCATTTTAGTCCTGTTGTATAGCAACTAATAGGGGTGGGCAAAAAAAAATCGATATGCCAATATATTGCAATTCTTATTGCCATGATATCAATCATCGCCAGGTTCAAAATCGATTTCTTTGATATTTATGTAGGGTCTATTCATTAATTTGTTCATGTCAGAAAGACGGGACTTTTTTGTCATTTATATTGTTTAAAATTGCTTTAAAATGTTCTTGGTTGAACTTTTCATGGTCCATATTGTTCAGAATTCCACCCATTTTCAACATTTTACTGTGCTGTATTTTGCTTAATGATGACATCGTCAAGTTGCGTTTGTGTTGTGTTTGTTAATAATTTTTCCCCTATAAACTGATCAGACTCAGGCTTTCAGAGCGGCTCATACTTTACTCACCGCTGTGGAAGACATTGCTCGGGGGCTTCCTGATGTCGGACAGAATGACGTTGTTGTTTCCAAACCTCTTCCTGTTTAAAGGACAGGAAAAGACAACAATTAAGTCTTTACAGCAGCAGCACGGCAGTGTGACCGTTCCTGGAAGTGAGCCACATAACTGACGTGTCAGTGTGTTTCTCTAGGGTTTAGGGTTAGAGGTTACAGAAGCTCTTACCTCAACAGTTGGGCAAGTCCCACTCCCAGCTGTCCAAGGCCGCCTGCAATGAGTGAAACAGAAACGCATGAGGAAATCGTCATGCTTTTACCGTACCGTAAATAATGACCGAAAGGTTGTCAGTAGTAGAGATGTCAACAGAGTTACTTCATCAGTGGCAGAGCCATGTGACAAAGCTCACAACCTCAAACACCTACAGTGTAACCCCGGAATTATGCGATTAAAGTGTCTCAAAAATATTTCACATTTTGGTTTCACTTTTTTTTACGCGTTGTGAGGTGGACTATTTTCACATCGCGGAAACTGTCATCCTTAGCTAGATACTTTATTTTACCAGACCTTTTATATAGTAGATATAGCTCATGTTTACGTCTGTGTTGAGAACGTCCTGACACTGCTAACGTTTTTTTCTATAAAATTCCTCAACAAAGCATCAAAACTAAGGCATGTTATAAAAATGACCATGTCAATAAGGACAGCCGTAAATATTGATATGTTCTTCTGGCTGGTATGCAATAAACAACTTCAACCCGTCGATCCATTTTGGGCAGGTCGTTATAGACAGAAAAATGGAAAACAGAAATGCAGTAATAGCAAAAAAAGGACAACGCTATTGTCAATAACATTGATCTACAATCTCACAGTAGATTGGCCCTATTTCTGCACGCAAGATATGATAAAGTATCTTTAAATATGCCTCTGGTGGAAGATGTGTCTGTTTGCTTTGTGCTTACCGGTGATGAGCACCTTGGGGTGGTCGGTCTCAGAGAAGGATCTGGAGTGGAAGGATGCGTCGGAGCCGGTCACCTGCCTGGGGGAGAAGCTGATGCTGCGGACAGCCACCATGACAGGCAGACAGCCGCAGCCTGGCGGTGGGGTCAGCAGGGCCTGCTTGGCCACCTTGCTCAGGGTTCTGATGACAGGCATTATGCTCTGGTTACCTTCAGGGGGAAGAAAGATTCACAGCCAGGTCAGTGATACGTTGTACTTGCATTTTAGAACTATTAGTCAAAGTGCTTTAAAGAGAGAACTCCACCCATTTTCAACATTCTAATATGTCATTAGAATACCCTAGAGGTGTTGGGTGGACATGATAAAAAATGTTTCCCCATTCTGTGTTCACAAGAAATGGAGGTCTGAAGAAAACCACTGTATTTTCACCATGTTAATGGATTTCTTTAGACGCTTCTTTTTTTCTGAGAGTGTACAAATGGAACCAAATGAACCCGTTAGGGTTCATTTGGTTGCATTTGTACACTCTCAGAAAAAATGTTGAAAATGGGTGGAATTCCCCTTCAACCCATTTCAACCTAAGAACTGCCTTCGACACAGTAGATCACAACATGTTTCACGATTTGTTTTGTTTTTTATTTGGCTTAAACAAGCGCTCCTATTTTCCCGCAGAATGTGACGTCACATACTGCAAATCCAATGATATACAGTATGTCAATGGGATTCTCCAGCAGATTTTCCATTGCTTCTACTGGTTTACCTGTTTTATTTATTTATTCCAGCTCAAAAGCTTTCCAAATACCACAGAAAACTCCAGGCCACAGAAACCCCACTGAATTATCAAAGATCAGCCTTTTTTGTAGATTTGTTTGACCTAAGCATGCTGCTGATCCTGTTTACTTTATCAGCAAGAGGATCTTGACGCTGTGTGTGGAATTACAACAAGATAACATTTCACTGCCATCGCCTGGTGGGTTTCTTTCAATGCAACAGTTTCTATGGAAAGACTAGTAGCTACTTATATAATGAATTAACATGCCAGGCATCTTTCCAGAACAAGTAATCCTACAGATACCAAGAAAGGCTATAGCAGAAAGTTAACATCTATCTAGCTACTTAACCGGTCTTCCAGGTCAGTGCTACTGCAGAATCCAGAGTATGCATTAGGCCTATAGTACTGGCTCTCACTCAGCAAGAATTAAAAACCAGAACTAATTTGCACACCAGCATGAAAGCCAAAGGCAGCTTCCAAAAAAAAGGGGGAAGGATAACATCATTGACAGATGACACTCTGGCATTTATCTATCTGCCCTGCCTTCAAAAAGAACCAATCAGAAGTGAGTGAAGGGGTTGGACGTAATGACAAGCCATAGATGAAATGAAACCCCCGCTGGGTGTTGAATTTGGCAACACTATTCAAAGGGATCAGCTCCAGGGCCGGATTTAGCCAGCCCTACTAGGGTGGGCTGGAAGAACGGCAGGGTGTATGTATGGGCAACAACAAGTTTTTCATATGAAGCAGTGGTTTTCAACCTTTTTGACACCACCAGGGCCCAATATTTATTCGGCATTTGAGCCACGGAGGACCGCCATTTGAGGACATTTTAGCCACACAGACCCCCCAATACCAATTTTGTCTACAATACCAGGCTGGATTTGGGGGGAAAACAGTCAAACATACAGATCAAAGTTACCATCAATCTTCTACATTCTCTAGTTGTATACACTTGGGCTGATTTAGATGATGAATATTTTAACTCTTGAGAGTGTAAACATGAAACCAAATGGGCCCGCAAGGGTCCATTTGGTTTCATTTTTACACTCTCGAAGAGTTACATCTGGTTAACCAACTTTCCACCCTTTAGCTGGGAACCACCTGGACCTCTCTAGCCTCTCTCAAGGTCCACTGGTTGAAAACCACTGATATTACCTTTCATTGTGTGGGCAGGATGCACGTTTGGGTGGGCTCTGCCCACCACTGCCCCCCCTCTAGATCCGGCCCTGCTCAGCTCCTATTTTAAATGCTGACTGGCTGGGTCTGAGAGAGCCAACAAGAGCCAACACTCTGGCTAGAATGAATTACAGGGTTGATCCAAAGAGGGTTTTAGACCACGCTGCCAAAGCCCCTGCTAGCTAGTCCTCCTACTATAGACCCTGGGGGTCTAGAGGTATTTTGAGGACAGACCACAGTCCGTTCCAGTCAGAGACACAGAGTAGCCTATTTAGTCACAACTCTAGCCTACGTATAGGGTTGCTATAGATGCCTGCATAAACAAACACAAGACACACACACACAGGGGGTGAATTCATTTTCCCTAGTTCCATCGTGGCACCATGCATCCTCCTGCACATGCATGCATTCAGTGCGCTGTTGCGCGTCACGCCGCCGTGCGTGTGCATGACGCATGGCGGCATCTAAAGCTGCGGCTGCCTGGCCATGGACTGGAGGAGGTTGTGTAACACACATAGTTCTACCATTCACCATCATGGTGTTTTCATTTGCCAATTGTTGCTTCAGCCAGTTTAGTGGTTCAAGGAATGACTCTTAACAAGTGGCATACAGGCTGATAATGATGGTGGTGACTGGATTGTGCAGTTTAATTTATGTAACATCCAACTCTTTCATTGGCTTTTTGCCTGCCACTACTGCCTAATAGATAAATGATTTTTGACGTTGATCGATTATAAACAAACGCCGTTTTAGTTAGAACTGACTAATGACAGCCAGTTTGAGGTGAGCGCACTTTACGCATTGAAGTCTAGGCATAAATTAAAATCACCAGTCAGTCACAACGTGGCATGCTTCATTAAAAATATAAAAAGCTCACAAAGGTTCCCTAGACACAAATAAAATTATACACAGCCTATGGAACATAACAATATGTTCCATAGGCTTAATTTGCAGATTAACAGTCAACAATGTAGAGCGTGGATCTGAAAATTAAGCCCATGGAACAAAATGTGAAAAGTAGTAATAAATGCGTAAACGCGAAAAAGTTATTCCCTAATAAAGCCTAAGAGGCATCTTCTGTTCTTTCCTTGGTTAAAAAAAAGACAAAAAACACAATTATTACTTATAATTTACTTACCAGTAGATTTCTTTAAAAGTAGAAAATGAAACAATCGTCCTCTTTGTGTGCTGTCCTCTCGCTGTGTGTGATGCTGCTGCTGCTGCTGCAGTGCTGCCTCCTGCTTCACTTTCAGTTAATGGTCCTGCTGTCACTCAGTACTAGAGGCTACAACTGCTACTACACGTGTGTTATCTTCCACTAGTATTGCATCAGCTCTCTGTCTGGCTCCCTGCGTCTCAAGTTATATTATATCAGCGGCCATCTGCGCTCAGAGGAAGCCGCCGGCTCGGCTCCGGATTGGCGGAGCCCCGGAGGTGCGGTTCCGCCATAGGCCCGCGGTCCCTCCCCTCCGCCCCTCCGCGCGCCGCCACAGACCACTCCCACCGCCGTGCGTCACCGGAGAGAGTGACGCACAGCTGTGGGAGTGGTCTGCACGGTGGAGAGGTCCTCTAATAATAAGCCTATAGTACTAGTGGCTCAGCAAGGGGACCACGGCTTCAATATCAAAGCGATAAAAAAAAAAGTTCCCCAGGGACAAAGACAAGAGACAGACAGTAGACAATGCAGTTTTTGCAGCATGCTATAATATGCACCAATTGCACACAAAATGTGGTAGAGACATAGAAACAGAGCTGCACTTTTAACCACCTCCTGCCAAGACAATAAAGATACACATACAGTACAGTACATCCCACAAACTAAGTACACATACACACACACATAAGTATATGAAAACTATATGACCAGTGCAGGGGCGGATTGGCCATTGGAGTACTGGGAGTTTTCCCGGTGGCCTGCACCACCTAGTGGCTTGGACAAGATCCAAAATGCACTAGAATGTGCTAGATGCTCGCCTGGAACATACAGATCAAGGCCTAATAATCTGCACCAAGTAGACAGGACCTTTGAGATGTAAACAGAGCTAGTACATTTATACAGACTTTAAAGTTTTTTTTTTTCTGTATGCAATTTAAATAGTCTTGAGGAGAACATGCTGAAATCTGTCCCACATAATTGCTGGTATTTGAAAACTGCTGTTTGTTTCAAAAACTATGTTCCCTGGTATAACATGTATACCATACAACGATGCAATGCGACAACTTTGCCTCCAACTGTAAATACTACCCCCCCCCACACACACACACACACACACACACACACACACACACACACACACACACACACACACACACACACACACACACACACACACACACACACACACACACACACACACACACACACACACACACACACACTTGCCTTGGCAATGTAAACATTTGTATTCTCTTTAAAGTTTGAGGAGTCAACCTTAGTTAGCATGCTATTATTCTATACCTAACAACACACACGCCAAAGTCTATAAATGCAAAAGGTCTGGCTTGTATGTTATGTTAGGCCTTAGAAACACAGCCCAGGAATAGATTTGTAATGTGTTGAAGGGAACATTCAGTGCATCTCGACTCTCAACCCTACCTGAGGGAGAAGAGAGAGAGAGAGTCTTATTTGACTTTGTGTAAAAAATAATTGCAATATGTTCACAAACAAATCTACTATATAAATTAACGTGTTAATGTCTAACCATAACCTTAATGTTTATGCTGGTTCAACAAAATACAGCTGACCGTACACTGGCAGGCACTGGCAGGGCAATAACATCCAAGACAACTTCACGTTGTCCTATATAGTCTATAGCCTACACATATGTGGGGGAAAGAAGATCAATAATACATAGGCTTAAGCTGAATAATAATAGAAATTAGTGGGTGTTCTCAAGGCATGAGAAGATACAAATCGATGGAACAGCGCTATCATTATGTCCATACATTATTATACAGTGATGTCATAACGGATTTAATGCCAAGAAAGTTCTTCAGCTTTGACATTAACAACCTCCTTACCCTCCATTGTTTGAGCCTTCCACGCCTTCCGGTAACTTAACTTGTGTTTGTCAAGGGGGAAAAAAGGACAAGATGTGCAATTGTGCATTTCCACACCCTCGTACGACTTTCATGCTTGTTTGTATTAGATAGAGGTGTTACACTGGCCCTCTCTATAGCATTAGAGGAACACTGGCTTTAGGACGGTAGTTACACAGGGGTAGTAGGAGAGTGGTGTCATTTTGATCTGATGACATTTTTGCCCCACAGAGCCCAAACAAAAGATTTCTTTTACTTTTGTCCACAATACCAGGCTGGATTTTGGAAATATAACAAAATGACCATTAATTTTCCACATTCTCCAGTTGTGTAGACTTGGGCTAATTCAGATGATGAATATTTTAACTCTTGAGAGCGTAAACATGAAACTAAATGGACCCGCAAGGGTCCATTTGGTCTCATGTTTACGCTCTCAAAGAGTTACAACTTTCCATTATTTAGCCTGGGAACCACCTGGAACCCACTCAAGGACCACTGGTGGTTCCCGGACCACTGGTTTAAAAAACAAAACACTGGCCTATATTATAACCCTGATTGTGAACGAGGGACCACCACCCTGACTTAGAATTAACCCGCGGACCACAGCTGTTGTGTTGGGTGGGGATATGGGGCCCGAGACTATTGCTTTTGTAAGTAACACTTTCTATATGCATCTCATGTGTATACAGTAGCTACAGAAGGTACAGTAATAACCCCAGAGTCTCATGAGTCCCCACAGAACGGGAGGAAGAGAGATGTGATAGGATAGGATTAAATGACAACAACAATGACAGTGGCACAGATTCAGAGAATACAGCACAAAGACGCCCAGTCTGGTGAGACCTAGGAGGGCCTAAGGCAGGAGGGGGCAAACCGTAGTCTTAGAGACCCATAGTCCAATTTACAATTTAGGCATTTAGCAGACGCTCTTGATCCAGAGCGACTTACAATGGTAAAAAAAAACATTGTAATACATTAGGCATCCTATATAAGTCATTGCAGCAAGTATTATGGGTTGGTATGCAATACAAGTGCTATGTGTTGAGATGGAGTCTGAAGAGGTGTGTTTTCAGACTGTGGCGGAAGATAGGGAGTGAGTCTGTGGTTCTGACTGCAGTGGGAAGTGCAGTGGGAACCAGTCGGGCGGATCCACAGGGGGCTGCCCTGCCCTGGGCGGGGTTACTGGGTGTGGCCAGCACTGGTTTTGCTGCATCTGACCGGCTGGGTGCTTCCCTGTTGGCCTGGGTGTGGCCAATACTATAGCTATGTATATGTATGTATTGTGTGTGTCATCTGTGTGTGTGTGTGTGCGCGCGTGTGTATATACAGTATGTATTGTCCATGTACAGTATGTCTGTTAATGCACAAAAAACAATGTCTGTAACTTTGTTATTTCCTGACTGTTTCCTGCATATCGATTTCTTTCCACTTCATTTTTTCTAAAATCAGTGTGCAGAAAAAGGTAATAAGTGTGGTGGAAGTGTAGTGAATATGCCCCTCCACAGACTCATCTTCAGCTGGAAGTCTGGAGGAGTGACTTGTGGCCAAATCACTGCTGACACAGTGTTGTGATTAAGTGTGGAAACACCAGAAGGTTGGAGGAACGGAGAACGCCTGATGACCTCTCCTAAAATTCCTATTAAGAAAGAAACCACACAATCCGCTGCGCTTCCACTTCTTAAGAATCTAACTCTCCCTTTTTCTGTTGGATCTCCTGACCTCCAACTTGTCAACTAATTACAACATGGTTGGTCATCATAGGTCACCATAGTTCAGGGTTCTCAACCAGTGGTCCGGGGACCACCAGTGGACCTTGAGAGAATACCAAATGGTCCCCAGGCTAAATGATGGAAAGTTGGTTGAGCGTAAACACGAAACCAAATGGAACCTTGCGGGTCCATTTGGTTTCATGTTTACACTCTCAACAGTTAAAATATTCACAATCTGAATCAGCCCGAGTCTACACAACTAGAGAATGTAGAAGTTTAATGGTCATTTTCATCTGTATGTTTGCCTGTATTGTTTTCTCCAAAATCAAAAATTACAACATGGTCATCATAAGTCACTATAGTTCACTCAGTGTTTGTTTCTAGCGGCAAGATGTTTTCTTTTAACTAATTCCTACTAAATGCATGTCAGGTCAGGATATGAAATGCAATAACTTCACAGACGATCAGTGGGCTACGGACCACATGTTGAAAACCCCTGACTTATAGGACACACCTGTGTCTAAATAGCTTATCAGTGCAGTAACCTGACACCGTTCTTTCCCCTGAGAGCTGAAAAAACCCAAGGTTACTCTTGCGGAAATCATTTGGGCAATAGATGGCTTGTTTGTTTTGGATGCATTTATGTCAATGAACTTGGAACAAGCATGTGGTCCTCTCACCTCATACAGAGGCAATATAAGATGAGAAAATACTAGGCAAGATGACAGAATGTGTGAGAGAGACAGTAAAAATGTTGTTTCCCAAATATTTGCCAATAGGTACCCAGATTGTAAAATAATAAACAATATGTCATTTACCTTGAGGACCACCTGGAAGTCTCTCTCAAGGACCACTGGTGGTCCCCGGACCACTGATGAAAACCACTGCACTAGAGATCGAAACAAGTCAGGAGAGGTGTCCGGCAGTGAGGCTTACTATATCTGGACATTTCATGGTGCAACAGAACACTATCAGTGATGACGGTCTGATCCAACTTGAATCACAGCCAGTGTCACTGCTGGGCACTGACAGGGATGTCATCACAATCCCCCCCTCCCCTGGTACATTTGTACAGTTTGTACATACAGTACAGTACGAAATGGAAAAAAAAAAACATTGATTGAATTGACTTCCAAATGTTAAACAGAATCCAAATCTTTACAGGAAAAGTGATGAAAGTGAAAGTAGGTGAAAATTGAAATAGTACAATAGTAATGGAAAACCCTCTGTCGCACAAGGCATTCATCAACCAAATTAATATTAGTTTCAGATCTGGTGCCATTCTAGATTTTTTTTGGAACAAATTGGGACTTTGACGGAAAAAGTGTGCATTATTTGATTCCAGTTCCAATTCTGAATAACTTTTAGGGTTGTGAATGATTTCCTTCTCACTGGAAACACTCTTTACTGGTTCAAAATCTAGGCCTTGAAGCAATAATTGGAGTGGTTCAACACAGGTGGACAACAGACATCACTGAATGTCTAGCAGACATCCCACAGCCGTGTGCTCAACACCAACAACACGGAGCTTCTTCTCTTCATGGAAAGTCCTGCCCCTTTGCAGGGTCTTTCCATTCCTGCTCAACACCACGCGGGTGCTGTCCCTGTTCCCCATTGCCAGGAACATATAGAGGTTCTGTTTGTATAGTGAGTTGTCCTCAAAGCACACAAACACATTGCATTGACTGCTCTGTAGGTTTGCACTGCATGCACAACATCTGGGTCCATTTGGTTTCATTTTTACACCCTCAAGAGTTACATCTGGTTAACCAACTTAGCTGGGGACCACCTGGAACCCTCTCCCCGGACCACCGGTTAAAAACCTCTGTCCTACTTGACCACTTCACCCTGTCCGGGACTCATGCCACCAATTTTGCACTTTGTAAGTTACTAAATGCTAATAAAATTATGTAGAGTGTAAATCTTTTTCCATGATCAAGGTTTACCATTTTGTGATCTGTAGCACTAAACAAAAACGGATATTCAGTGTTTTCATAAGGGTGAACAAGCAGAGAAAAACAAAAGTACAAAGGTACATTTGCATGATCATCTTTTAATCGCTTAAAAAAAAAAACAATGAAATGATTCTTTCGCACAATTGTACCAATTAGTTGATGATGAAAGAAAGTAAGCAGATCTATTTCACAATTGATTAATAAATATTATCTTCCAGTGGTAAGGCATTGCACAGATTAAAGAAACGGCCGTGGAACAAGGCTAAAATGACTCCCTGTATCGTCCTATCACAGGCCTGCATTTTAAACATGAATCACTTTGGAGCGAGAACTTCAACTTGTAATCCACGATAAGAAATGATACTGATACTTAGCCAATATGTCCTGTATAACTAAACATACCGTATGAATGAAAAAACAGCATCTACATTTCATATATTTTAGAAACACCTTTATGCATATAAGGCTTCCCAGATAGCAACATGCATTGATTCAACCAAAATTCAACGTTGAATCAATGCATTTTGCATTGATTCAACCAAAATTCAACGTTGAATCAATTCATTTTGCTATCTGGGTTATTATTATTATAATTATTAGCCAGGGATCCTTTTAAAACGATCTCTTGTCTTACCAAATTATAGTGCAATTATGTTTTAAAAGTTGAAAGGGAATGTTATGTTGATATTTTACATTTACATTTTACAGAAACCAATGAAAGCAGGAAAACCGAAACAGTTTACACGCGCACACACACATATATACAGCAGGATCAGGGGCGGATTGGCCATCTGGAGTACAGGGGGTTTTCCCGGTGGCCTGCGCCACCTAGTGGCCTGGACAAGATCCAAAATGCACTAGTGTCACTTCCAAAATGCACTAGAATGCGCTAGATGCTCGCCTGGAACATACAGATCAAAATGACCCTTAATCTTCTACATTTTCTAGTTGTGTAGACTAAGTTGGGCTAATTCACATGATGAATATTTTAACTCTTGAGGGTGTAAAAATGAAACCAAATGGACCCGCAAGGGTCCATTTGGTTACATTTTTACGCTCTCAAAGAGTTACATCTGGTTAACCAGCTGCCCCCCCAGGGTGGCCTGATAAAGGAAAAATTGTCCCGGTGGGAAAATATGTGCCAATCCGCCGCTGAGCAGGATAGTATTATAATCTTGGCTGCCACAAAGGCAATGAGATATGTCGGTCATAGACCTTTATTTTTGGTCATGTTGGCAACAATACATGGCCAAGACAAAGAAATGATAGTGTTAAACACAGGAGAAAATAAATTTGGAAAAAAATAGTTCTAGCATATAGTACCACTTTATTATATCTATACACATACCGGTAAACGGTAAATTAAATTCCTTTGGATAAAATATGACTTTGTTTTCAGATAACATTAACATGTAAACAACAACATTGATGCAAATAGCCTGCACCCTAAAATGAGAAAGGACGCAATCGATATCACCCTCCAGGGGTCCTGTACTCCGTTCTGTACTTTAGTTGTAACGTGTTGAAGTTTTAAGACTAAAAATAAAATATCTAAAAGACCACCTGTGGGTCCCAGGACCCACCCATTACACTGAAAACCCGTTAATTCATTCACAACAATAGCAAGGAGCATTTATTTTGTTCAATCATACATGATTGTGACATGCACAAGACGATATCAATTTAAGAAATAAAAAAGAACTGTTTTAGCAAACATTTTTGTGGGTTTCTCAAACATTAGCTTTCATATTCATCACCTGATGAACAGACATAAGACATTTTTAATTTTGAATTAATCCCACCTTTTTCCCTACCTGGTGAAAAATGTTTGTGCACTTTAGGGTCTCAAAAATAGAAGCAAGGGTGCAAAAACATAATTTCTAGAATGTAAACATTCTAAAAAGTACTCAAGATATTGCGTCTGAAGGACAAAGAAAGTGTCTGTCTGCATGGAAACAGCTGCAGCATCAACGAAGAAGCCACATAGAGGGGGGAAAAGGCAAAAAAAATAATATAGCTATACATCTATTTTGATTAAAATTTGTCTCTATCACCTTTAAGTAATTCACACATATACTTTAGAGTGGTGATTTAATTTGGTGATCAAGTGGATATTTCTTTCCATGACCCTGCATGTGTGCGTTTCACATGCGTGTGAGGGAATAATAATAACATACGCTCAAAACACCACTTAATCAGTGGCATTGCCACCTTCATTTTGAAAGGGTCTACAAAGAGTTGAGCTTGTGGCTCACCGGGAAAGGAGAAATAAAATGTTTCCGTAGGGTACACATTTTCGGCAGCACCGCGTTGCGGTTGGCTGGTCACCGGAACAACTTGCGGTGACCAGAGCCTACTAGTAGGAGAGTTAGGATATTGAGGGGTCAGAAACCAGAGCGGAGCAGCCAGTCGTCACGTGACTATACAGAGCCTCTCTGAGTCCTAACTGCAGTTGGGAATACATTGTTTTCAATGAGGACGGCGCAAGTAAGAGCTATTTTAGGTACGTATGCTAAACGATAACTGTTTTAAACTAACATTCAGTCACGACTACAGTCTCTGTAATGTTTATGTTGTCCTATTATTAAAGAACAAGGGTTCTTTAATATTAGTCCAACGCATTTCAGTCCAACGCATTTCTGCATAGTCCTACTGCTATATTGGACTCACTGCAGCCTCGCAGACAGTCTCGCTAGACGCTCCGTATCGCGTGATTGTCAGTTGCTAACAGTGTGTGTGAATGGGGTGCTGTTGGCTCTATACTCCTCCAGCAGTGCGAGCGACCTGGCGCACAGGAGTGAACGGGAATATCGCAACTCTCCCCTAGAAAGCTCTGAAGTTAACAAACTGTAAGCTGTTTGATAGACTCTCTGGAGTACATTTGGCAGTGCAGATGTAAGCCTGGAGATCGAGGCTATGGCCAAAATGCAGGCAAGTTTAGCTCAGGCCATTCTCATACTAGTCTTGTGGCAGCTAAGAACACGTACACACCTGTATGTGTAAAAAAAAAAAGACAATAAACCCTAACTTATACTTAGTGGCACACCGAAGATAGCTGGTTATGTTCTGTACACACCTGTACGTAAAAAAGAGACTAAATCCTAACTTGCACTTAGTTGCACACCAAAGACAGCTGTCTATTTCGGTGCTCGACATTCGAGCACGATAAAGTATAAATCCAGTTTAATTACACACCTGAAAGACAACTTAAATGTCTGTCTCTCTGTTGTGAATGCGTGTGAGCGTGCATGCAGCCGTGCATGCTGAATGGAGGGATTATTTTGTGGCTTATAGTCAGTAAATCTGAGCCAAGGAACGGGTGTGTATCGTTTGTTCTCTTCTCATCCTTTCAGCAGTCATCCTTTCCATGACATTTCAATTGCATTATCCTCATTATCTCATTATCCTCACAATCTAATGGCACAAATTCAATCGATTCAGTCATATCGGCTACAGTAGGAACACAATCGTTTTAAAACAAGATACTTAAACATTAACTGCGGGTAAGATTATTGGAGAAAAAACGTCAGTTGAATGAAAATGTCCATAACTACCAACAAAACCTGGATATAGTTTTGTAGTTGTTAAATTGTCATTTACTGGTGGAAACAATATTAGATTTTCTGTTACAAATAGTATTTATTATAATGTACACCGACAAATGTGTATGTAGTGAATATTGTTTGTGGGTGCGCTTGTGCATTTGTACTGTACACAGGCATGGACTGTCTTAACTGGGGGAGTTTGATGGAGAAAAACGTCGGTCAAAAGAAAACGTCCATAATCACCAACAAAACCTGGATACAGTTATGTAGTTGATGAATCTTGATTTACTGGTGGAAACAATTTTAGATTTTCTGTTAGTATTTATTATAATGTACACTGACAAATGTGGATGTAGTGAATATTGTTTGTGTGCGCGCACTCGTGCGTATGTACTGTACACAGGCATGGACTGTCTTAACAGAAGTAAAATATATATTTTTTTGGCATTCTGCTCGTCACGTATGTCCAATACCTTCTTTCTCAGGTTTTCCAGGTCAGTCTCTAAGGCGTCTGCGTCAGTAGGGGGTCCCTCCTCTAGGGCGTCTGCGTCAGTAGGGGGTCCTCGGTCTCCAGCTGCGCCAGCTGTCTGCGCAGACTGTTGACTTTGTTCTGCAGCTCCTTGTTGTACTCGATGATGTGGACCATCTCCTCGTAGGCTTCGTCCAGACACTTGGAGGAACGGTTCCAGCGCAGGAACACTCCTGGAGACGGGAAGGACAAAGGAAATCATCTACTGCAGGGGTTTTCAACCTTTTTGATACCAGGGCCCACCATTTATTCAGCATTTGAGCCACGGACCACCATTTGAGAACATTTTAGCCCCACAGACCCCAAACTAAAGATTTCTTTTGCTTTTGTCCATCTTTTAGTTGTGTAGACTTGGAGCTAATTCCAGATGATGAATATTTTAACTCTTGAGAGTGTAAAAATGAAACCAAATGGACCCGCAAGGGTCCATTTGGTTTCATTTTTACGTTCTCAAGAGTTACATCTGGTTAAACAATTTAGCTGGGGACCACCTGGAACCCTCTCAGGGACCACTGGTGGTCCCCGGACCACCTGTTGAAAACCCCTGATCTACTGTCAGTTTGCTTCCACTAAGTTCTCTCATAATGTGTGACCATAAATTGCAGGGATGTCAAGCTCAAAGCCACAGCGGGCCGAAGGCAACCAATCTAGGTACTTTTTTTTAGGGTTTAGGTGATGATGTAAGTGGTGGCGTGATTAAAAGTATTGTCGTATTAACTCCTTTAGGCAGGGGTGGACACTAAGGTCTCCGAGACACTTGCCCATCGGGCAAGTGCAAGTCAGGTTCTACTTGCCCTCAGGTCATGGTCACTTGCCCCCCAAAAATATATTGTAAATTTTGCATTTAAGTTTACTTCCTACTTGGGTGCTTTAAACCAGGGGTTTTCAACAAGTGGTCCCTGAGAGGGTTCCAGGTGGTCCCCAGTTAAGTTGGTTAACCAGATGTAACCCTTGAGAACTCTCAAGAGTTAAAATTCATCATCTTAATTAGCCCAGGTCTACACAACTAGAGAATGTAGAAGATTAGGTCATTTTGATGTGTATGTTAATTTGCCTGTTTTGTTTCCCAAATCCAGCCTGGAATTGTGGATATCTAGAAAGCAGGGAAAGACACAGAGGTCTTGCCCGATCGGGCAACCAGGTAGCAGCCTTCACTTTCCCCACCATTTTTTTTACTTGCCCTGGGCAAGCGGGCAAGTGTTAGTGTCAAGCCCTGCTTTAGGTGTGAAAAATCGCTCCCTCGCTCCTTTGACGAATGGCTTCCTCTCCCGAGGAAGCCAGTCGATTTGACACATTGCTCGGGTGCATGCGGCAAACACTAATTAAATGTTATCATGCCTCTCGAGGATAATTCATCCATGGGCCTGAATTTGGCTCCTGGGCCTTGTATTTGACATAATGACATGATGACACAAAGAATTGATCTAAAGGGAGCGCCAAAAAACACTGCTCGGCCCTGTACAGTCAATACAATAATAGCGAAACAGAAACAAGTAAGATCAATCAAAAACAACGACAGTAAAGATGTAGGTGACCTTTGAGAGAGCTAGCGCTTTCGATATGACATGACCCTAACTTCCCCCTCTGTTTCGCTTCTGTAAACACGTGGCACCTGGACAAAGATGCAGAATGTTTTTGTATGGTCTTGGTGTTATGTTGCATGTTCTTATTGTAATAGATACAATAAGCTGCAGTCCTACTCTGACTGCATTTATTCTGTACTACAACTGAAAAGTTCCATCGACTCTGGCCAGTATGTTAGACAATGAGTCAATCAGTAAGTAGCAGTGAGAATGAAGAACAAAGACGGACAGGTACTTTACGCCTCAAGCACTGGAATGCAAAATTACCGTATAATTACAGACAGGATGACAGAGATAGAAACGTCTGGAGATGGCATCGTTAGCACGTCTTACTAGTCTAGCAAGACTAGTAAAGGCTGGTCTCATGAACAGCTTACATAACATCCTTCCCTATGAAGGCGGGTAGTATGAGGTGACTGGGGGTCTGGTAGAGGAAGTATTGCATGTTACACAAAACAGAGACTTTAGATGCTCTGCACGGAACACACAACACAGGCTATATGCTGTATGTTGCCATATATACCTCAATATAGCATTACCAAATCTAAAAAAAAAATCTAAATCCTAAGGACAGGAAGCCAAATCCAGCCTGCATCAGAACCCAACTACTGTGGAACCAGACTCCTATCTACGTTGAAGTTCAAATACAACTTCAACTTAGTAGTAAAAATGTATCTGTGTCCGTCCAGCGCGGTCAGGCTGAATGTTTTCACTTCCTCAGAGATGTGAATGGACTCCTCTGTGCAGAACGTCAGCTCCATGTGGAATTATTCCCCCTCCTCCTCCTAAGCATCAGACCACCACATATACTGTACGTCTCATATACAGTACCTATGTATATTCTTAGTCTCCGGAGACAGACTGTTTGACTTTCCTTTACTTTATGCTGAAGGATTCTCAGATTGCATATGTTCCATCCAGTGTTGGGGGGAAAATACTCACTCAAGAAATCCTGTCTCAGTTTGGATATACAGTATATCATTTTTAAATATCAGATTCACAAGCTTGTAGATCAGTGATTTTCAAAAAATATAGAGTTGAAGTTGTTTGTTGTCGAGTACAAAACCACTAAAAGTCAAATAAAATGTCAAATTTAGAGTAAAGGTACAATAATTGGATCTGAGATGTAGTGGAGTAGAGTAAAGTATTGGAAAATTGGAAATACCTAAGGAAATACCTTAAGTATGAAGTACACAGCACTTCCTGTAGGTAAATACTGTACTGTATACTTAAATACTTTCCTCCATGCATTCCACCCTATGTGGAATGTGGGTGGGGCTTTCAGCATATACAGAATGTGGGCTGAAAGCTTTCAGCCTATGGGACTCTAGGAACAGCTTCGCTCAAAGACTAGACAGTTGAACTTAATAACCCCAGAGTTGTCTTTGCTGACACGGAGCTGACAGAAGAATTTGCTGTCATGACAAATTTACTTTGGCAAATTCTCAAAAATGTCTAATAGGCTTTACATAGTGCATTACATTCACCTACTCACACACACATTCATACGTGGAATGCGGCAGAAGCCATGCAGGGTAACAACCAGCACACTGGGAGTTGGCACTGTAGCAAATTGCCCAAGGACACTTCGACATGGAGGAGCAGGGATTTGAACCGCCAACCCACGGATCATTTTGGACAACCTGCTCTACCTCCTCAGTCACAGTCACCCCACTATAACTTAGGCCGGGGAATCCCAAACATTACAGGAAATCGAGGCATTCAATTGTAAATTGTATTAAGTAGTAGTAAAAGTATTGCCATGCTTTTCTTTTGCCTACCCCCTTTTGTTTCTGTGTAGTGCAAGTTCTGTGTAATTGCAATTGACCCGTGATCAATGGCTTTTTTTGTTTTTGTTTGATGTTTTTTTATTTCTGTGTTTCTGTGATGTCATGTGATGTTGTAATGTATTGTCTACATTGTTTTATCTTCTCTGCAAAGTGTTAGTAGTGAAGTGCAGTGTATGTTTAATGTATTTTTGTCTCATTTTCTTCTTAAAGAAAATTCTTTAAAAAAATGCTACAATTGTCGCTTGGCTCTCATCTAGAGCAGGGGTTTTCAACAGGTGGTCCCTGAGAGGACTCCAGGTGGTCTGCAGGCTATACGATGGAAAGCTGGTTAACCAGATGCAACTCTTTGAGAGCGTAAACATGAAACGGATGGACCCTTGCGGGTCCATTTGGTTTCATCTTTACACTCTCAAGAGTTAAAATATTCATCATCTGAATTCCAAGTCTACACAACTAGAGAATGTAGAAGATTAATGGTCATTTTGATCTGTAGGTTTGACTGTGTTGTTTTCTCCGAAATCCATCGGAATTGTGGACAAAGCAAAAGAAATCTTTAGTTTTGGAGTCTGTGGGGCTAAAATGTCATCAAATGGTGGTCCGTGGCTCAAATTCTGAATTAATAGTGGGACCTGCTATGAAAAAGGTTGGAAACCACTGACCACTAGAGACTCCCCCCAAATCATGTTGGGGTCCCGACCCCCAGGTTATGGACCACAGCCTGTATCAAGGGGATAATATTAGTCTGGGATGGTTGATCTGGTCTGGCAACTGTCCAGACCAGGGCCAAGTCTGGTGGTCCCTGCTCTGTGCTGACGTCATGGCTGCTCAGCTGACTCTGTGTGGACCCCCTGCCGTGCCGCGGACCTATTAATAAGACGGTCGTTGAGGCCAGGACAGGACAGGACATAGGACAGTGTCTGCATGCCACTGGAGGGAGGAATGCTCAGCATGCAGGGGGTAAGGCTGGTCACATGGGCAGCCTGCTCCACTCCCAAGCCACGGTCCAGGTTTATGTAATGTGTTTTGATGGGAGACCAGACATAGTTTCCTTCCACTGAGCACGTACTGTAGCAGCTCAAATGTTATTGTTATTATTGTACAGCCAAACATATAGAGCGCCGCAGTCCCGCCCCCTGTCCCTGCTCCAGAAGGGAACTCATTTTCCTCACAGACTTTTCAAAAAGTATTCACTTTAACTCCTTGGTAGCCATTTTGCCAGCCTGTAGCGCTGGATGAGGTCCAGAGTGCCATTTAGATGGATTAAGTAATTCATTGATTATTATCTCAAAAACAAAAAAAAAATCACAAACCCCTGTCACCACCCCCCCCCCCCTCCCCCACCCGTGCACCACTGCGCACGGGGGGGGGGGGGGGGGGGGGGGCAGGGGGATTTCAAATCTCGTCTTAACGTCTATGGCAACTGTTACCTGGCTCATTTTTGTAAACAAATACATGTCTTAACGTCTTCCAATGCACTTAAACAGTTAAGCGTCAGAAACGTCAAAGCCAACTCGGCTCCTGACAAAAATCTGACCGTTTACTGACTGTCAAGAAATTCAAAAGGGAAGAAGGAAGGGAGTTGACCAGATGGTATGGATGAAGTCATTATTATTATTAGGAGATCATTAGTAGTCAATGAGCCATTGTCTGAGAAACACTGGGATTGCATAGTAATAAGCATTACAAAAGGCACTGATCTCAGCTCATAATAATACAAAACACAACATGTGGGACGACTGTGGCTCAGGAGGTAGAGTGGTCAGCGGTTTGAATCCCAGCTACTCCTGTCTACATGTCAAAGTGTGCTTGGCACTTAATTAACCCTCTGACCGTCCTCAGCCTTTCAAACTGAAAATTGATGGCCAGCGTGCCGAAACTCATATGTTTCTCTCAGGGCGAATGAGTGTGTGTGAATGGGTGGATGTAATGCACTATGTAAAGTGCCTTGGATAAATGTGCTATAGAAATGCACCATTTATCATTTAACCTTTCTACCAGCTCATGGCACACTACGAGCTTGTAGGTTTTCTATTTTCAAAAATCTTTGACAAATATTTAAAAAAAAAAAATCTTTTTACCCAAATCTTTGACTATATATTCTTTTAAAGTGAACATTTTTAAGTTAAATCTTTGCTTCTGGAGGGTCCCTGGAACAACATATTTCCAAATGGAGGTCGGTGGCCAATTAATGACATTGATATTTTGGGGGGTCCTGGACATGAAAATGTTTGTGAACGACTAAAATAAAAACATAAGGTCAATCTGAAAATTGTTCGATGACATTTGAGAACCCATAAGGGTCCATCTGGTTTCATTTTACCCTCTCAAGAGTCAAATTATATTAAAACATCTGAATTAATTAATTTTCAAGAATCTACGCAATTAGAAAATGTAAAAGAAACGTTTGTGCTCTTTTAACGTTTGGCTAGTTATCTCTCCTAAATTGTGGACACAAACTTCTGAGAGACTAAAATTAACATCAAATGTTGGTCCTGTCAGTGTCTAAAATGCAGAATAAATAGTGGGCCCTGGTATGAAAAAGGTTGAAAACCCCTGATGTAAACTGATGTAGAGGTGAAAAGGGTGAAAGATATCACAGTGGTTTTCAACCAGTGGTCCAGGGACCACCAGAGGTCCTTGAGAGGCTTCCAGGTGGTCCCCAGCTAAGTTGGTTAACCAGATGAAAAGTTGGTTAGCCAGATGTAAAAATGATGTAAAAAGATGTAAAAATGTTTACACTCTCAAGAGTTATAAAATTCATCATCTAAATTACCACCACTTAAGTCTACACAACTAGAGAATGTAGAAGATTAATGGTCATTTTGATCTGTATGTTTGCCTGTTTTGTTTGTGAAAATCCATACTGGAATTGTTGACAAAACACAAAGAAATCTTTTAGTTTTGGGTCTTTGGGGTGAAAATGACCTCAAATGGTGGTCGGTGGCTCAAATGCTGAATAAATAGTGGGCCCTGGTATCAAAAAGGTTGACAAGCAGTGCTATAACACAGTGGTTTTCAACAGGTGGTCCGGGGACTACCAGTGGTCCCTGAGAGGGTTCCAGGTGGTCCCCAGCTAAGTGGACTAAATGGACCCTTGCGGGTCCATTTGGTTTCATTTTTGCGTTCTCAAGAGTTAAAATATCCATCATCTGCAATTAGCCCAAGTCTACACAACTAGAAGATGAACAAAAGCAAAAGAAATCTTTAGTTTTGGGGTCTGTGGGGCCAAAATGTCCTCAAATGGTGGTCCGTGGCTCAAATGCTGAATAAATAGTGGGCCCTGGTATCAAAAAGGTTGAAAACCAGTGCTCTAACACGCCAGATGGATAACAGGCAGGCAGGCTGTGTCCTCTCCCCTGCTGGTTGTAGTGTGACATTATGTCATGCTAGACATTCCTCCTCTTACACATCAGCTCTGCCAACGTGCCAAAGCAGAGCATGGCAGCAGAGAACACACTTTACACCATGTTGTGTAACACCTGGGACTGGAACCCCGATCCCCCACGTCAAGGGCGGATCTAGGCATGGGCATGGGGGGGCAATGCCCCCCTAAATGCCCCGACTGCCCCACCACCAAACATGATGGCATGCAAAACAACCCAAGATATTTCAAATTAAAGTGCTTATATTTAAAATGATTTGGAACACTACTACTGCTACTAACTAACTAACTACAGCTGTGTCACCACTAAACCAACAGCATTTCATCATTGAAAACAGAAAACTCTCTGAGTCAGACCTTTAGCTTTATGCATGCTGCGTGTCTGTTGCAACTTCAACAACAACAGATGTTATTATTGATGCTTTACTTGCCTAATAAAAGTCCTGTAACTGAAAATGGTAGTGCAGCTTCGACAATGGCGATGGAGCCTCCCCCTTACCATTTTCTCCTGCCCCCCCAATTGGGGAATGTTACATCCGCCCTATCTCACGTGGAAAGGCCAACATCTTAACCACTACTACTGTGGTAGGTCTCAAAGGGAGACAGAAGGATTACGGTAATTGCTCAACATCTCGCTTCAGAGACAGCACTTACCCTGTAGCTATTAGGCACTTGAACTTGTCTCACGAGTTTACAGTTGTATTAATGCATGTATGCAGCAATATGCAATGCATATAGCACTCCAGACAACTACTGTATATGTCATTTCTATGCTGCTGGTCTTTGCACTGTACTGCATTCTTGTCGTCTTCTTGCATGAACCAAGAGAAATTCCTATATCAACAACTTGTTGACATGGCAATAAAGTTATTGAAAAGGTATTATGCTGTTTCGGTCAGTCGTTTTCAACCCACTTCGTATCAAGGTCCATTATATTGATGGCCTTTAGCCTCTTAGACTAAAAAAAATAAGGGCTACAATCAATTGAGCTACAATCACATTCAATCACGATGCGATCAGACATCAGTATGGACATCTAATTAAAGAGTGTATTTTACAAAAAACAAACAAACAGACTCTGTACTAAGTATTAGAGAGGGACAGAATGTAAACAAAAGTAATGGAGGTTCTATGGCGGCATCAATACTTCGATCCCATGGCCTGGACAGACCATAGCAACGTGCATAGCAACGGGACTCTACAAGGGCAGTGTGTATGTTGTCCTTTCACTGACGGGGAAACATGATCCGGGACGCTCACTGCACCACTGTAACACTAGGGGAATCGAACCAGATCCCATATGAAAAGCCAACATATTAACTAACCACTAAGTCAAAAGCATATCTCCTCTATCCCTCTGGGAGGAGATTGTGACTGTGGGTCACTCCAGTGCAGTGGTTTTCGACCTTTTTGATACTAGGGCCCACTATTTATTCAGAATTTGAGCCACAGACCACATTTTAGTCCCACAGACCCCAAGACTAAAGGTTTCTTTTGCTTTAGTCCACAATTTCAGGCTGGATTTTGGAAACAAAAAAGTCAAACATACAGATCAAAATAACCATTAATCTCCTACATTCTCTAGTTGTGTAGACTTGGGGCTAATTCACATGATTAATATTTAAACTCTTGAGAGTGTAAACATGAAACCAAATGGACCTTCAAGGTTCCATTTGGTTTCATGTTTACACTCTTAGGAGTTACGTCTGGTTAACCAACTTTTCATCCGTTTATCCAACTTAGCTGGGGACCACCTGGAATCCTCTCAAGGTCCTCCCGGACCACTGTTTGAAAACCACTGCTCTAGTGCTACACATCATCATCATCATCATGAGTGTTTAAATGTCTCTCAGTCATAAACAACTCCATGGATCCTCCCTCCTCACTGGCAACGCATTAGATCCTCCTAAATCAGGGGTTTTCAACAGGTGGTCCGGGGACCACCAGTGGTCCCTGAGAGGGTTCCAGGTGGTCCCCAGCTAAATTGCTTAACCAGATGTAACTCTTGAGAACGTAAAAATGAAACCAAATGGACCCTGGCGGGTCCATTTGGTTTCATTTTTACACTCTCAAGAGTTAGAATATCCCTCATGTGAATTAGTCCAAGTCTACTCAACTAGAAGATTAATGGTCATGGACAGAAGCAAAATAAATCTTTAGATTTGGCGTCTGTGGGGCTACAATGTCCTCAAATGGTGGTCCGTGGCTCAAATGCTGAATAAATGGTGGGCCCTGGGATCAAAAAGGTTGAAAACCCCTGGCAACGCATTAGATCCTCCTAAATGACTCCTTCTGGAAGTAAATCATTAACCCGGTCATCCGGCTGGGGACCAGAGACTTGGAACGGGACCTGGCAGGTATATACCGTATACTGTATGTATAATTATGTAGTTGGACCCGGGGCGGGGCTTAAAGGTGAATTCTACACATTTTTAACATTTTACTATGCCATTAAGGCAACACTTCACCACGTTTTCTACTCAGTCTGTGTCTCACAGGAGGGCTGTGGGCAGTTCAGAAACCTGTCCTCCAGCTAGATTAGCTAGATTAGAAACTGCAGGCTTTCTATTCCTGAAAAGTTGCATTGCAAAAAATGGCAGCCATCGTTCTCCTGCTTATAAAAACATAAATATAAATAATGTTGAAAAGAAGTCTGTCAAAAGATGATGTCATTTGGTATTTTATCATGTAAATTAGTGAGGACCTATTATATGAAGATGCAATGAAAAGTGCTGAAGTGGTCCTTTAATATACCTTAGGCATAATATGTTGTATCGGCATAATACAAAAAAGCCCTCCATTCTGTTTTCCCTAGAAATGGGGGTTTGAAAAATGACATCATGTTGTGTTTCACCATGTTAATGATTTTTTTTCCTTTTAGGACCTTTTTTTCTGAGAGTGTACAAAATGGAACCACGTAGACCCGTTAGGGTTCATTTGGTTCCATTTGTATTCCCCTTAATATTGGTTTTATCGCACACTTTATTGCTGTAATGTTGACTTTTACAAAACAACGTTTTAAAAAAGAAAAATGGTGCATTTGTATATGCACAGCGCTTTACATAGATAGATTGCATTACATTCACACACCAATGGCAGCTGAGACCATTCAAGACACCAACCCGTTCTGGGTCTTGTCAGAAAGTAGAATCTGAGGTCAGGACAAAATGGCTTAAATAGGACTACGTGGGTGTATATAGATATGCAAATATACAAATATATGCAAATAATGTTTGCTGTGAGCAAGCAAGAACCACTTCTCTTCAAGCCATGAATAGGTATCTTCTAACTAGCATCCTGAGGCAACCCATGATACAACTTAACCAGACAAATGCTGCCCCCTTATGGTGAAACTACAGAATGCTTACATAAAGAGAAAAATCAGAGAGCACTGATTAAAACTCCATTCAGGACAAACCCCTTTTGGCGTTTTAAGATTTTTTTGCTATTGGAAAAAAGCAGATGTACAAGCTCATAGAGAGGCACCGAGTACCAGTGTCTTTGGGGTTGTTTTTGTTGTTTGTGATAATCTGCACTGTATACTTGTACTTTGTACACGTTCACTTTGAGTGATTGAATATATTTACTTTGAGGGTAATAATAATGTGTGGCTAAAGTGTTTTTTCGGTCTTGGGATTCATACAATTATCAACCGTAGTCGAGTAACCTGTTCTTAAATTCTTTCTGCTCCAGCTCCAGGATGCTGATGGGACATGATGCTGCAGTCCATTATCATAACACGGCAGAATGCTTACTCACTGTTAATTAAACTCCTGTAGAAATTCTTTACACCGTCAGAGTTAAATTAAGACTACGGGCCCCATTTTCGTCTCATCTCCCTTTATACGCTATTAGAGCATCTAGCATTTGGGAAGAGGCGTTCCCACGGTAAAGTATTTTCGTTACATTCCTATTTCCCTTAAACACCTCCTAGACCCGTTACATTATGCATAGATGTGGTTTGGGCACTTTTAGCTTTCATCCAATCCAATGCACACAGATGCCTGCACGTGGCTCTGCCTTCTCGTATAGGTTAGCGGCCGGGTGATTTGAAATACCGTTATATATTTCCCAAATCTATTTGACGAAATTAGCAACTTAAGGGACTGCGTGACAAACACTCCTATGACCACACATCCAGTCGCAAATAACGGTGTTGGCACAAGGAATAGTGGCTAAGGGAAGAGGAAGGGCGATTTCGTTTTTGTTTACTATAAGTCACTCTGGATTAAGTCTGCAGTTCCTAAACTGTTCTCAAGGATTAAGGTTTCCTTGACAGGGTTCCAAAGGGACCTTTGCAGGTGTGAACTGTAACTCTGAGAGTGAAAATCGAATTTAAAACGAAGAAGAACCACACTGGTCTACCAAAGAGATTCTCACATTTCTCTTTTCCCTTTTTACCTTCACTATGATTTTACCTCCATGATTTGCTGCTTCTGATTTTAATGAAGTAGTTGTTTTGTATGTACGGTATTTGAATGCCGTAATGAAATGAACAAGTTGGCCGCTATTTTAAAGTGTATGCTTAACTAGTGTGTCCAATCAGCTTTTTCAGATTTGATGCAGTTGTACTTGAATTGTACTGTAATTCTCCAAGCTGTTATCAGTTTTGTAGCAGTGTGTACTTGACTTGTACTGTAACTCTCATCTCTGTTAATAATCCATAAAAAACGCATGTATTGCATCTACATTCATTCATTCACTCACCTTCCCACAGCAGCAGGCTCTGAGGGTAGACGGACGGCCAGATGACCAGACTGTTGGGCTCATACAGCGGGTTGGACAGACGCTCTAACTCCTGGGGACGGTTCACCCACGACCACAGAGAGACTGTCTTCTCTGGGAGACACAGCTTGGCCCTGGAGAGAGACAGAGAGGAGTGGGTGTAGGTTGGACATTTATTTATTCAACCACAGGTCTGGACTGGAAGTTTAGCGGCTGCAGGACACTGACAGGAATCAACGGTTTAGAACAGCGGTGGACAATTATTTTCCCCAAGGGGCCAAATGAGATACATAAAATATTGTGGAGGGCCAAGACTAAAGGCTGAACTAAAGTCTGCGCAATATTTTAATTTTTAAGATAAAAGTAAGAGTAAGACCAAGAATTTTGACACAAGAGTCCTCTATTTATTCAGAATTTTATCCACAGCGGACCAGCGGACCAACATTTGGTGACATTTTAGCCCTCACAGACCCCAAAACTAAAGATTTACTGTTCTTTAGTCCACAATTCCAGGCTGAATTCTCTAGTTGTGTAGACTTGGGCTAATTCACATGATGAATATTTTAACCCTTGAGAGTGTAAAAATGTCTATGTTCTCAAAGAGTTACCTCGTTGACCAACTTTCTATATTTAACTGGAACTCTCTCAAGGACCACTAGTGGTCGTCAGACCACTGGTTGAAAACCACAGTACCCTTTCACGGGCCGGTCAGAGTCAGCCAAAGGGCCACATTTGGCCCCTGGGACGCATAATGCCCAGGTATAGTTTAGAAGACAATCTGTGGTTTACACCTGTGTTTTACGGCACTTTTTTACTTTGTGATCTTGTGAATCAGCTGATTTTGCCAAAGTGCACGCCATAGACACTGTAAGCTGTCTGTTGGATTCCACTATAAAAATGTCCACCTGCCCGGCCAGGGTAACCAGGTGGTAGACTTCACCTGCCCTACCATTCTATTTATCTGCCCTGGGCAGGTGTTAGTCCATACCTGGGCATTATGCGGCCCGGGGGCCAAATGTGGCCCTTTGGCTGACTCTGACCGGCCAGTGAAAGGGTACTGTGGTTTTCAACTAGTGGTCTGACGACCACCAGTGGTCCATGAGAGAGTTCCAGTTAAATATGGAAAGTTGGTTAGCCAGATGTAACTCTTTGAGAGCGTAAAAATGAAACCAAATGGACCCTTGCGGGTCCATTTGGTTTCATGTTTACACTCTCAAGAGTTAAAATATTCATGATTAGCCAGGGAATGTAAAAGAAGGGTCTGTATGTTTGATCTGTATGTTTGCCTGTTTTGTTTGTGAAATCCAGCCTCGAATTGTGAACCAAAGCAAAATAAATCTTTAGTTTTGGGTCTGTGGAGATAAAATGTCATCAAAAGGTGGTCCGTGGCTCAAATACTGAATAAATAGAGGGCCCTGGTGTCAAAGGTCTGAGTCTCGTGTTTTGTTTTGTTTATTTTATTTGGTGGTAATTAGTAATATAAATATATATATGTTTATGTAAGGAACATATTAGTATATATATTTATATGAGGTATGGTATATGTATTTATATGGTACCTATAATTTATATATCTATATGAGGTAATGTTATGGAATGTATGTTTGTATTATATATATATAGAATATCATGGATATCTCTTATGTATATATATACACATATGCATAGTGCTAGTGGTAGTGAACTCCTGTCTAGATACCGGTGTCTGATTGGTGTTTCTCCTTGTCATCTCGCCCAGCTGCAGGTCCTGAGTCATCATCGGGGGCTGGCTGAGGATAGTGGACCTGATCACTCCTCTGTCCTCCATTGGCCGTTGGTCTCAGCCAGCCCCTACAAAGAGGACCTGTCAGGCTGTGGCAGGAGGGGGGAACGGCGACCGTCAGTCCTTCCCCCGACCCGCTGCACGACTAGAGTGTTTGATAGCATACCTGTGTTTTGTTTAGCCTTTTGTTCTTTTGTTTGTTAGTCTCTATTTATTGTCTTTTGTTTTCTGTTGTTCAAACCCCGTCATTGTAAATATACATATCGAGCCTTGCATTATAAAATATAAATACCATAACATATTTATTATTATATAGAAATATAAAATAAATATTTGGATTTATACTCTTGGTGTCCGTCTACCCTTATGTTCGGTCCAATAAACCCCTAGACATATATGGGGCCGTAACATAATTGGGCGCTCGTCCGGTCGCAAACAAATAACAGTTTAAAAAGGTTTTCAGTTTATCTGGTATGCTGTTTTGGTTTCGATTTTGATTTAGTTCTGGGAAGTGCTAAATTCATTCGTTGGTTTTTTCTGTTGCTAGTTTGGCCTGGTGGGTCGGGTGGTGGTTTTGCGCTGCTGTGAGGGTAAGTGCATTGCTCGCTATTGTTTGTTTGAGTGCTAGACTTTGCAGACCGTTTATGGCATTTAATCTATGGCATCTAATTTTGTGGCATCTGATACTGAGGGTGTTGAAAATAGCCTGACGCTTGAGCAATTGGAACAGTGTAACTACTGGCAATTGTATTCTATTGCTAAAAACTATCACGTTCCTCTTCCGCGGGGTGCAAAGAAAAGATCAAATCTTTTCAGGGCAATAGTTAGGAAGCTGACAAAACGTGGGGTCATTAGAATGACTTCAGGTTCCGAGTCTGACAGTGACAAAGAAGAGAAAACTATAATAGAGGAGGAAGTGACCAAGCTAGCTGCTAGTATGGACGGCTCAGGAGGCGGAGAGCCGGTGGAGGCTCTTGCTCTGGGTGGTTTACACGCTGGGGGGACCTTACATTCCTCATCCGAGGTGGGGGTAGGGGGGGTCCGCGTTCGAGAGCTCGAATTACAACGTGAGATAGAAATGTTTCGGCTAAAGAGCGAGGAGGTTAAGCTTAGACAACAGGAGAGGCAACTAGAGCTCGCTCATCTCCAGCTCTCCAGGACTCGCCCCGAGGTGGTCGATGACAGCGTCGTTCCTGCCCCCCAGCAGCCACCGCAGCCGCAGCAGCATGTGAACCTCGAGGTTCACGGTCATGGTCATGAGGTGTCTAATATGTCTACTACGGGTGGCGGTGCAGCGCCATCCTTTGATGTCAGCAGACAGATAGCCCTGGTCCCCGCGTTTAAGGAAGGTGAGTTAGACAATTACTTTTTTGCCTTTGAGAGAATTGCAAGAGCAGTTAATTGGCCAAAAGAGTTTTGGAGTCTTTTACTTCAATGCAAATTAACAGGGCGGGCGCAGGATGTTTGTAATGCACTGTCAGTGGAGGATAGCCTGGATTATGACAAAGTAAAGGCGGCTATTTTGGTGGGTTACGCTAAAGTGCCTGCTTATTATAGGCAGCAGTTTCGGTTTGCTGAAAAGTCTAGTGCTCAAACATTTGTGGAGTTTGGTCGTGAGAAGGCCATGCTGTTTGATAAATGGTTAAAAGCGAGCGGTGTACATACTTTCGAGCAGCTGAAGGAACTTATGCTAATGGAGGAGTTCAAAGCATGCATACCAGAACGTATTGTGATTTATCTGGAGGAACAAAAAGTGGATTCGGTAGCTAAAGCTTCTATTAGAGCCGATGAGTTTGAATTGACACACAGGGCGAGTGGGGCTTCTGGTCACCGTGAGTCGAGTGGGCTTGACAAACACAAGCCGCAAAAAGGCAAAGGGGCAAAGCCTAATAATAGTCCACAAACAGGCGCCGGTGGTGCGCAGGACATGCGGGCTTGTTTTTATTGCCACGAGGTGGGCCACTTGGTCTCACGGTGTCCAAAAGTACCACAAAAATCGCAGAAGGAGGGCCATGCGAGTCCTAAAAAACCTAAAGGTGTGGGTTTTGTGCGTTCTGTGCCTTTGTGTCCTCTCCAGTCAGCCGCGGCGGCGGCGGGCCGGGATGATACAAAGGCATGCTTTGAGCCATTCATGTTGGAAGGATCAGTTTCTCTGTCAGATGGGGAGGAGGGACAAGTGCCTGTCACAATTTTACGTGACACGGGCGCCTCCCAATCCCTCATTTTACAGAGCGTGCTGCCCTTCTCCGAGGAAACGTTTTGTGGATCTGATGCATTGTTGCTGGGGGTCGAAATGTATTCCTCTCGTGCGCCACTGCATTCGGTCTATTTGCGTTCTCCTTTAGTTTCTGGTTTTGTGCAAATCGGTCTGCGGGAGAGTTTGCCGATCGAGGGCGTGGCGTTGATCTTAGGAAACGACATTGCAGGGAAAAAAGTGTTTCCCTCACTCGAAGTGGTTGAAAAGCCTATTTCTGCGTCGGTGTGCGCAGAGCCCTCCACTGTATTCCCAGCTTGTGCGGTGACTCGAGCGCAAGCGAGAAAGTTTGGGAACGTCACGTTGAGTGACAGTTTCCTCGGTGCCGAGGAACCGGCAGTGGGTGGTTCTGTGCGCAGGCGGCGGAGAAAGGTGAAAGAGCGTTTTCTGCCCGTAAAAGCCGACTTTGATTTGAGCATCGACAGGGACACATTTGCAGACGCACAGCTGCGCGATCCTTTGCTTGCTGCGTGTTGGGAAGCGGCTAATAATAAGGATCAGGCCGTGCCCAGCGTGTACAGGCAGGAGGACGGCATTCTGGTGCGCAGATGGTTCCCGGCCGCTGCTGGCGACTTGGGGTGGAATGTTGTGAGTCAGATTGTTGTGCCCCAGTGTTTTCGAGCACAGGTGCTTAGTTTGGCTCACGATAACATTGCTGGCCACTTGGGTGTACGGAAAACGTACGAGCGTATCCTACAGTACTTTTGGTGGCCCGGTTTGAAGTCATCTGTGGTGGAATATTGTCGTACCTGTCATGCGTGTCAGGTGGTGGGCAAGCCAAACCAGATGATTCCACCCGCGCCACTCAAACCTATCCCCGCGATGGGGGATCCTTTCGAGCATATTATGATCGACTGTGTTGGACCGTTGCCAAAAACTAAATCTGGTAATCAATACATTCTGACTGTCATGTGCGTGGCAACGCGCTATGCAGAGGCATTCCCGCTGCGCACAATCAAAGTGAAGTCTATTGTAAAAGCGCTTACTAGTTTTTTTTCTACCTTTGGCTTTTGTCGCTATCTTCAAAGTGATTGTGGGTCCAACTTCATGTCGACCATATTTGCTCAGGTTATGTCTGTGCTGGGTATTGAACACCGCCGGTCCAGTCCATTTCATCCAGAAAGTAATGGCGCGATCGAACGTTTTCATTCTTGCCTAAAGTCCATGATGAAAACATTTTGTCACGAAACGGCACGTTCATGGGACGAGGGTTTGCCTTTTCTCATGCTCGCGATTCGGGAATGCGTGCAGGAATCATTGGGCTTTAGTCCTGCAGAGCTTGTATTTGGGCATACCGTTCGGGGGCCGCTGCGCGCACTGAAAGAGGGTTTAGTGGCCAAGGCTAATTTGCCTGTCACTAATGTGCTTGATTATGTTGCGGCGTTTCGAGAACGGTTGCACAAAACCAGAGAGCTTGCGACCAAGTTTTTATGTGAGGCTCAGGGGAAAATGAAAGAGAGATTTGACAGAAAGGCTGTACAGCGCGAGTTTGCAGTTGGAGACCAAGTGTTGGTGCTGCTGCCGCTGCAGGGTTCCGCCTTTCGTGCCAAATTCAGTGGGCCTTATGTTGTGGAAAAAAAATACATCATTCTTACTCCGGATCGTAAGAAAAAATCAAGGGTGTGCCACATAAACATGCTTAAGTCATATCTGACGCGTTCAGATGGGGCTGAAGCGCCAGCAGTTGTTGCGTGTTCTGTTGCGCGCGCGGCACCGTCTCTCTATTCCCCCGAGATGGATGGGCTGCGCGTTAAAACTATTGGGTCACGTTTGGCTAATTCCGACATTTTGACTGATTTGGATGGGTATCTAAAGCATTTAGAGCCAGAATCGCGCGCGGACATTATTGATGTAATCAATGATAACTTGAGTCTGTTTTCAGACACGCCAACTCGTACCCCAGCTTTTTCTCACGACGTAGTGGTGACTGATCAACATCCACCGATTAAGCAGCACGCTTATCGTGTGAACCCCACTAAACGGGCTTTGTTAAAGAAAGAAGTTGACTATCTGTTAGAGAACGGGCTGGCGGTTCCGAGTAAAAGTGCGTGGGCGAGCCCATGCATTTTAGTGCCAAAACAGGACGGTTCCATGCGCTTTTGCACGGATTACCGTAAAGTCAATAATGTCACTAAAGCGGATTCTTATCCCCTACCTAGGATGGTTGATCTAATAGATCGGGTGGGTTCGGCTAAATTTGTGACCAAACTGGATATGCTCAAAGGGTATTGGCAGATTGGGTTGACAGACCGTGCGTCAGAAATAAGCGCTTTCGTGACACCAGACGGGCTGTACCAATATACTGTAATGCCTTTTGGCTTGAGGAATGCGCCCGCTACATTTCAAAGAATGATGAATGAAGTGCTCAGGGGCGTGGACAACTGCTCTGTTTATTTGGACGATTTGGTGCTTTTTAATAATTCTTTTGAATCTCATTTGAAGACATTAAAAGAAGTGTTTGGTCGCTTGAAAAAAGCTAACTTGACTTTAAACTTATCAAAGTGTGAATTCGGCCGCGCAACCGTTGTTTACCTTGGCAAGGAAGTGGGCCAGGGTAAAGTGCGGGCCGTTAATGATAAAATACAAGCAGTGCTCGACTATACTAGACCTAAAACTAGGCGTGAGCTCCGCCGGTTTCTAGGTATGGCTGGTTATTATCGGGGATTTTGTAAGAATTTTGCTGCAGTCACTGCACCCCTTACAACCTTAACTAGTGAGAGGCGACCATACAAGTGGACTCCTGCCTGTGACCAAGCATTCCAGTCCTGTAAAGCGCTCCTTTGCAGTACACCTGTTCTGGCAGCTCCAGACTTTGCCAGGCCATTCAAGCTGGAGGTGGATGCGAGTGCGGAAGGAGCTGGTGCTGCTCTTCTACAGGAGGACGAGGATGAGGTGGACCATCCCATTTGCTATTTCTCGAAGAAATTCAATCCTGCACAGTGCAACTACAGTACGGTAGAGAAGGAAGCATTAGCGTTATTGATGGCTTTACAATATTTCGAGGTGTATGTTGGTTCCAGTCCTTTACCAGTGCTTGTGTTTACTGACCACAACCCTCTTGTATTCCTAAGGCAAATGCAGAATTCTAACCAGAGACTGATGCGGTGGTCTATCCTGCTCCAGGACTTTAATGTGGAGATCCGACATAAGAAAGGGTTGGATAACATCTTGGCAGATGCCCTGTCCAGGGTGTAAGGTTTGCTCTTTCCTGTAAGAAGTGGTTATCTGGGGGTGATAACCTCTTTTTAGGGGTGAGGGTGTCACGGGACTGAGTCTCGTGTTTTGTTTTGTTTATTTTATTTGGTGGTAATTAGTAATATAAATATATATATGTTTATGTAAGGAACATATTAGTATATATATTTATATGAGGTATGGTATTGTAATATAGATATGTATTTATATGGTACCTATAATTTATATATCTATATGAGGTAATGTTATGGAATGTATATTTGTATTATATATATATAGAATATCATGGATATCTCTTATGTATATATATACACATATGCATAGTGCTAGTGGTAGTGAACTCCTGTCTAGATACCGGTGTCTGATTGGTGTTTCTCCTTGTCATCTCGCCCAGCTGCAGGTCCTGAGTCATCATCGGGGGCTGGCTGAGGATAGTGGACCTGATCACTCCTCTGTCCTCCATTGGCCGTTGGTCTCAGCCAGCCCCTACAAAGAGGACCTGTCAGGCTGAGGCAGGTGGGGGAACGGCGACCGTCAGTCCTTCCCCCGACCCGCTGCACGACTAGAGTGTTTGATAGCATACCTGTGTTTTGTTTAGCCTTTTGTTCTTTTGTTTGTTAGTCTCTATTTATTGTCTTTTGTTTTCTGTTGTTCAAACCCCGTCATTGTAAATATTGTGGTGTCTCGCGTGACAGCCACCAGGCACTGGTGTGCGTTGCCACGGTTACACGTGGCACGCCTCTTAGACAGGCGCCCCGCATGCAGAGACACGCCTTGGGCGTTGTGGTAGACGCCACCTACGTCCCTAATCTCCTCCTCGGCCAGGCGGAGCTGATGCCGCCGTATAATCAGCAGACAACAACGCGCGGCTGCGCGTCTGGGCAGGCGTCCATTTAAACGCCGGCCAGCGTGTGTGTCGGCGTTTGCTTGTTCACTACGCGGAGCGCGTCGCACCGCCACACACGCATCATACGGACCTCGGGTGGCAGTACGGAGAGGCAGCAGCAGCAGCAGCGCGGACGAGACGGAGGAGAGCGATTAAAGGACGGATGAGCTCGTTTGTTTCCTGGCCGTCGGCGGACCCAGGGAAACCCCGTATCTCCACGGCTCCGCCACTCACACAGGTCGTACGCCATTCTATTCTATTGTGTGGAGGATTGCACAGGGCCGACGAGAATAGAAGCTAAGGATAAAACGAACCATTGCTGGAGAGTATAGACTCACAGAGCCTGGCCAGCTCCTACCTTATGCTGTCTCTGGTTTATGAACATTTAATATGAGAAACCTCAACGTGGTTTGATCGATCTGAAAGAAGAGATCCGTATCCAAGAGAGACATTGCCAATTAAAAGGAGAATATTATAGTTATGAGACGCTAAGGAAATGCACTTTTGTTCGTATCTATTATTTGGCTGAAGACTATATAAAAATACTCACCTGGTTCACCGTAAAGGAGAGAAGCCCTATCTACGTACTTACCTGTCTCACCCTAAAGGAGAGAAGCCCTATCTACGTACTTACCTGTCTCACCCTAAAGGAGAGAAGCCCTATCTACGTACTTACCTGTCTCACCCTAAAGGAGAGAAGCCCTATCTACGTACTTACCTGTCTCGCCCTAAAGGAGAGAAGCCCTATCTAAATACTTACCTGCGGCCCGCCGGCCTGAGAGCGCCTGTCCGCACTAGCTGCCTCCCTGTCGATTCGGAGAAGTAAAGAAAGAGAAGTTGGCCTTCAGAAGTTGGTTGATCGCCGCAGATGGATCTGAGGCCCCAACTGTAGTTTTTTGTTGAATTAATTGTATCTAATTTCATGCGTTCTACCCCCCGCAGAACGACAGGACCCAGGGACACGGAGGACTGGAAACCTCCCCACGAAGAACCGCCCACGAACTGTCTGAGATCTGCCTGAGAGACTTTTCTGTTAATAAAACCCGTGGCTAGAGAAAGCCGAGACCTGCCCCGCTGTTGTCCTGTGTCTGATTTGAGTCGAGAAACGCCACAGTACACATAACTTTGTGATTGCATTATAAAATATAAATACCATAACATATTTATTATTATATAGAAATATAAAATAAATATTTGGATTTATACTCTTGGTGTCCGTCTACCCTTATGTTCGGTCCAATAAACCCCTAGACATATATGGGGCCGTAACACTGAATAAATAGAGGGCCCTGGTGTCAAAATGGTTGGTCTTACTCTTACTTTTATCTTGAAATTAAATTAACATTACGCAGCCTTTAGTCCAGCCTTTAGTCTTGGCCCTCCACAATATTTTATGTATCTCTTTTGGCCCCTTGGGGAAAATAATTGCCCACCCCTGTGTTAGTGTCAACCCCTGATAATGGTCACGTATGATAATGGTCACGTATTAGTTAGGAAGAAGCAGAAGCTAATGACCAACCTCTCGGCGGCGCTGTTCCCCAGGAAGGTGGCGAACTGGGAGGCGTAGGCGTGCTCAAACAGCTGCACCAGGAAGTGCTCTGTGAACTGGAAGGAGCAGGGGAACTGACGCAGGATCTGCCACACGCAGTCCAGGAAGAACAGGAAGACCGGAGCCTCCTGGCGGGGCTTGGAGCTGGAGTAGGCTGACTGGGCACAGCGCAGCTGGAACGGGTGACCGGCCTGGAGGGGAGGAGCAATGGGACGGAGAGGAGGATGAACAGGAAGGAAGGTACAACCAGGGGTGTAGTGGAGGGGGGACGCCGTCCCCCCACTTCTCACATCTAAAATATTTTTTGGGTCTGAAAAAAATCATTAGCATGGTGAAATACATCTTGATGACATCATCAAGATGCGTTTCACCATGTTAATGAGTTTCCTTTTTTCTGAGAGTGTACAAATGGAACCAAATGGACCCGCTAGGGTCCATTTGGTTCACATTTGTACAATCTCAGAAAAAGAAATCAAATGGGGGGGAATTCCCCTTTCAGAGGCGTCCCCCCACTTCTAAAAGTACCACTACAACACTGGGTACAACACAGGGCTTAAAAGGGAATTCCACCCATTTTCAACATTTTACTATGTACCTTCGAGGTGTTGGGTGGACATGATAAAAAAAAAAAGTTCCCCTATTCTGTGCTCCCAAGAAATGGAGGTCTGAAGAAAGCAACTAACATGGTGAAACCTTGATCTTGTTGAGATCATGTACCAAGATGTATTTTCACCATGTTAATGGGTTTATTTAGACACTTCTTTTTAGATGGACCCTAGAGGGTCCATTTGGTTCACATTTGGACACTCTCAGAAAAATATTGAAAGTGGGTGGAATTCCCCTTAAAGACACAAAATATAGTGTATATAGACAGACTAAAAATGATTTTTCTTTGTGCTGATCTTGTTAAATGATCCCTGTGAAATCCTCAGGACAGGAATCAGTCCCTAGCAATGAGAACTTTAGTGGGATAGTTCAGATTTTTTGAAGTTAAGTTGTACTTGCCATTAATATAGTGGTGTCAACTGCATTAATTTATTATCAGACATTTATTATTACGACATGAAGTAGATCATTTTGTGGGGGTCAATAAATGAATGTAAAAAAAAATAGCGTCATTTGTATTGTTGACCCATTTCTAAAATATTAGCACATCATTCATTTATTATGACCCGTCTATCACTCCCAACCCAGTCTCATGAGGTTTAGGCGAATATGCACGTTTATGCACGGGGCCCATTACGTGCATACTCGCCTAGAATAGGCAAAAATCCGTGCATATTCGCTTACAATAAATCTGTGCATATTCGTCTTTCCACTGAAAATGAGCCACTTCCGGTTTGTGGAAAAACACGCCCAAGTGCATATTCACAGATTTTTGCTTTAACTCGCAGTGTATGCACGCAATTCCTAGGTGGCATTCCGTGTATAGTGTACTACTATCTGCGAGACTGCACTGGTCACTCCATATCACAACGCCCAAAAAGTAGTTCCAGGTGATAGAGGGGTCAAAAACGTTGTATTAAGGGCATTACAGATGGGGAGCGATAAACACCTGCGTTATCGTGGAGATTCCACCGTGCCACTCAGTGCCGACAGATGAGAATCGTGTACGTGGAAAAAAAATCTCACCGGAATCGAGGTCTAAATAACGGCTGAAAATCTACAGCCAGCGAAATCCAAAAGCGACCTCGCCCGCGGGCGCCCGGTTTCAAAAGCGGGCGCCCGCTTTCACAAAAACGGGCGCCCGGTTTCACAAAAACGGGCGCCCGTTTTCAAAAGCGGGCGCCCGTTTTCAAAAGCGGGCGCCCGTTTTCACAAACTAGGCTATGCCTAAACCTAACTCTAACCCTAAACTTAACCTCAGTAAACCTATGCCTAAACCTAACCTAACCCTAACCATAACCTTTTGAAAAGGGCGCCCGTTTGTGAAAACGGGCGCCCGCTTTTGAAAACGGGCGCCCGTTTTCAAAAGCGGGCGCCCGGTTTCACAAAAACGGGCGCCCGTTTTTGTGAAAGCGGGCGCCCGCTTTTGAAACCGGGCGCCCGCGGGCGAGGTCGCTTTTGGATTTCGCCCCTCCTGTGAAAATCTACAGCAGGTTGCCCCTGGACAGAAGCTACTTTACGACAGTTTTCGACAAAGCAATAAGCCACTCCGTTTTGCAGGTTACTACGTAATTGGATGAGCGTATTTGAGGAAGGATATTATAGGAGGAAGGAGCGTATTTGACATGAAAAATGAAATTGAAATAATAACAGAGATGTATCCGGGTGCCGGTATGCGCCCTAGAGGTACCGGAGCTTTCCTCTATGGCAGGGGTTTTCAACAGGTGGTCCGGGGACAACCAGTGGTCCTTCAGAGGGTTCCAGGTGGTCCCCAGGATAAATGATGCAAAGTTGGTTAACCAGATGTAACTCTTGAGGGTGTGAAAATGAAACCAAATGGACCCGCAAGGGTCCATTTGGTTTCATTTTCACACCCTCAAGAGTTAAAATATTCATCATGTGAATTAGCCCAAGTCTACACAACTAGAGAATTTAGAAGATTAATGGTCATTTTCATCTGTATGTTTGACCGTTTTGTTTTCTCCGAAATCCAGCCTGGAATTGTGGACAAAAGCAAAAAGAAATCTTTAGTTTCGCGGTCTGTGGGGCTAAAATGTCATCAAATGGTGGTCCGTGGCTCAAATGATGAAGAAATAGTGGGCCCTGGTATGGAAAAGGTTGAAAACCCCTGCTCTATGGTGAGGAGAGCTGCAGTGACAGATAGCGGAGCTCACGTGGCGCTTACCGGAGCTCCGCTCCCCCCAAGCTCCCCCTGAAACTAAGTGCTGCCTCCCGGGTTCTGGGAAGTGTAATCTGCCCATCTGCTGGAACTGCAGGCGACATTCATAAGTGTTAATATTGCTCAGAGCTCACCTGGAGCCACTCTCTCTCCACCAGTGCCTGAAACCCCCTGATGGTCCTGCAGGCTGGGTCCAGGATGATCTGGGCCAGGGAGGTGACCTGCAGCGTGGAGTCCACTCCCTCTGTGCCGTGGACCAGCACAGAGGCCCCTTCCCTGAGACACAACAGACATACACGCACACGCACACGCACACACACACACACACAGAGTGGAGAAAATAATTATTTGATCCCCTGATGATTTTGTATTTTTTCCATATTAGAAAGAAATGAGCACTCTGTCATTTTTATGGTACTTTTATCTGAACAAATAGAGACAGAATATGAACAAAAATGTCCATAAGAAAATAATATTTAAAGGTTATAAATTAATTTGCGTTAGATCTGGTGAAATAAGTATTTGATCCCTACGCACAACCTGACTTAGTACTTCTTGGAGAAACCCTTGTTGGCAAGCACGGAAGTCAGACGTTTCTTGTAGTTGGCCACCAAGTTTGCACACATATCAGGAGGGCTTTTGGCCCATTCCTGTTTAGAGGAGTGGGCCAAATCCTGAAGGTTTTGAGGCTGTTGCTTGTCAACTCGAAGCCCAACCTCCCTCCATAGATTTTCTGTAGGATTAAGTTCTGGAGACTGGCTAGACCATTCCATGACCTTAATGTCCTTCTTCTTGAGCCACTCGTTTGTTGCCTTGACCGTATGTTTTGGGTCGTTGTCATGTCTCTATTTGTTAAAATAAAAGTACCATAAAAATGACAGAGTGCTCATTTCTTTCTAATATGGAAAACTTACAAAATCATCAGGGGATCAAATAATTATTTTCTCCACTGTACGTCACATTGGTCATTGCTACTAACTAACTCAGTGGTCTCAAACTGCCGGCCCGCGGGCCATTTCCGGCCCCCGAGATGATATTTTGTGGCCCCCACCTTAATATGAACGTTTAATATTAATGCGGCCCGCGACGGCCGCGAGTTCCCCCGTCAAATTCCGACCAGGCAGCCCAAAGCATTTGCGGGAGAACAGTCTGTTACTATTGACTGCTCATTACTGAGATCCTGTTTAAAGCCCGCCTACTGGCTTTGCTATTTGCACAGAATAGCAAAGAGGAACCGGATCTGCACCCTGAAACACGCCCCTCCCCCCGTGCAGTTTAGTTCATTCTGTCGCTGAACTGTCAATCTGAGGAAATGCAATGACGCCATTGGCTGCAGTACGGGCGAGATCCTGTCATGGCGTCTCTCTATCCACCGCTCCGTGTTTACAAACACACGTAGAGAAAAGAAAACTTTGCCTTTTTACCAAGGACTGCGTTCGGTTTGGTAAATAATGACAGCGTAGCAGTTTTCTAAAGCCCGATACGGGCGGATGCATGGCTTATAAAGCAGCACGCTGAGCTAAGGTGAGTAGCCTAAAACGAGCTGTTGTGTCCCCCTTGCCCGTAGTGAACGGTGTTGTCGTTGCTCCAGGGCAGGCTTACATCTGCGCTGGATAGAATCATAGCCATCTAGTAGAAAAGTTGCGACATTGTGGGGTCAGAAACCGAAAGTGCTGAATTATTTTCAAAGCCCCATTGCGCGACCACTGCAGACAGCATTGCCAGCAAAGATGAGACGTCGCGCAACTGGGATATAGTTTTCAAAGAGGCTAGCGCAAATAAATAAAAGCCTATTTAGGCATGTGTAAAACATGACAACTATTGGGAAACCAATGCTGCTAGTTGGTCCTAAGTGGCGATTATGATGGTCTACTCTAGTGTCATGTTTGCAAGACTAGTTTTTGAGTGACACTGACAAACTATATTTTTGATTTTATTTATTTTATGGCGCTGCTTTGTAGTGGCTGTATAAGTTCAAAATTGCTGTAGTTGGCTTTGTTAGGAATATAAATTGATGGCTAAAGTAAAGATTTTGTTACTGCTTCCTTATTGGTTGTAATTCATGCCATCACAATCAAATCAGAGCCACTTTGTTGATGGGTTGGCTGGTCCGGTTATTTTGTATTGTTTGTAGGTTCTATTGTCCAGTAAATAGTTCATTTAATATTGTTCAGTTATAGTTATTATCATAATCCTATTATGTGCTACTGAATGAAACAGATAGCACAGTGGTATATCAAAGGAAGGAAGGAATAGAAATAGAAAGGAATAGAAATATTATTATAGAAATGTTATTTTTGTTTTTTGTGCGACACAACACCACCTATGCACACACTCTTTATCCCACATTGGTGAGTCTGAATCTACTTAAATTTAAGTGAAATGAAGGCGAAAATGGCGAAAAAATAGGCTTGAAATGGCAAAAAAAAGTTTGTCCATGTGACGCGCTGTGGCTGCGGCCCAGCCTCAACCAGGCTCTGCTTCTAGTGGCCCCAAGGCAAATTGAGTTTGAGACCCCTGAACTAACTATTGAAAACAGAAAACTCTCCGAGTCGGACCTTTTAGCTTTATGCGTGAGTGCATGAGTGTCACCATGGAAACCACATATTAGCTTAAGCCTTTAAGGCCTATTGATAGTTTGATTTTCGGTGACCACCGCGAGCACTGCGACCAACGTTGCCTACAATATGACGTCATACCACCAAATGTAAATTTATCCCATAATAGGCAGACTGTGAAGTCAGCCATCTGTATGAACTATGTCTCCCTATTTGGTCATGGCCTCAATCCAGTCTGGCTTCAATTGACGTTTTAAATACCTATAGTTAACGTAACAACCCATTCGGGGTGCAAGTGGCTCAGCGGATAGTGTCGAGCTGCACCAAGCGAGAGATGCCAGGTTCAAACCACCGTGAGAGCAAGACACTGCGATATTGACACTGCGATATTGACACTGCGATATTGACACTGCGATACTGACACTGCGATACTGACACTGCGATACTGACACTGCGATACTGACACTGCGATACTGACACTGCGATACTGACACTGCGATACTGACACTGCGATACTGACACAACGCAGCCACGACACAGTCAGCGAGCCGCCAGCCTCCCACATTTTACCAGTTACTCTGACCATGTCATGTTTAAAAGGGATGGTTCAGATTTTTGGAACTTCAGAGACCTTTATAACTAAAGTCATGAGTATTAGCCCACTCTGCTCATGCACAAGTAGGCCTGCTATACCAAATGTAAATTTATCCCATAATAGGCAGACTGTGAAGTCAGCCATCTGTATGAACTATGTCTCCATATTTGGTAATGGCTTCAATCCAGTCTGGCATCAATTGACATTTTAAATACCTATAGTTAACGTAACAACCCACTCGGGAGTGCAAGTGGCTCAGCGGATAGTGTCGAGCTGCACCAAGCGAGAGATGCCAGGTTCAAACCACCGTGAGAGCAAGACACTGCGATATTGACACTGCGATATTGACACTGCGATACTGACACTGCGATACTGACACTGCGATACTGACACTGCGATACTGACACTGCGATACTGACACTGCGATACTGACACTGCGATACTGACACAACGCAGCCACGACACAGTCAGCGAGCCGCCAGCCTCCCACATTTTACCAGTTACTCTGACCTAGAGTTCTCAAACTCTGCCCGAACCCGACCAGGACTGAACCCGAACAGGCCCGACCCGACATTTAGGGGCGGGTAGGGCCGAAAATCTATCCTAATCAATAGGGCCGGGTAGGGCCTCGGGCCCCATGAAAAAAATAATATATATTGAATTATTTTACTATAGTAAGAATAATAGTTATTTTCTGTATTTAGCTATTATGAAGATGGTGCTGATTGCATTTCATTTTTTAATCTGTGGCGAATTCTCAAATTCTGCCCAAATACCGACAGTTTAGGGCCGGGTAGGGCCTAAAATCTATTCCATTTAGTAGGGCCGGGCCGGGCCTAGGGCCTGAGCTGTTAGGGCCGGTTAGAGCCGGGCATTAATTCTCAGGCCCGTTGAGATCTTTACTCTGACCATGTCATGTTTAAAAGGGATGGTTCAGATTTTGGGAACTTAAGAGACCTTTATATATAAAGTCATGAGTATTAGCCCGCTCCGCTCACGCACAAGTAGGCCATGGCCTGCTTGTGTGCAACGTGCAAGTATGCACTCTACCAAGTGCTGATCTAGTTTTTACTTGTGCTCACTCTGTTGGGGGGTAGTTGGGGGGATTTCCTCCTCTCCTTAAGGCCTATTCATAGTTTGATTTTCGGTGACCACCGTAAGCACCGTTGCCTACGATATGATGTCATACCACCGTAGAATCATAGCCATCTAGTAGAAAAGTTGCGACATTGTGGGGTCAGAAACCGAAAGTGCTGAATTATTTTCAAAGCCCCATTGCGCGACCACTGCAGACAGCATTGCCAGCAAAGATGAGACGTCGCGCAACTGGGATATAGTTTTCAAAGAGGCTAGCGCAAATAAATAAAAGCCTATTTAGGCATGTGTAAAACATGACAACTATTGGGAAACCAATGCTGCTAGTTGGTCCTAAGTGGCGATTATGATGGTCTACTCTAGTGTCATGTTTGCAAGACTAGTTTTTGAGTGACACTGACAAACTATATTTTTGATTTTATTTATTTTATGGCGCTGCTTTGTAGTGGCTGTATAAGTTCAAAATTGCTGTAGTTGGCTTTGTTAGGAATATAAATTGATGGCTAAAGTAAAGATTTTGTTACTGCTTCCTTATTGGTTGTAATTCATGCCATCACAATCAAATCAGAGCCACTTTGTTGATGGGTTGGCTGGTCCGGTTATTTTGTATTGTTTGTAGGTTCTATTGTCCAGTAAATAGTTCATTTAATATTGTTCAGTTATAGTTATTATCATAATCCTATTATGTGCTACTGAATGAAACAGATAGCACAGTGGTATATCAAAGGAAGGAAGGAATAGAAATAGAAAGGAATAGAAATATTATTATAGAAATGTTATTTTTGTTTTTTGTGCGACACAACACCACCTATGCACACACTCTTTATCCCACATTGGTGAGTCTGAATCTACTTAAATTTAAGTGAAATGAAGGCGAAAATGGCGAAAAAATAGGCTTGAAATGGCAAAAAAAAGTTTGTCCATGTGACGCGCTGTGGCTGCGGCCCAGCCTCAACCAGGCTCTGCTTCTAGTGGCCCCAAGGCAAATTGAGTTTGAGACCCCTGAACTAACTATTGAAAACAGAAAACTCTCCGAGTCGGACCTTTTAGCTTTATGCGTGAGTGCATGAGTGTCACCATGGAAACCACATATTAGCTTAAGCCTTTAAGGCCTATTGATAGTTTGATTTTCGGTGACCACCGCGAGCACTGCGACCAACGTTGCCTACAATATGACGTCATACCACCAAATGTAAATTTATCCCATAATAGGCAGACTGTGAAGTCAGCCATCTGTATGAACTATGTCTCCCTATTTGGTCATGGCTTCAATCCAGTCTGGCTTCAATTGACGTTTTAAATACCTATAGTTAACGTAACAACCCATTCGGGAGTGCAAGTGGCTCAGCGGATAGTGTCGAGCTGCACCAAGCGAGAGATGCCAGGTTCAAACCACCGTGAGAGCAAGACACTGCGATATTGACACTGCGATATTGACACTGCGATATTGACACTGCGATATTGACACTGCGATATTGACACTGCGATACTGACACTGCGATACTGACACTGCGATACTGACACTGCGATACTGACACAACGCAGCCACGACACAGTCAGCGAGCCGCCAGCCTCCCACATTTTACCAGTTACTCTGACCATGTCATGTTTAAAAGGGATGGTTCAGATTTTTGGAACTTCAGAGACCTTTATAACTAAAGTCATGAGTATTAGCCCACTCTGCTCATGCACAAGTAGGCCTGCTATACCAAACGTAAATTTATCCCATAATAGGCAGACTGTGAAGTCAGCCATCTGTATGAACTATGTCTCCATATTTGGTAATGGCTTCAATCCAGTCTGGCATCAATTGACATTTTAAATACCTATAGTTAACGTAACAACCCACTCGGGAGTGCAAGTGGCTCAGCGGATAGTGTCGAGCTGCACCAAGCGAGAGATGCCAGGTTCAAACCACCGTGAGAGCAAGACACTGCGATATTGACACTGCGATATTGACACTGCGATACTGACACTGCGATACTGACACTGCGATACTGACACTGCGATACTGACACTGCGATACTGACACAACGCAGCCACGACACAGTCAGCGAGCCGCCAGCCTCCCACATTTTACCAGTTACTCTGACCTAGAGTTCTCAAACTCTGCCCGAACCCGACCAGGACTGAACCCGAACAGGCCCGACCCGACATTTAGGGGCGGGTAGGGCCGAAAATCTATCCTAATCAATAGGGCCGGGTAGGGCCTCGGGCCCCATGAAAAAAATAATATATATTGAATTATTTTACTATAGTAAGAATAATAGTTATTTTCTGTATTTAGCTATTATGAAGATGGTGCTGATTGCATTTCATTTTTTAATCTGTGGCGAATTCTCAAATTCTGCCCAAATACCGACAGTTTAGGGCCGGGTAGGGCCTAAAATCTATTCCATTTAGTAGGGCCGGGCCGGGCCTAGGGCCTGAGCTGTTAGGGCCGGTTAGAGCCGGGCATTAATTCTCAGGCCCGTTGAGATCTTTACTCTGACCATGTCATGTTTAAAAGGGATGGTTCAGATTTTGGGAACTTAAGAGACCTTTATATATAAAGTCATGAGTATTAGCCCGCTCCGCTCACGCACAAGTAGGCCATGGCCTGCTTGTGTGCAACGTGCAAGTATGCACTCTACCAAGTGCTGATCTAGTTTTTACTTGTGCTCACTCTGTTGGGGGGTAGTTGGGGGGATTTCCTCCTCTCCTTAAGGCCTATTCATAGTTTGATTTTCGGTGACCACCGTAAGCACCGTTGCCTACGATATGATGTCATACCACCGTAGAATCATAGCCATCTAGTAGAAAAGTTGCGACATTGTGGGGTCAGAAACCGAAAGTGCTGAATTATTTTCAAAGCCCCATTGCGCGACCACTGCAGACAGCATTGCCAGCAAAGATGAGACGTCGCGCAACTGGGATATAGTTTTCAAAGAGGCTAGCGCAAATAAATAAAAGCCTATTTAGGCATGTGTAAAACATGACAACTATTGGGAAACCAATGCTGCTAGTTGGTCCTAAGTGGCGATTATGATGGTCTACTCTAGTGTCATGTTTGCAAGACTAGTTTTTGAGTGACACTGACAAACTATATTTTTGATTTTATTTATTTTATGGCGCTGCTTTGTAGTGGCTGTATAAGTTCAAAATTGCTGTAGTTGGCTTTGTTAGGAATATAAATTGATGGCTAAAGTAAAGATTTTGTTACTGCTTCCTTATTGGTTGTAATTCATGCCATCACAATCAAATCAGAGCCACTTTGTTGATGGGTTGGCTGGTCCGGTTATTTTGTATTGTTTGTAGGTTCTATTGTCCAGTAAATAGTTCATTTAATATTGTTCAGTTATAGTTATTATCATAATCCTATTATGTGCTACTGAATGAAACAGATAGCACAGTGGTATATCAAAGGAAGGAAGGAATAGAAATAGAAAGGAATAGAAATATTATTATAGAAATGTTATTTTTGTTTTTTGTGCGACACAACACCACCTATGCACACACTCTTTATCCCACATTGGTGAGTCTGAATCTACTTAAATTTAAGTGAAATGAAGGCGAAAATGGCGAAAAAATAGGCTTGAAATGGCAAAAAAAAGTTTGTCCATGTGACGCGCTGTGGCTGCGGCCCAGCCTCAACCAGGCTCTGCTTCTAGTGGCCCCAAGGCAAATTGAGTTTGAGACCCCTGAACTAACTATTGAAAACAGAAAACTCTCCGAGTCGGACCTTTTAGCTTTATGCGTGAGTGCATGAGTGTCACCATGGAAACCACATATTAGCTTAAGCCTTTAAGGCCTATTGATAGTTTGATTTTCGGTGACCACCGCGAGCACTGCGACCAACGTTGCCTACAATATGACGTCATACCACCAAATGTAAATTTATCCCATAATAGGCAGACTGTGAAGTCAGCCATCTGTATGAACTATGTCTCCCTATTTGGTCATGGCTTCAATCCAGTCTGGCTTCAATTGACGTTTTAAATACCTATAGTTAACGTAACAACCCATTCGGGAGTGCAAGTGGCTCAGCGGATAGTGTCGAGCTGCACCAAGCGAGAGATGCCAGGTTCAAACCACCGTGAGAGCAAGACACTGCGATATTGACACTGCGATATTGACACTGCGATATTGACACTGCGATACTGACACTGCGATACTGACACTGCGATACTGACACTGCGATACTGACACTGCGATACTGACACTGCGATACTGACACTGCGATACTGACACTGCGATACTGACACTGCGATACTGACACAACGCAGCCACGACACAGTCAGCGAGCCGCCAGCCTCCCACATTTTACCAGTTACTCTGACCATGTCATGTTTAAAAGGGATGGTTCAGATTTTTGGAACTTCAGAGACCTTTATAACTAAAGTCATGAGTATTAGCCCACTCTGCTCATGCACAAGTAGGCCTGCTATACCAAACGTAAATTTATCCCATAATAGGCAGACTGTGAAGTCAGCCATCTGTATGAACTATGTCTCCATATTTGGTAATGGCTTCAATCCAGTCTGGCATCAATTGACATTTTAAATACCTATAGTTAACGTAACAACCCACTCGGGAGTGCAAGCGGCTCAGCGGATAGTGTCGAGCTGCACCAAGCGAGAGATGCCAGGTTCAAACCACCGTGAGAGCAAGACACTGCGATATTGACACTGCGATATTGACACTGCGATATTGACACTGCGATACTGACACTGCGATACTGACACTGCGATACTGACACTGCGATACTGACACTGCGATACTGACACAACGCAGCCACGACACAGTCAGCGAGCCGCCAGCCTCACACATTTTACCAGTTACTCTGACCTAGAGTTCTCAAACTCTGCCCGAACCCGACCAGGACTGAACCCGAACAGGCCCGACCCGACATTTAGGGGCGGGTAGGGCCGAAAATCTATCCTAATCAATAGGGCCGGGTAGGGCCTCGGGCCCCATGAAAAAAATAATATATATTGAATTATTTTACTATAGTAAGAATAATAGTTATTTTCTGTATTTAGCTATTATGAAGATGGTGCTGATTGCATTTCATTTTTTAATCTGTGGCGAATTCTCAAATTCTGCCCAAATACCGACAGTTTAGGGCCGGGTAGGGCCTAAAATCTATTCCATTTAGTAGGGCCGGGCCGGGCCTAGGGCCTGAGCTGTTAGGGCCGGTTAGAGCCGGGCATTAATTCTCAGGCCCGTTGAGATCTTTACTCTGACCATGTCATGTTTAAAAGGGATGGTTCAGATTTTGGGAACTTAAGAGACCTTTATATATAAAGTCATGAGTATTAGCCCGCTCCGCTCACGCACAAGTAGGCCATGGCCTGCTTGTGTGCAACGTGCAAGTATGCACTCTACCAAGTGCTGATCTAGTTTTTACTTGTGCTCACTCTGTTGGGGGGTAGTTGGGGGGATTTCCTCCTCTCCTTAAGGCCTATTCATAGTTTGATTTTCGGTGACCACCGTAAGCACCGTTGCCTACGATATGATGTCATACCACCGTAGAATCATAGCCATCTAGTAGAAAAGTTGCGACATTGTGGGGTCAGAAACCGAAAGTGCTGAATTATTTTCAAAGCCCCATTGCGCGACCACTGCAGACAGCATTGCCAGCAAAGATGAGACGTCGCGCAACTGGGATATAGTTTTCAAAGAGGCTAGCGCAAATAAATAAAAGCCTATTTAGGCATGTGTAAAACATGACAACTATTGGGAAACCAATGCTGCTAGTTGGTCCTAAGTGGCGATTATGATGGTCTACTCTAGTGTCATGTTTGCAAGACTAGTTTTTGAGTGACACTGACAAACTATATTTTTGATTTTATTTATTTTATGGCGCTGCTTTGTAGTGGCTGTATAAGTTCAAAATTGCTGTAGTTGGCTTTGTTAGGAATATAAATTGATGGCTAAAGTAAAGATTTTGTTACTGCTTCCTTATTGGTTGTAATTCATGCCATCACAATCAAATCAGAGCCACTTTGTTGATGGGTTGGCTGGTCCGGTTATTTTGTATTGTTTGTAGGTTCTATTGTCCAGTAAATAGTTCATTTAATATTGTTCAGTTATAGTTATTATCATAATCCTATTATGTGCTACTGAATGAAACAGATAGCACAGTGGTATATCAAAGGAAGGAAGGAATAGAAATAGAAAGGAATAGAAATATTATTATAGAAATGTTATTTTTGTTTTTTGTGCGACACAACACCACCTATGCACACACTCTTTATCCCACATTGGTGAGTCTGAATCTACTTAAATTTAAGTGAAATGAAGGCGAAAATGGCGAAAAAATAGGCTTGAAATGGCAAAAAAAAAGTTTGTCCATGTGACGCGCTGTGGCTGCGGCCCAGCCTCAACCAGGCTCTGCTTCTAGTGGCCCCAAGGCAAATTGAGTTTGAGACCCCTGAACTAACTATTGAAAACAGAAAACTCTCCGAGTCGGACCTTTTAGCTTTATGCGTGAGTGCATGAGTGTCACCATGGAAACCACATATTAGCTTAAGCCTTTAAGGCCTATTGATAGTTTGATTTTCGGTGACCACCGCGAGCACTGCGACCAACGTTGCCTACAATATGACGTCATACCACCAAATGTAAATTTATCCCATAATAGGCAGACTGTGAAGTCAGCCATCTGTATGAACTATGTCTCCCTATTTGGTCATGGCTTCAATCCAGTCTGGCTTCAATTGACGTTTTAAATACCTATAGTTAACGTAACAACCCATTCGGGAGTGCAAGTGGCTCAGCGGATAGTGTCGAGCTGCACCAAGCGAGAGATGCCAGGTTCAAACCACCGTGAGAGCAAGACACTGCGATATTGACACTGCGATATTGACACTGCGATATTGACACTGCGATACTGACACTGCGATACTGACACTGCGATACTGACACTGCGATACTGACACTGCGATACTGACACAACGCAGCCACGACACAGTCAGCGAGCCGCCAGCCTCCCACATTTTACCAGTTACTCTGACCATGTCATGTTTAAAAGGGATGGTTCAGATTTTTGGAACTTCAGAGACCTTTATAACTAAAGTCATGAGTATTAGCCCACTCTGCTCATGCACAAGTAGGCCTGCTATACCAAACGTAAATTTATCCCATAATAGGCAGACTGTGAAGTCAGCCATCTGTATGAACTATGTCTCCATATTTGGTAATGGCTTCAATCCAGTCTGGCATCAATTGACATTTTAAATACCTATAGTTAACGTAACAACCCACTCGGGAGTGCAAGTGGCTCAGCGGATAGTGTCGAGCTGCACCAAGCGAGAGATGCCAGGTTCAAACCACCGTGAGAGCAAGACACTGCGATATTGACACTGCGATATTGACACTGCGATACTGACACTGCGATACTGACACTGCGATACTGACACTGCGATACTGACACTGCGATACTGACACAACGCAGCCACGACACAGTCAGCGAGCCGCCAGCCTCCCACATTTTACCAGTTACTCTGACCTAGAGTTCTCAAACTCTGCCCGAACCCGACCAGGACTGAACCCGAACAGGCCCGACCCGACATTTAGGGGCGGGTAGGGCCGAAAATCTATCCTAATCAATAGGGCCGGGTAGGGCCTCGGGCCCCATGAAAAAAATAATATATATTGAATTATTTTACTATAGTAAGAATAATAGTTATTTTCTGTATTTAGCTATTATGAAGATGGTGCTGATTGCATTTCATTTTTTAATCTGTGGCGAATTCTCAAATTCTGCCCAAATACCGACAGTTTAGGGCCGGGTAGGGCCTAAAATCTATTCCATTTAGTAGGGCCGGGCCGGGCCTAGGGCCTGAGCTGTTAGGGCCGGTTAGAGCCGGGCATTAATTCTCAGGCCCGTTGAGATCTTTACTCTGACCATGTCATGTTTAAAAGGGATGGTTCAGATTTTGGGAACTTAAGAGACCTTTATATATAAAGTCATGAGTATTAGCCCGCTCCGCTCACGCACAAGTAGGCCATGGCCTGCTTGTGTGCAACGTGCAAGTATGCACTCTACCAAGTGCTGATCTAGTTTTTACTTGTGCTCACTCTGTTGGGGGGTAGTTGGGGGGATTTCCTCCTCTCCTTAAGGCCTATTCATAGTTTGATTTTCGGTGACCACCGTAAGCACCGTTGCCTACGATATGATGTCATACCACCGTAGAATCATAGCCATCTAGTAGAAAAGTTGCGACATTGTGGGGTCAGAAACCGAAAGTGCTGAATTATTTTCAAAGCCCCATTGCGCGACCACTGCAGACAGCATTGCCAGCAAAGATGAGACGTCGCGCAACTGGGATATAGTTTTCAAAGAGGCTAGCGCAAATAAATAAAAGCCTATTTAGGCATGTGTAAAACATGACAACTATTGGGAAACCAATGCTGCTAGTTGGTCCTAAGTGGCGATTATGATGGTCTACTCTAGTGTCATGTTTGCAAGACTAGTTTTTGAGTGACACTGACAAACTATATTTTTGATTTTATTTATTTTATGGCGCTGCTTTGTAGTGGCTGTATAAGTTCAAAATTGCTGTAGTTGGCTTTGTTAGGAATATAAATTGATGGCTAAAGTAAAGATTTTGTTACTGCTTCCTTATTGGTTGTAATTCATGCCATCACAATCAAATCAGAGCCACTTTGTTGATGGGTTGGCTGGTCCGGTTATTTTGTATTGTTTGTAGGTTCTATTGTCCAGTAAATAGTTCATTTAATATTGTTCAGTTATAGTTATTATCATAATCCTATTATGTGCTACTGAATGAAACAGATAGCACAGTGGTATATCAAAGGAAGGAAGGAATAGAAATAGAAAGGAATAGAAATATTATTATAGAAATGTTATTTTTGTTTTTTGTGCGACACAACACCACCTATGCACACACTCTTTATCCCACATTGGTGAGTCTGAATCTACTTAAATTTAAGTGAAATGAAGGCGAAAATGGCGAAAAAATAGGCTTGAAATGGCAAAAAAAAAGTTTGTCCATGTGACGCGCTGTGGCTGCGGCCCAGCCTCAACCAGGCTCTGCTTCTAGTGGCCCCAAGGCAAATTGAGTTTGAGACCCCTGAACTAACTATTGAAAACAGAAAACTCTCCGAGTCGGACCTTTTAGCTTTATGCGTGAGTGCATGAGTGTCACCATGGAAACCACATATTAGCTTAAGCCTTTAAGGCCTATTGATAGTTTGATTTTCGGTGACCACCGCGAGCACTGCGACCAACGTTGCCTACAATATGACGTCATACCACCAAATGTAAATTTATCCCATAATAGGCAGACTGTGAAGTCAGCCATCTGTATGAACTATGTCTCCCTATTTGGTCATGGCTTCAATCCAGTCTGGCTTCAATTGACGTTTTAAATACCTATAGTTAACGTAACAACCCATTCGGGAGTGCAAGTGGCTCAGCGGATAGTGTCGAGCTGCACCAAGCGAGAGATGCCAGGTTCAAACCACCGTGAGAGCAAGACACTGCGATATTGACACTGCGATATTGACACTGCGATATTGACACTGCGATACTGACACTGCGATACTGACACTGCGATACTGACACTGCGATACTGACACTGCGATACTGACACTGCGATACTGACACAACGCAGCCACGACACAGTCAGCGAGCCGCCAGCCTCCCACATTTTACCAGTTACTCTGACCATGTCATGTTTAAAAGGGATGGTTCAGATTTTTGGAACTTCAGAGACCTTTATAACTAAAGTCATGAGTATTAGCCCACTCTGCTCATGCACAAGTAGGCCTGCTATACCAAACGTAAATTTATCCCATAATAGGCAGACTGTGAAGTCAGCCATCTGTATGAACTATGTCTCCATATTTGGTAATGGCTTCAATCCAGTCTGGCATCAATTGACATTTTAAATACCTATAGTTAACGTAACAACCCACTCGGGAGTGCAAGTGGCTCAGCGGATAGTGTCGAGCTGCACCAAGCGAGAGATGCCAGGTTCAAACCACCGTGAGAGCAAGACACTGCGATATTGACACTGCGATATTGACACTGCGATACTGACACTGCGATACTGACACTGCGATACTGACACTGCGATACTGACACAACGCAGCCACGACACAGTCAGCGAGCCGCCAGCCTCCCACATTTTACCAGTTACTCTGACCTAGAGTTCTCAAACTCTGCCCGAACCCGACCAGGACTGAACCCGAACAGGCCCGACCCGACATTTAGGGGCGGGTAGGGCCGAAAATCTATCCTAATCAATAGGGCCGGGTAGGGCCTCGGGCCCCATGAAAAAAATAATATATATTGAATTATTTTACTATAGTAAGAATAATAGTTATTTTCTGTATTTAGCTATTATGAAGATGGTGCTGATTGCATTTCATTTTTTAATCTGTGGCGAATTCTCAAATTCTGCCCAAATACCGACAGTTTAGGGCCGGGTAGGGCCTAAAATCTATTCCATTTAGTAGGGCCGGGCCGGGCCTAGGGCCTGAGCTGTTAGGGCCGGTTAGAGCCGGGCATTAATTCTCAGGCCCGTTGAGATCTTTACTCTGACCATGTCATGTTTAAAAGGGATGGTTCAGATTTTGGGAACTTAAGAGACCTTTATATATAAAGTCATGAGTATTAGCCCGCTCCGCTCACGCACAAGTAGGCCATGGCCTGCTTGTGTGCAACGTGCAAGTATGCACTCTACCAAGTGCTGATCTAGTTTTTACTTGTGCTCACTCTGTTGGGGGGTAGTTGGGGGGATTTCCTCCTCTCCTTAAGGCCTATTCATAGTTTGATTTTCGGTGACCACCGTAAGCACCGTTGCCTACGATATGATGTCATACCACCGTAGAATCATAGCCATCTAGTAGAAAAGTTGCGACATTGTGGGGTCAGAAACCGAAAGTGCTGAATTATTTTCAAAGCCCCATTGCGCGACCACTGCAGACAGCATTGCCAGCAAAGATGAGACGTCGCGCAACTGGGATATAGTTTTCAAAGAGGCTAGCGCAAATAAATAAAAGCCTATTTAGGCATGTGTAAAACATGACAACTATTGGGAAACCAATGCTGCTAGTTGGTCCTAAGTGGCGATTATGATGGTCTACTCTAGTGTCATGTTTGCAAGACTAGTTTTTGAGTGACACTGACAAACTATATTTTTGATTTTATTTATTTTATGGCGCTGCTTTGTAGTGGCTGTATAAGTTCAAAATTGCTGTAGTTGGCTTTGTTAGGAATATAAATTGATGGCTAAAGTAAAGATTTTGTTACTGCTTCCTTATTGGTTGTAATTCATGCCATCACAATCAAATCAGAGCCACTTTGTTGATGGGTTGGCTGGTCCGGTTATTTTGTATTGTTTGTAGGTTCTATTGTCCAGTAAATAGTTCATTTAATATTGTTCAGTTATAGTTATTATCATAATCCTATTATGTGCTACTGAATGAAACAGATAGCACAGTGGTATATCAAAGGAAGGAAGGAATAGAAATAGAAAGGAATAGAAATATTATTATAGAAATGTTATTTTTGTTTTTTGTGCGACACAACACCACCTATGCACACACTCTTTATCCCACATTGGTGAGTCTGAATCTACTTAAATTTAAGTGAAATGAAGGCGAAAATGGCGAAAAAATAGGCTTGAAATGGCAAAAAAAAAGTTTGTCCATGTGACGCGCTGTGGCTGCGGCCCAGCCTCAACCAGGCTCTGCTTCTAGTGGCCCCAAGGCAAATTGAGTTTGAGACCCCTGAACTAACTATTGAAAACAGAAAACTCTCCGAGTCGGACCTTTTAGCTTTATGCGTGAGTGCATGAGTGTCACCATGGAAACCACATATTAGCTTAAGCCTTTAAGGCCTATTGATAGTTTGATTTTCGGTGACCACCGCGAGCACTGCGACCAACGTTGCCTACAATATGACGTCATACCACCAAATGTAAATTTATCCCATAATAGGCAGACTGTGAAGTCAGCCATCTGTATGAACTATGTCTCCCTATTTGGTCATGGCTTCAATCCAGTCTGGCTTCAATTGACGTTTTAAATACCTATAGTTAACGTAACAACCCATTCGGGAGTGCAAGTGGCTCAGCGGATAGTGTCGAGCTGCACCAAGCGAGAGATGCCAGGTTCAAACCACCGTGAGAGCAAGACACTGCGATATTGACACTGCGATATTGACACTGCGATATTGACACTGCGATATTGACACTGCGATACTGACACTGCGATACTGACACTGCGATACTGACACTGCGATACTGACACTGCGATACTGACACAACGCAGCCACGACACAGTCAGCGAGCCGCCAGCCTCCCACATTTTACCAGTTACTCTGACCATGTCATGTTTAAAAGGGATGGTTCAGATTTTTGGAACTTCAGAGACCTTTATAACTAAAGTCATGAGTATTAGCCCACTCTGCTCATGCACAAGTAGGCCTGCTATACCAAACGTAAATTTATCCCATAATAGGCAGACTGTGAAGTCAGCCATCTGTATGAACTATGTCTCCATATTTGGTAATGGCTTCAATCCAGTCTGGCATCAATTGACATTTTAAATACCTATAGTTAACGTAACAACCCACTCGGGAGTGCAAGTGGCTCAGCGGATAGTGTCGAGCTGCACCAAGCGAGAGATGCCAGGTTCAAACCACCGTGAGAGCAAGACACTGCGATATTGACACTGCGATATTGACACTGCGATACTGACACTGCGATACTGACACTGCGATACTGACACTGCGATACTGACACTGCGATACTGACACTGCGATACTGACACAACGCAGCCACGACACAGTCAGCGAGCCGCCAGCCTCCCACATTTTACCAGTTACTCTGACCTAGAGTTCTCAAACTCTGCCCGAACCCGACCAGGACTGAACCCGAACAGGCCCGACCCGACATTTAGGGGCGGGTAGGGCCGAAAATCTATCCTAATCAATAGGGCCGGGTAGGGCCTCGGGCCCCATGAAAAAAATAATATATATTGAATTATTTTACTATAGTAAGAATAATAGTTATTTTCTGTATTTAGCTATTATGAAGATGGTGCTGATTGCATTTCATTTTTTAATCTGTGGCGAATTCTCAAATTCTGCCCAAATACCGACAGTTTAGGGCCGGGTAGGGCCTAAAATCTATTCCATTTAGTAGGGCCGGGCCGGGCCTAGGGCCTGAGCTGTTAGGGCCGGTTAGAGCCGGGCATTAATTCTCAGGCCCGTTGAGATCTTTACTCTGACCATGTCATGTTTAAAAGGGATGGTTCAGATTTTGGGAACTTAAGAGACCTTTATATATAAAGTCATGAGTATTAGCCCGCTCCGCTCACGCACAAGTAGGCCATGGCCTGCTTGTGTGCAACGTGCAAGTATGCACTCTACCAAGTGCTGATCTAGTTTTTACTTGTGCTCACTCTGTTGGGGGGTAGTTGGGGGGATTTCCTCCTCTCCTTAAGGCCTATTCATAGTTTGATTTTCGGTGACCACCGTAAGCACCGTTGCCTACGATATGATGTCATACCACCGTAGAATCATAGCCATCTAGTAGAAAAGTTGCGACATTGTGGGGTCAGAAACCGAAAGTGCTGAATTATTTTCAAAGCCCCATTGCGCGACCACTGCAGACAGCATTGCCAGCAAAGATGAGACGTCGCGCAACTGGGATATAGTTTTCAAAGAGGCTAGCGCAAATAAATAAAAGCCTATTTAGGCATGTGTAAAACATGACAACTATTGGGAAACCAATGCTGCTAGTTGGTCCTAAGTGGCGATTATGATGGTCTACTCTAGTGTCATGTTTGCAAGACTAGTTTTTGAGTGACACTGACAAACTATATTTTTGATTTTATTTATTTTATGGCGCTGCTTTGTAGTGGCTGTATAAGTTCAAAATTGCTGTAGTTGGCTTTGTTAGGAATATAAATTGATGGCTAAAGTAAAGATTTTGTTACTGCTTCCTTATTGGTTGTAATTCATGCCATCACAATCAAATCAGAGCCACTTTGTTGATGGGTTGGCTGGTCCGGTTATTTTGTATTGTTTGTAGGTTCTATTGTCCAGTAAATAGTTCATTTAATATTGTTCAGTTATAGTTATTATCATAATCCTATTATGTGCTACTGAATGAAACAGATAGCACAGTGGTATATCAAAGGAAGGAAGGAATAGAAATAGAAAGGAATAGAAATATTATTATAGAAATGTTATTTTTGTTTTTTGTGCGACACAACACCACCTATGCACACACTCTTTATCCCACATTGGTGAGTCTGAATCTACTTAAATTTAAGTGAAATGAAGGCGAAAATGGCGAAAAAATAGGCTTGAAATGGCAAAAAAAAGTTTGTCCATGTGACGCGCTGTGGCTGCGGCCCAGCCTCAACCAGGCTCTGCTTCTAGTGGCCCCAAGGCAAATTGAGTTTGAGACCCCTGAACTAACTATTGAAAACAGAAAACTCTCCGAGTCGGACCTTTTAGCTTTATGCGTGAGTGCATGAGTGTCACCATGGAAACCACATATTAGCTTAAGCCTTTAAGGCCTATTGATAGTTTGATTTTCGGTGACCACCGCGAGCACTGCGACCAACGTTGCCTACAATATGACGTCATACCACCAAATGTAAATTTATCCCATAATAGGCAGACTGTGAAGTCAGCCATCTGTATGAACTATGTCTCCCTATTTGGTCATGGCTTCAATCCAGTCTGGCTTCAATTGACGTTTTAAATACCTATAGTTAACGTAACAACCCATTCGGGAGTGCAAGTGGCTCAGCGGATAGTGTCGAGCTGCACCAAGCGAGAGATGCCAGGTTCAAACCACCGTGAGAGCAAGACACTGCGATATTGACACTGCGATATTGACACTGCGATACTGACACTGCGATACTGACACTGCGATACTGACACTGCGATACTGACACAACGCAGCCACGACACAGTCAGCGAGCCGCCAGCCTCCCACATTTTACCAGTTACTCTGACCATGTCATGTTTAAAAGGGATGGTTCAGATTTTTGGAACTTCAGAGACCTTTATAACTAAAGTCATGAGTATTAGCCCACTCTGCTCATGCACAAGTAGGCCTGCTATACCAAACGTAAATTTATCCCATAATAGGCAGACTGTGAAGTCAGCCATCTGTATGAACTATGTCTCCATATTTGGTAATGGCTTCAATCCAGTCTGGCATCAATTGACATTTTAAATACCTATAGTTAACGTAACAACCCACTCGGGAGTGCAAGTGGCTCAGCGGATAGTGTCGAGCTGCACCAAGCGAGAGATGCCAGGTTCAAACCACCGTGAGAGCAAGACACTGCGATATTGACACTGCGATATTGACACTGCGATACTGACACTGCGATACTGACACTGCGATACTGACACTGCGATACTGACACTGCGATACTGACACAACGCAGCCACGACACAGTCAGCGAGCCGCCAGCCTCCCACATTTTACCAGTTACTCTGACCTAGAGTTCTCAAACTCTGCCCGAACCCGACCAGGACTGAACCCGAACAGGCCCGACCCGACATTTAGGGGCGGGTAGGGCCGAAAATCTATCCTAATCAATAGGGCCGGGTAGGGCCTCGGGCCCCATGAAAAAAATAATATATATTGAATTATTTTACTATAGTAAGAATAATAGTTATTTTCTGTATTTAGCTATTATGAAGATGGTGCTGATTGCATTTCATTTTTTAATCTGTGGCGAATTCTCAAATTCTGCCCAAATACCGACAGTTTAGGGCCGGGTAGGGCCTAAAATCTATTCCATTTAGTAGGGCCGGGCCGGGCCTAGGGCCTGAGCTGTTAGGGCCGGTTAGAGCCGGGCATTAATTCTCAGGCCCGTTGAGATCTTTACTCTGACCATGTCATGTTTAAAAGGGATGGTTCAGATTTTGGGAACTTAAGAGACCTTTATATATAAAGTCATGAGTATTAGCCCGCTCCGCTCACGCACAAGTAGGCCATGGCCTGCTTGTGTGCAACGTGCAAGTATGCACTCTACCAAGTGCTGATCTAGTTTTTACTTGTGCTCACTCTGTTGGGGGGTAGTTGGGGGGATTTCCTCCTCTCCTTAAGGCCTATTCATAGTTTGATTTTCGGTGACCACCGTAAGCACCGTTGCCTACGATATGATGTCATACCACCGTAGAATCATAGCCATCTAGTAGAAAAGTTGCGACATTGTGGGGTCAGAAACCGAAAGTGCTGAATTATTTTCAAAGCCCCATTGCGCGACCACTGCAGACAGCATTGCCAGCAAAGATGAGACGTCGCGCAACTGGGATATAGTTTTCAAAGAGGCTAGCGCAAATAAATAAAAGCCTATTTAGGCATGTGTAAAACATGACAACTATTGGGAAACCAATGCTGCTAGTTGGTCCTAAGTGGCGATTATGATGGTCTACTCTAGTGTCATGTTTGCAAGACTAGTTTTTGAGTGACACTGACAAACTATATTTTTGATTTTATTTATTTTATGGCGCTGCTTTGTAGTGGCTGTATAAGTTCAAAATTGCTGTAGTTGGCTTTGTTAGGAATATAAATTGATGGCTAAAGTAAAGATTTTGTTACTGCTTCCTTATTGGTTGTAATTCATGCCATCACAATCAAATCAGAGCCACTTTGTTGATGGGTTGGCTGGTCCGGTTATTTTGTATTGTTTGTAGGTTCTATTGTCCAGTAAATAGTTCATTTAATATTGTTCAGTTATAGTTATTATCATAATCCTATTATGTGCTACTGAATGAAACAGATAGCACAGTGGTATATCAAAGGAAGGAAGGAATAGAAATAGAAAGGAATAGAAATATTATTATAGAAATGTTATTTTTGTTTTTTGTGCGACACAACACCACCTATGCACACACTCTTTATCCCACATTGGTGAGTCTGAATCTACTTAAATTTAAGTGAAATGAAGGCGAAAATGGCGAAAAAATAGGCTTGAAATGGCAAAAAAAAAGTTTGTCCATGTGACGCGCTGTGGCTGCGGCCCAGCCTCAACCAGGCTCTGCTTCTAGTGGCCCCAAGGCAAATTGAGTTTGAGACCCCTGAACTAACTATTGAAAACAGAAAACTCTCCGAGTCGGACCTTTTAGCTTTATGCGTGAGTGCATGAGTGTCACCATGGAAACCACATATTAGCTTAAGCCTTTAAGGCCTATTGATAGTTTGATTTTCGGTGACCACCGCGAGCACTGCGACCAACGTTGCCTACAATATGACGTCATACCACCAAATGTAAATTTATCCCATAATAGGCAGACTGTGAAGTCAGCCATCTGTATGAACTATGTCTCCCTATTTGGTCATGGCTTCAATCCAGTCTGGCTTCAATTGACGTTTTAAATACCTATAGTTAACGTAACAACCCATTCGGGAGTGCAAGTGGCTCAGCGGATAGTGTCGAGCTGCACCAAGCGAGAGATGCCAGGTTCAAACCACCGTGAGAGCAAGACACTGCGATATTGACACTGCGATATTGACACTGCGATATTGACACTGCGATACTGACACTGCGATACTGACACTGCGATACTGACACTGCGATACTGACACTGCGATACTGACACTGCGATACTGACACAACGCAGCCACGACACAGTCAGCGAGCCGCCAGCCTCCCACATTTTACCAGTTACTCTGACCATGTCATGTTTAAAAGGGATGGTTCAGATTTTTGGAACTTCAGAGACCTTTATAACTAAAGTCATGAGTATTAGCCCACTCTGCTCATGCACAAGTAGGCCTGCTATACCAAACGTAAATTTATCCCATAATAGGCAGACTGTGAAGTCAGCCATCTGTATGAACTATGTCTCCATATTTGGTAATGGCTTCAATCCAGTCTGGCATCAATTGACATTTTAAATACCTATAGTTAACGTAACAACCCACTCGGGAGTGCAAGTGGCTCAGCGGATAGTGTCGAGCTGCACCAAGCGAGAGATGCCAGGTTCAAACCACCGTGAGAGCAAGACACTGCGATATTGACACTGCGATATTGACACTGCGATACTGACACTGCGATACTGACACTGCGATACTGACACTGCGATACTGACACTGCGATACTGACACTGCGATACTGACACAACGCAGCCACGACACAGTCAGCGAGCCGCCAGCCTCCCACATTTTACCAGTTACTCTGACCTAGAGTTCTCAAACTCTGCCCGAACCCGACCAGGACTGAACCCGAACAGGCCCGACCCGACATTTAGGGGCGGGTAGGGCCGAAAATCTATCCTAATCAATAGGGCCGGGTAGGGCCTCGGGCCCCATGAAAAAAATAATATATATTGAATTATTTTACTATAGTAAGAATAATAGTTATTTTCTGTATTTAGCTATTATGAAGATGGTGCTGATTGCATTTCATTTTTTAATCTGTGGCGAATTCTCAAATTCTGCCCAAATACCGACAGTTTAGGGCCGGGTAGGGCCTAAAATCTATTCCATTTAGTAGGGCCGGGCCGGGCCTAGGGCCTGAGCTGTTAGGGCCGGTTAGAGCCGGGCATTAATTCTCAGGCCCGTTGAGATCTTTACTCTGACCATGTCATGTTTAAAAGGGATGGTTCAGATTTTGGGAACTTAAGAGACCTTTATATATAAAGTCATGAGTATTAGCCCGCTCCGCTCACGCACAAGTAGGCCATGGCCTGCTTGTGTGCAACGTGCAAGTATGCACTCTACCAAGTGCTGATCTAGTTTTTACTTGTGCTCACTCTGTTGGGGGGTAGTTGGGGGGATTTCCTCCTCTCCTTAAGGCCTATTCATAGTTTGATTTTCGGTGACCACCGTAAGCACCGTTGCCTACGATATGATGTCATACCACCGTAGAATCATAGCCATCTAGTAGAAAAGTTGCGACATTGTGGGGTCAGAAACCGAAAGTGCTGAATTATTTTCAAAGCCCCATTGCGCGACCACTGCAGACAGCATTGCCAGCAAAGATGAGACGTCGCGCAACTGGGATATAGTTTTCAAAGAGGCTAGCGCAAATAAATAAAAGCCTATTTAGGCATGTGTAAAACATGACAACTATTGGGAAACCAATGCTGCTAGTTGGTCCTAAGTGGCGATTATGATGGTCTACTCTAGTGTCATGTTTGCAAGACTAGTTTTTGAGTGACACTGACAAACTATATTTTTGATTTTATTTATTTTATGGCGCTGCTTTGTAGTGGCTGTATAAGTTCAAAATTGCTGTAGTTGGCTTTGTTAGGAATATAAATTGATGGCTAAAGTAAAGATTTTGTTACTGCTTCCTTATTGGTTGTAATTCATGCCATCACAATCAAATCAGAGCCACTTTGTTGATGGGTTGGCTGGTCCGGTTATTTTGTATTGTTTGTAGGTTCTATTGTCCAGTAAATAGTTCATTTAATATTGTTCAGTTATAGTTATTATCATAATCCTATTATGTGCTACTGAATGAAACAGATAGCACAGTGGTATATCAAAGGAAGGAAGGAATAGAAATAGAAAGGAATAGAAATATTATTATAGAAATGTTATTTTTGTTTTTTGTGCGACACAACACCACCTATGCACACACTCTTTATCCCACATTGGTGAGTCTGAATCTACTTAAATTTAAGTGAAATGAAGGCGAAAATGGCGAAAAAATAGGCTTGAAATGGCAAAAAAAAGTTTGTCCATGTGACGCGCTGTGGCTGCGGCCCAGCCTCAACCAGGCTCTGCTTCTAGTGGCCCCAAGGCAAATTGAGTTTGAGACCCCTGAACTAACTATTGAAAACAGAAAACTCTCCGAGTCGGACCTTTTAGCTTTATGCGTGAGTGCATGAGTGTCACCATGGAAACCACATATTAGCTTAAGCCTTTAAGGCCTATTGATAGTTTGATTTTCGGTGACCACCGCGAGCACTGCGACCAACGTTGCCTACAATATGACGTCATACCACCAAATGTAAATTTATCCCATAATAGGCAGACTGTGAAGTCAGCCATCTGTATGAACTATGTCTCCCTATTTGGTCATGGCTTCAATCCAGTCTGGCTTCAATTGACGTTTTAAATACCTATAGTTAACGTAACAACCCATTCGGGAGTGCAAGTGGCTCAGCGGATAGTGTCGAGCTGCACCAAGCGAGAGATGCCAGGTTCAAACCACCGTGAGAGCAAGACACTGCGATATTGACACTGCGATATTGACACTGCGATACTGACACTGCGATACTGACACTGCGATACTGACACTGCGATACTGACACAACGCAGCCACGACACAGTCAGCGAGCCGCCAGCCTCCCACATTTTACCAGTTACTCTGACCATGTCATGTTTAAAAGGGATGGTTCAGATTTTTGGAACTTCAGAGACCTTTATAACTAAAGTCATGAGTATTAGCCCACTCTGCTCATGCACAAGTAGGCCTGCTATACCAAACGTAAATTTATCCCATAATAGGCAGACTGTGAAGTCAGCCATCTGTATGAACTATGTCTCCATATTTGGTAATGGCTTCAATCCAGTCTGGCATCAATTGACATTTTAAATACCTATAGTTAACGTAACAACCCACTCGGGAGTGCAAGTGGCTCAGCGGATAGTGTCGAGCTGCACCAAGCGAGAGATGCCAGGTTCAAACCACCGTGAGAGCAAGACACTGCGATATTGACACTGCGATATTGACACTGCGATACTGACACTGCGATACTGACACTGCGATACTGACACTGCGATACTGACACAACGCAGCCACGACACAGTCAGCGAGCCGCCAGCCTCCCACATTTTACCAGTTACTCTGACCTAGAGTTCTCAAACTCTGCCCGAACCCGACCAGGACTGAACCCGAACAGGCCCGACCCGACATTTAGGGGCGGGTAGGGCCGAAAATCTATCCTAATCAATAGGGCCGGGTAGGGCCTCGGGCCCCATGAAAAAAATAATATATATTGAATTATTTTACTATAGTAAGAATAATAGTTATTTTCTGTATTTAGCTATTATGAAGATGGTGCTGATTGCATTTCATTTTTTAATCTGTGGCGAATTCTCAAATTCTGCCCAAATACCGACAGTTTAGGGCCGGGTAGGGCCTAAAATCTATTCCATTTAGTAGGGCCGGGCCGGGCCTAGGGCCTGAGCTGTTAGGGCCGGTTAGAGCCGGGCATTAATTCTCAGGCCCGTTGAGATCTTTACTCTGACCATGTCATGTTTAAAAGGGATGGTTCAGATTTTGGGAACTTAAGAGACCTTTATATATAAAGTCATGAGTATTAGCCCGCTCCGCTCACGCACAAGTAGGCCATGGCCTGCTTGTGTGCAACGTGCAAGTATGCACTCTACCAAGTGCTGATCTAGTTTTTACTTGTGCTCACTCTGTTGGGGGGTAGTTGGGGGGATTTCCTCCTCTCCTTAAGGCCTATTCATAGTTTGATTTTCGGTGACCACCGTAAGCACCGTTGCCTACGATATGATGTCATACCACCGTAGAATCATAGCCATCTAGTAGAAAAGTTGCGACATTGTGGGGTCAGAAACCGAAAGTGCTGAATTATTTTCAAAGCCCCATTGCGCGACCACTGCAGACAGCATTGCCAGCAAAGATGAGACGTCGCGCAACTGGGATATAGTTTTCAAAGAGGCTAGCGCAAATAAATAAAAGCCTATTTAGGCATGTGTAAAACATGACAACTATTGGGAAACCAATGCTGCTAGTTGGTCCTAAGTGGCGATTATGATGGTCTACTCTAGTGTCATGTTTGCAAGACTAGTTTTTGAGTGACACTGACAAACTATATTTTTGATTTTATTTATTTTATGGCGCTGCTTTGTAGTGGCTGTATAAGTTCAAAATTGCTGTAGTTGGCTTTGTTAGGAATATAAATTGATGGCTAAAGTAAAGATTTTGTTACTGCTTCCTTATTGGTTGTAATTCATGCCATCACAATCAAATCAGAGCCACTTTGTTGATGGGTTGGCTGGTCCGGTTATTTTGTATTGTTTGTAGGTTCTATTGTCCAGTAAATAGTTCATTTAATATTGTTCAGTTATAGTTATTATCATAATCCTATTATGTGCTACTGAATGAAACAGATAGCACAGTGGTATATCAAAGGAAGGAAGGAATAGAAATAGAAAGGAATAGAAATATTATTATAGAAATGTTATTTTTGTTTTTTGTGCGACACAACACCACCTATGCACACACTCTTTATCCCACATTGGTGAGTCTGAATCTACTTAAATTTAAGTGAAATGAAGGCGAAAATGGCGAAAAAATAGGCTTGAAATGGCAAAAAAAAGTTTGTCCATGTGACGCGCTGTGGCTGCGGCCCAGCCTCAACCAGGCTCTGCTTCTAGTGGCCCCAAGGCAAATTGAGTTTGAGACCCCTGAACTAACTATTGAAAACAGAAAACTCTCCGAGTCGGACCTTTTAGCTTTATGCGTGAGTGCATGAGTGTCACCATGGAAACCACATATTAGCTTAAGCCTTTAAGGCCTATTGATAGTTTGATTTTCGGTGACCACCGCGAGCACTGCGACCAACGTTGCCTACAATATGACGTCATACCACCAAATGTAAATTTATCCCATAATAGGCAGACTGTGAAGTCAGCCATCTGTATGAACTATGTCTCCCTATTTGGTCATGGCTTCAATCCAGTCTGGCTTCAATTGACGTTTTAAATACCTATAGTTAACGTAACAACCCATTCGGGAGTGCAAGTGGCTCAGCGGATAGTGTCGAGCTGCACCAAGCGAGAGATGCCAGGTTCAAACCACCGTGAGAGCAAGACACTGCGATATTGACACTGCGATATTGACACTGCGATACTGACACTGCGATACTGACACTGCGATACTGACACTGCGATACTGACACTGCGATACTGACACTGCGATACTGACACTGCGATACTGACACAACGCAGCCACGACACAGTCAGCGAGCCGCCAGCCTCCCACATTTTACCAGTTACTCTGACCATGTCATGTTTAAAAGGGATGGTTCAGATTTTTGGAACTTCAGAGACCTTTATAACTAAAGTCATGAGTATTAGCCCACTCTGCTCATGCACAAGTAGGCCTGCTATACCAAATGTAAATTTATCCCATAATAGGCAGACTGTGAAGTCAGCCATCTGTATGAACTATGTCTCCATATTTGGTAATGGCTTCAATCCAGTCTGGCATCAATTGACATTTTAAATACCTATAGTTAACGTAACAACCCACTCGGGAGTGCAAGTGGCTCAGCGGATAGTGTCGAGCTGCACCAAGCGAGAGATGCCAGGTTCAAACCACCGTGAGAGCAAGACACTGCGATATTGACACTGCGATACTGACACTGCGATACTGACACTGCGATACTGACACTGCGATACTGACACTGCGATACTGACACAACGCAGCCACGACACAGTCAGCGAGCCGCCAGCCTCCCACATTTTACCAGTTACTCTGACCTAGAGTTCTCAAACTCTGCCCGAACCCGACCAGGACTGAACCCGAACAGGCCCGACCCGACATTTAGGGGCGGGTAGGGCCGAAAATCTATCCTAATCAATAGGGCCGGGTAGGGCCTCGGGCCCCATGAAAAAAATAATATATATTGAATTATTTTACTATAGTAAGAATAATAGTTATTTTCTGTATTTAGCTATTATGAAGATGGTGCTGATTGCATTTCATTTTTTAATCTGTGGCGAATTCTCAAATTCTGCCCAAATACCGACAGTTTAGGGCCGGGTAGGGCCTAAAATCTATTCCATTTAGTAGGGCCGGGCCGGGCCTAGGGCCTGAGCTGTTAGGGCCGGTTAGAGCCGGGCATTAATTCTCAGGCCCGTTGAGATCTTTACTCTGACCATGTCATGTTTAAAAGGGATGGTTCAGATTTTGGGAACTTAAGAGACCTTTATATATAAAGTCATGAGTATTAGCCCGCTCCGCTCACGCACAAGTAGGCCATGGCCTGCTTGTGTGCAACGTGCAAGTATGCACTCTACCAAGTGCTGATCTAGTTTTTACTTGTGCTCACTCTGTTGGGGGGTAGTTGGGGGGATTTCCTCCTCTCCTTAAGGCCTATTCATAGTTTGATTTTCGGTGACCACCGTAAGCACCGTTGCCTACGATATGATGTCATACCACCGTGAACACCGCTCTTTCTAGCCCTCCTCTCTGATTTTACTAACCACCGCATGCGGTGCTCACTGGGAACGCCCACCAAACAGAGCTAAACCAATCACATTGGCCGGGAGCCGCCGGGCATTATTGATTGGTCCAGAAGTTTGGAGCACCGGCTGCTTGTTTTTAACAGTAAAAAAAGAAAACACAGAACACACCACAGCGCGAAAAGCTGGAGGAGAACGAAGGAAGGAAGGAAGGAATTCAATGATAAAGACAATGACAAATAGAATATGAAATAAAATATGAAAGATAAAATAATAATAATAATAAAAGCAGCACAAGTTATTGTAATTGAGGCAGGTAGGAGGTAGAGAGAGAAAACAGAGCGGGAAATACAGGGAGGGGGGATGAGGAGGGGTGAGGTGCTGGTAGTGGACTATGAATAGCGGTGCTCACCGAAATTCTAAACTCTGAATGAGCCTTAAGTGTCCACAGATGGACACACGGACAAACAGGACTCCGTGTAAAACACACTAGCTGTCTGTTTAACTTTCACTACTTGTCACTTTATAATTATACCTGCTTGTAGCTTAGCACCTTCACCTCACTTTATGCTGTTACAGTTGCACTTTACTGCTCTAGTGTGTCGCACTACGTCACTTACTGTTTCTTGTATTGTTTGTAGAGTACGGTATTTGTTCTTTTTCTTATTGCACTGTCTATTGTCTTATTGCACTGTGGAACCATGGAAGCGTTATTTCATCCCTGTATATGTCCTGATATACACTGGAGTGACAAATAAAGAACCTTGAACCCTCTCTCCCCATGCTCTGGGGTCTGGTCTGGTGGACCAACAACCAAAGTCAAAGTCAAAGTCGCATGATTTTTCACTATGTTACCGCAGCGAAATTGGTTCTCCGCTTTTGACCCATCACTTGGAGTGGTGAGCTCCAAGGAGGGGTGAGCTGCGGCTTGCCGCGCTCGGGAATCATTAGCTGATTTTGACCCCCAATCCATCCCTTTGACGCTGAGTGCCAAGCAGAGAGGCATGGGGTCCCATTTTTAAGAGTCTTTTGGTATGATCCGACCGGGAATCGAACCCTGACCTCCCAGTTCCAGGGCGGACACTCTAACCACAAGGCCACTGACCTGTCGATGCACTGTGCGGCCAGGCAGGCCGTAGTGATGATCTCCTTGACCTGCGTCTGCCAGTTGGAGGCCTCCAGTTTGCTGAGCCAGCGGTCCATGCTGTGGGACTGGTCGTTGCAGGCCTCCACCAGCTTGATGAAGCTCTCCTGGAGCACGTTAGACCTGGGAGAACAGAGGGAACTGAGTGAAGGCCCTGATACACCTAGCAATGTGTTTCGGTGTGCAAAGCATTATGTTAAAAAATATCAGATCTACCAGCTCATAGCGCGCCACCGCGCGCTATGAGCTTGTAGGTCTGATATTTTTTTGAAAATTTGTGAAAATGTGGCTCAAATCTTTGAGTATATCATTTCAGAAGCAAACGTTTTTTTTAACTCAAACCTTTGCTTCTGGTGGAGAAAAACTAGAATCCGAAACTAGAAATCTAGCACCAGAAACTAGAATCTAGAGTCAGAAACTAGAATCTAGAGTCAGAAACTAGAATCTAGCACGACAAACTAGAATATAGCAACAGAAACTAGAATCTAGCACCAGAAACTAGAATCTAGTGTTATAAACTAGAATCTAGTGTCAGAAAATAGAATCTAGTGTCAGAAAATAGAATCTAGTGTCAGAAAATAGAATCTAGCACCAGAAACTAGAATCTAGCGTCAGAAACTAGAATAGAGCACCAGAAACTAGAATAGAGCACCAGAAACTAGAATCTAGTGTCAAAAACTAGAATCTAGTGTCAGAAAATAGAATCTAGCGTCTGAAACTAGAATCTAGTGTCAGAAACCAGAACCTAGCGTAAAACTAGAATCTAGAACATATGGAACAGAGTAAAAGCCCTGATACACCTAGAAATGTTTTGAACAATATCAACAAGCAATGTCAATCATCAACGTTGACTTTTCACTTTTCTATACAAAATGATCAACTCCTGGTTGTTCAGAAAAGTCAGACCATTGGCGCCCTCTACTGGGCAACATTTTGGAATCCTCCAAACACAGCCCTCCTTGGCATCATGTGATCCTTTCTCCCAGACTCCCACAAATAAACTTTTCGGAAAACAACATGGCTGCTGCCAACAATGATTTTCTAACTTTTTGAATAAAATGTATAATTCAAATTGTAAAAACAATTTGAATTATACATTTTAATAATACTTAGTGTTATAACATTTTTTTGTTACCATGTTAATGATTTCTCTTTGAGGCTCCTTTTTCCTGAGAGTGTACAAATAGAATCAAATGGACCCGCTAGGGTGCATTTGGTTCACATTTGTATGCTCTCAGGGGAAAAAAAGTAAAATGGCTGGAATTCCCTTTTTGTGGGAGGCGTTGCCTGTTGCCATGTGTCTCATCATGTTGATATTGATCAAATAGTTGCTACTGTATCAGGGCCTTAAGAGCTAATGTGAAGGGAGAGTGGTTTACTGGCCGTGGACAGCCACAGGGTGGCAGCAGTTGACAATGTCATTAACAGAGTTGTTGTCAGCTTGTGTTTTTCCCCACACTTTTAGACCACATCTGTAGGAATATGGGCATATCTAACAATGGATATATAACAATGGAGAAAAATGATTTTTAAATACTTGCTACTACTGAAGACAAAAATGTGCTGCATGATATCGTCTCTACTATCACAGAAGGGCTTCACAATTAATCAAATCGAAATCGAGAATTTGGACAATATAAAAAAAAAGAAAATTAATTATTGTGGTTTCCCCATTTTGGTGTTTTAGCTGTTGAAAAATAGCAGAACTACAAGCTCGTAGCTTGTAGTTCTGCTATTTTTGAAAAATTGTGAAAATGTGGTGCAAATCTTTGAATACATCATTTCCGAAGCAAACATTTTAACTCAAATCTTTGCTTCTGGAGGAGCCCTAGAACAACATGTTTTTAGATGAGGTTCTGCAGCTAAATAATAGATATTTCTGGGGGTCCTTCCTATGAAATATGTCAAGCATCACTGACACAGAAAGAGATTTTTCCAGGAAAACTAAAATCTCGGGCCAGGGACTAGAATTTAGTGTCACAAACTAGAATTTAGTGTCATGGACTAGAATCTAGTGTCAGGAACTAGAATCTAGTGTCAGAAACTGGAATCTAACTTCAGAAACTACAATCTACTGCAGGGGTTGACACTAATGTCTCGGAGGCACTTGCCCATTGGGCAAGTGCAAGTCAGGTTCTACTTGCCCTCAGCTCATGGTCACTTGCCCCCCAAAAATATATTGTAAATTTTGCAGATGTAACTCTTAAGAACGTAAAAAGTGAAACCAAATGGACCCTTGCAGGTCCATTTGGTTTCATTTTTACACTCGCAAGAGTTAAAATTCATCATCTTAATTAGCCCAGGTCTACACAACTAGAGAATGTAGAAGATTAGGTCATTTTGATGGGTATGTTTGCCTGTTTTGTTTCCCAAATCAAGCCTGGAATTGTGGATAGCTAGAAAGCAGGGAAAGACACAGAGGTCTTGCCCGATCGGCAACCAGGTAGCAGTCTTCGCTTGCCCCACCATTTTTTTACTTGCCCTGGGCAAGTGGGCAAGTATTAGTGTCAAGCCCTGCTATCTTATCATAAAAAGGGCTCTGTTAAATAGAAAAAGAAAAATGCAATGTGTTCTGCTGTTTAAAGAAGAAAATTATCCAGAAAAGAAAAGAAATTCTTGGGGGAATAAAAAAGAAAAATAAATACACTTGAATGTTCATTTTTTGTCTTTTTTCAGAGAAAAACAATATATATTTTAGGCAAAATCGTGAAGCCCTATATCAAAGCAATAAAAGCCAATAGCAATCATCCTCACAGGTTCAATCCCAATACTACAGTTCTGCAAACACAGGGTGTTTTTTGATTATAAAACCAAGTCCCGTTATTTAATCTAATAAGATACCCAGACATCGGTTTAAACTTAATCTAATGATTGAGTCTAAAATATCTATATAAACTGTGTTTAGAAATCAGAAATCAGTTCAGAAAGCAGTTTAGCTGCAGTACCACAGTGTCCTCAGGTGTTGGGGGCGCTGATATGATCATGAGCGTTTTATTCCAATCGATTGCATTTATCCAACCTAAATGGCGACACTGTCACCATTCACCATGTGCAGGGCCGCCACCAAGTGGTTTGGCGACACTGGTGCCAAACGGCAGCAAAACGGTTAAACAAAATTAGCATATTCTGAACTCATCGGGGACAGTGAAAGGTGGCATATAGGTCAGACAAAAATGTGTCACTCCACTCGCAGCTGACAACAAGCCCCATCCCACTACCACAGGCACATGATGTCCAACACTGCTTACTGGAGGGAAAGTATATTTAAAACTTTTGCTGACTCATCTTCAGAAAAACCGCAGAGTGTGAGGTTGGGAGACTTTTTTTTTTCTCTTTTGCATACAGTATATAGCATCCTTTCCTATTAGGAATAGAGCAGAAAATATTTCCTCCTCAAGGACAAATAAAGAAAAAGGCTAAAATTAAAAAAGCTCCAGGAATATTGATGTTCTTTCTTTTTAACAAGGCTGAAAATATGAAGCAGATGATAATTGTATTGGTGACCTTCGTCTAATGACGGTGATGAATACAGATATACAAAATTAGCTGATGTTAATGAGCACTTACACGCGTGCTGAAGTTAGTGTGTGGCCTGTACTTGAGAGAGCCGTTTATGTTGTGCTCTTTAGGGAAATACCATTAAAGTAATGCAGCCTTGGTAGAGAAGGCTTCAAGTTAAGCTCCCTGCACAGGTTCTCTTTGGGGAAACAAACGCAGGCCAATGACAATAGCTCAGTGGTTTTCAACCACTGGTCCGGGGACCGCCAGTGGTCCTTGAGAGGGTTCCAGGTGGTCCCCAGGCTAAATGATTGAAAGTTGGTTAACCAGATGTAACTCTTTGAGAGCGTAAAAATGAAACCAAATGGACCCTTGCGGGTCCATTTGGATTCATGTTTACACTCTCAAGAGTTAAAATATTCATCGTCTGAATTAGCCCAAGTCAACACAAGTAGAGATAATATTAAATGATTGATGGTCATTTTGATCTGCATATTTGACTTTTTGTTCTGTTTTGTTTTTCCAAATCCAGCCTGGAATTGTGGACAAAAGCAAAAGAAATCTTTAGTTGTTGGCTCTGTAGGGCTAAAATGTCCTGAATAAATACTGTAGTGGGCCCTGGTATCAAAAAGGTTGAAAACCACTGCAATAGCTAATCTACAAGCTGCACAATTATAGATGGAACTCATTCTTTTTTTATGGGTTTGCACACCGGCGGAGTTTGATCATTGGTACAAATTTCGGGACAAAAACCACAAAAGAAATACAAAGTAAAGGGAAAAAATAGTCAGACCTAATTTATGTCAACCAGTCTTGCACACCGCCGTGGAATTCCGCATGCATGTAAAACGTTTTCGGACAATTTTATGAGTGTTGTGACAAGCTGACAGAGGAGCTGTCACCTCCTCTACTACCAGTTTTAACAGATCAGGACAATAATCATCTTGTCTATGAAGTGTATGGGCTGTTTAAAGAGGGGTTGCCGTGACTTTTGTATTTTTTCCAATTTTGCACATTTTTAAGAGGTGACAGTATGTAAATAGATCCCTTGGTGTGTTTTTATGTGCAATGATGCATTTCCTTTGTATTTAGGGTTTCTTCCTAGGGGCTGAACCTTTCCAGTCAAACGTGCCAATGAAAAAACTTCAATATAGTGACATCATGTGCTCAGCCCCTCCCATAACTCCTCCCTCTTTCTCATGCAACTAAAGCTGTGGGCATGGCTTCAGTTCACCCATCACCACCCACCAGGCAAACCAGGCATACTTAATGAACTGGTAGGGTGGAATCATAGAAATGACAGTTTAACAAATACTGTACACTTTTTGGGAAAAAAACATAACATTTATACCTGATGATCATTTTTAGGGCAGAAAAAAAATCATGACAGTACATCTTTAATGTTTGTTATCGTGTAGACGATCCTGATAGACCTAAAGTAACCAGCAAGCACACTTTACAGATACATATGTGTGTGCGCATCTTAGGCTCACCGCTCCACTGATCAATCTAAAAGCAGTTCTGAAGAAGCGGTCAGGATAGTTCCTTTGCTTCTATAAAAAGGGTACGACCCTTCCTTAGAGCAGAAGGGCCAAAAAGAGGAACAAAAAGTCACTACTGTACTGCAGCTCGACTCCACTGAGCTCTGAATTCTATTCTGCGGATTTGTACGAGAACATTAAAATAATCTGCAACACAGTCACCATACAAGGACGTTTGTCAGGACGTGTTTTTGTGCATATTTGGTATGTGGTCTCTGCAAACGGGATCCACACCGGTGTGCACACTCCTTAACCCTATGTGTACTGAACAGGTTGTTCAATGCATTATGTTACACCTTAGCTATTGAAAAATATCAGATCTACAAGCTCATATCGCGCCACTCGGTGGCGAGATATGAGCTTGTAGCTCTGATATTTTTGAAACATTGTGAAAATGTGATGCAAAAATTGAATATATTCTTTCGGAAGCAAGTATTTTGATCTAAAATCGTTTCTTCTGGGGGATCCCTAGAACAACATGTTTTCAGATATGCCAAATATAGATATTTCTGGGGGTCCTTGGCATGAAATGTGTTGAGCATCACTGAGACAGGAGCATAGATTTTTCAGAAAAAATAGAATCTGTCAGAAACTAGCATCAGAAACAGAAAGTAGAAACTAGTCAGAAACTAGAATCCAGTGTCAGAGACTACAATCAGGTGTCAAATGGAATATATTCTTGTATGTGCGCATCATTTTCACAATTTTTCCAAAAGATATCAGATCTACGAGCTCAAAGATCTGATATTTTTCAATAGCTAAAGGGTAACATAATGCATTGAACACCAAAACATGTGAAGTGTCCCGTACTCCTTACCTCTCGATGGACTTGTTAATCCTCCTCCACTGGGGGTAGTTGGCCTCGGACTCGAACCCTCCGCCGCGGGCCTTAGCCTGCTGGGCCACGTTGATGGTGCGGGTGTCGATGACGTAGCCACGTTTCCCCGCCCTCAGGGTGGCGTTGATCAGCTTCTCGTCCTCCTTGCAGCGCCGGCCGTTGGTGCCGGTCAGAGGCTGGCCTGATCGCATCATCACCTGGAGGGGAGGGAGAGGGTCGCAACCAACATGTACAGGTATATGTCAGGAAATGTTCATTGGTTAGGCCAGGAAAAAACATTTATCCCTAACTTCTTTGCCTTTTTTTATTTAGAAAAAAACGTTTTTTTTCAAAAAAAATTGAAATATTTTAAGATGCCAATCTAATGACATGCTGTGACTTGTGAGCTTGTAGACTAGCCATTTTAACTACTGAAAGATACATTTTTAAATAAAAATGCAAAGAAATTAAGGGATAAGGGGTTTAACCGTGACAAAAATCTAGCCCTCCCTGGCTAATAAGACAAATATTGCTTAAAACACTATACTTGCCTTCTATAACTAAAACATGCAGATAAAAAAAACACCTTCAATACTTTATTTCTTTCATAAATAGAGAATCTTTCACTCAATAGGAGGTGCTCTGGTCGCAGGATGAAGATGTCACATGAGCATGTTCATCCATATATTCCATAGAGCTAGATCACATGTGACATCATCATCATCCTGCGCCAGGAGAAAGAAATAGGATTCCATTAGTGTTTTTATTTGTTTATTTTAGTTATATATGGAAAGTATAATGTTTTAAGCGATGTTTGTCTTATTATTCAGGGATCCTTTTAAAAGTAGACCACTGACCAAGACTCCACATATAGCAAATAGCAATATGTCATCATTACATCCGGTTTCAGATATTTGGCTATTCAAAATAAGGGGTTACCTCTACCTGGTGTCTATCACTCTAGAAAATAGGGCTGTGTTCAAAAAATCGATCCAGCGATCCGATATCGATTCACGCTCAAAAACACGACATCGATTAAAAAATGTGTGGATCGATCTTCTCCAGGCGACTGGCACCATTTTCTTTTACGCGGAGGCGCACTGTAGAAAAGACAGACACTAGGCCTACTAAATGCGTCGCCGCCGCTGCCAAAAAAACACATGCCAAAAAAAGCTCGTTTTGGACAGCATGAGGGCACATATATTCTGTGAAATCGTGCTCGATTCCTGCCGTGATTCCTGGGGGCACAACGAAGCACCTGCAGCCCCTGGTAAGTGGCACTTCGCCACTTTGAAAACAGGCTTGGATGACTAGCGGCGAGAAATCTTTCACCAAAACTGGTCGCATGCGGAAAGCAACTTTTTCTCAAGTCTGGCAGTGGGTCCTGACTGCGTGGAAAAGTGTCAAAACATCCATCCACGATCACGAACGGGTTTCGAAAGGCTGGGCTGCTGCGCGATCAGGACGAGGCGGCGAAAAAAACGCCTAATAAAAGTCACATTGATGTCGCCTCGTTGAGCGCATTGAGAGGATTCCTGGTGGTCGCCAGCTAAATGATAGACAGTTGGTTAACCAGATGTACGGTAACTTTGGGGGAGTTAGGTGGTCTCCAGCACACATACTTTGGAAACACATGCGGCGCGACCTTGTGGATCAGCTATTTAAGCGAGCAAGCTTGTGGATCGCTTATTTACAGAGAATCGAGACCACAAAATGTACAGACCCAGGGTCGGAACGCTTCCTCGGTAACTTTTAATGAGTATTATATCCACTGCGCGTCGCAATGAAGGGGCTCGCACGTGCGAGTGTAAAGCGACTCGGGAAACAAACAACTGTCTTCCAGTTTGAACGCACGGTCATTTCCCAAGCCTATACCCTCGGTCTGGATTCTGGACATATTGTAAAGTGTCCGTGTCGCTTCCTTCCCCGCGTAGAGTACATACAACAAGTGTAGGCCTATCCAAGGGCGGGTTGGCCATCTGGAGTACAGGGAGTTTTCCCGGTGGCCTGCGCCACCCCCCAGGGTGGCCTGGCAAAGGCAAAATTGTCCCGGTGGGAAAATATGTGCCAATCCGCGCCTGAGTGTATCTACTACCGTGTGAATCAACATTGCAGCCCACAGCCAGCGTATGGCCAGAATGCCGTGCCATCCGTTAAATTAAAACTATAAATAGGCCTACATACACGGAGATGCAATGCTACTTATTGAACCAAAGTAATAATTACATACAGCACGTGCAGTTAAATGTTACACGTGTATGACTGAAACAATACAGTTCACGGCACAGTAGGCTACACGTTCTGTGCACTATAGATTAAAACACTTGAATGAGTTATAGCCTACAAATGCATTTTTTTTCTTGAAGTCGTTTAAATAATAAAAAGGATGCTTCTCAAACACCATTTCGTTGCCGACAATCTCATCTGTGCAAGAAGTAAGAACCCTTACATATGGTAATTACCTTACTTATGGTAATTAATTAACAGTCCAGTGCGGCTTGTATATGTACACAATTGTTTTTTTTCGCTAAATTTGGCCGATGCGGCCTATATTCAGGTGCGCTTTATAATCCGGAAATTACAGTAGGGCCTACTTAATACTTGACTCTTCTCTCTCTGTGTCCCTCTTACACATACACAGATACAATCACCAACATATGGGGCCGTCTTGTCTATTGGACAGTATTTATTTCCATTATGTCTGTAAATAGATCGATATCGAATCGAATCGGATCGAATCGTGGATCGAATCGGATCGTGACCTTGTGAATCGAAATCGAATCGATCTAGGGAATTCGGATCGATTCCCAGCCCTACTAGAAAAAAATAAATAAATAAAGGAGAAAGCCACAAAAAAAGATAAGAGTAAAGGGCTTTACAGATAGGGAGTAATAAATCGTGACTTCTAGTCCATTTTCAACAGGTCCGGCGCTTTGTGCTTAGAAAACGCTGTGCAATAAAGCAAGCGTGTTGTTTATTGTGCGTATGCTCGTTCCGTGCACACACCAGCGATGTATTTTAGATCTCAATCCTGTGAGCTTTTTTTTCTAGCGAGGCGATTCTCGTCTGTCAGCACTGGGTAGGAATCGTCACGATAATGTGCGTGTTTCAGACTCCCGGTCTGTAAAGCCCTTAAGAAAGAGTAAGAAAGAAAAAAAGGCTTCATATATGGAATGTTGTGAGATTATTGTGCTTAATCACTTTAACCCATTTTGCCTTGTCTAGATTCTAATTTCTGACACTAGATTGTAGCTTCTGACACTGCTGCATTCTACTTTTTGATATTACATTCTAGTTTCGGATGCTAGATTCAAGTTGCAGACGCTAGATTCTAGTCTAGTCTAGTGATTCTAGCTCCAGATGCTACATTCTAGTTTTTGGCACTATATTCTAGTTTCTGTTGCTAGTTTCAAGTTCAGGGCGTTAGATTGTAGTTTACGACACTACATTCTATTTTTTTTTTTACACTCGATACTCGTTCTTGATGCTAGAATCTATTTTTTTCTGAAACGAATCTATGTTCCTTAGTCAGGAACACAGATTTATCTATCTATATTTATCTATCTACACTCAACAAAAATATAAACGCAACACTTTTGTTTTTGCTCCCATTTTTCAGGGGGTGGACTTAAAGCCCTAAAATTCATTCCAGATATACAATATAACCATTTCTCTCAAACACTGTTCACAAATTTGCCTAAATGTGTGATATTGAGCACTTCTGCTTTGTTAAGATAATCCATCCCACCTCACAGGTGTGCCACATTAAGATGCAGGTGTGACATCATGATTAGTGCACAGGTGTACCCCAGACTCTCCACAACAAAAAGACACCCTGAAATGTGCAATTTTCTTTTGCCTTATTGGGTGTATGGCCTCCGAACCAGTCAGTATCTGGTGTGACCACCATTTGCCTCATGCAGTGCAACACATCTTCTTCGCATAGAGTTGATCAGATTGTCAATTGTGGCCTGTGGAATGTTGGTCCACTCCTCTTCAATGGCTATGTGAAGTTGCTGGATATTAGTGGGAACTGTTACACACTGTAAAAATGGTAATAACACAATATTACCACATTATTACCATTTCGACAGCGCATACCAGTTCCCACTAATATCCAGCAACTTCACATAGCCATTGAAGAGGAGTGGAGCAACATTCCACAGCCACAATTGACAATCTGATCAACTCTATGCGAAGAAGATGTGTTGCACTGCATGAGGCAAATGGTGGTCACACCAGATACTGACTGGTTCGGAGGCCCATACACCCAATAAGGCAAAAGAAAATTGCACATTTCAGGGTGTCTTTTTGTTGTGGAGAGTCTGGGGTACACCTGTGCACTAATCATGATGTCACACCTGCATCTTAATGTGGCACACCTGTGAGGTGGGATGGATTATCTTAACAAAGCAGAAGTGCTCAATATCGCACATTTAGGCAGATTTGTGAACAGTGTTTGAGAGAAATGGTTATATTGTATATCTGGAAATAATTTTAGGGCTTTAAGTCCATCCCCTGAAAAATGGGAGCAAAAACAAAAGTGTTGCGTTTATATTTTTGTTGAGTGTATATACAGTATATATTTGGCTGTAGACCCCTAGATCTGAAAGCATGTCCTAAGGATCCCTCAGAAGCAAAGATTTGAGTTAAACATGTTTGCTTCTGAAATAGTGTTGAAAGATTTAAAAAATATCAGACCTACAAGCTATGAGCTTGTAGATCTGATATTTTTCAATAGCTAAAGTATAATGTAATGCTTAGAACACCAAAACGCGTCGTTCAGTACAGAATAAGGTCAAACCTGGCATTTTTGGAGCCATTTCATTATTTAATTTTCTTGCTGCCGCTAATAGTCTTGGCTATTAGCGCGGGAACTCCTTGCCATAGAAAGGTTTGGCTTCCCCTGTCCTACACTGTTATTACAGACACAGTGTGCGTCCAGTAGCTAGTAGTCTGTGAGTCTCTCACCATTCCATTCTTTTTGTGGTAGTAGCTGAGGACGGGAAAGCGTCCGCCGTGGCGGAACGTGGCCACTTTCCTCAGAGACTCGTCGTCGATGTCTTTGGGTACGATGACCAGCGGGGGGTACGACGGACACACACTGAAGTCCTTGTTGACGTCGCTGAGCCGCCACTCATCTGTCTGAGAGAGAGAGAGAGAGAGAGAGAGAGAGAGAGAGAGAGAGGAGAGAGGGACCACAGCTACCCATTACTTTGGTGTTTTATGCATTATGTTATCAGAGATCAGATCTACAAGCTTGTAGTTATGCTATCTTGAAAATGTGCTGCAACGTATATTCTTTCAGAGCGAACGTTTAACGCAAATCTTACCATGGACTCCAAATCTTTGAAGGCATTCTCTGGTAAGAAGGAGTTCCATCCATCTTCTAGGACCTCGAACATTGGCCGATAGAAGAACGGGTACATCAGGGAGACTGAGTCAAGGGTTGATAGAGCCTAAAGAAACGTTGAAGACATACATTTCAAACAAATATTATACAAGGAGGAACATAATTGTCACTTTTTGGATATTGCATGTTGTGTATACTATCCTGCACTGTGCACTACACAGTCAACTTACAGTCAAATGATCTGCTTCTTACCTCAATAGAGCTGGCGATATTGAGGCACTCCTCCATACCAGGGATGTCTAACTGGATCACCCGTAGATCTTTGCATTTCACTATGATGGTACCAAGAGAACCAACAAACCTGGAAGACATCATGAAACTTAGCTTTCCAACTGTTGTGTGCATAATGTGCATAATTAAGTGCATAATTAAGAGTTGTAAGAGTTCAAGAGTGCTCGGGTACACAACCTGCCTCGCAACTGTGTTTTATGCCATGTCAAATACATTGAGACACATTTTCATATTTTCAACTTTAGTTGACTAGCGCTAGCTTGTCAGGAGCCCGATGTCAAATATTTGTTGACAACAAAAAGGTTCTGTACAGTATGCAGGGCAACGCAAGTGTCTGTGTGCAGGAAAACAGCTGCAGCATATAGTGTACATTTTGATTTTTGGCAAAAAAAAGTTGACTATAATACCTTTGCAATGCAACGCAATGTTTAAATGCAATGTTGCTGCATTGTTTGCATTTGTTTGCGCTGTTGTTGTTTGCACTTAACTTAAAGCTAGGCTTTTCAACCGATTGTGAACCAGGGACCACCACCCACCACCACTAAGAATCAATCACAGGACCACTGTTGGGAGGAAAAATGGCCTAAGATTCAATCACTTCAATTCTAATGCATCCCCTTGTTGCAATTAGCTCTGTGGTGGTCCCTGGGGCCTTTGTTAACTACTTAGGTCCCATTTGGCCGCCTGCCCTTCCCCACACTTTTTAATCGGTGGGGGGGGGGGGGGGGGGGGGGGGGTATATGAGTTAATCTCAAAACCAACAAAATCACAAACAGCAATCAAGGGGTGGAGGGAGAGGGGTTATATGCTGTTGACCACTTGCAATTCCCCCCACTGTAGAGTGTGTGCATGTTCACATCTTGCTGGGGGACCTTTTTCCCACAAAATTACTGGATGCTCCTTTAACTGATTTGTATCTCTTAACGATTATATGGGGAGGTTACTGACAATGCTGACTCAACAAGGCAACACTTCCCTTTCTCAGGGAACTCCTTTTTCTGTGATTTTCTAGACCATGTCTGACCTCCAGCTTCCACTTCCCTGTAAACTGACAACCCTGACGCGTCGTCATCAAGTTTATTTATTGCACAATGCAATGTATTATGTTCTGTGGAAGCACCGGTAACTACATAAAGACCACCACTAATCACACACACACACACACATTTGAAATCATGTTTCATCGTCACAGAACAGTTTTTAGCCATCTCATCCATTCAATGTGGATTCACAAAATTTGCATACTCATGAGCAGACTGTTGTCCCCTACTGCTAAAAAAATAAATAATAACAGTAACTTTATTTGTATAGCACTTTGCTATAGGCAAATGCCACAAAATACAAATTATCAAAATGGAGGTAAGATAACTACTACCTGTTTAGACAGAGCATCACACAGTCTGGTAATGCAAGGCTATTGACAGGAAAAGGTTTTGAGCACCACTGACATAGCAACATCTGTTTGCCAGAAAAGGATTTAGAAGACACATTTCTAGAATGGGTCTCAATTAATGGGATAAATGGGTGAATAATAGGCCCACCTCTTCTCGATGGAGTCGATGTTGGAGTGCAGCAGCCACAGCTCCTCTGTGTTGTCCTGCCTGGAGGACAGGATGAGGTGGTGACCCGTCAGGCACAGGGTCCCCTCCACCGTGGGCATGAAGGGCCGATGGAGGACCACCCCGTCCACCCTGGGGGTCTTTATCAGCTCTGCAAACTCCATGACCTGGTCCTGAGCTGAGCTGAAGGACCAGGTGGTGGTGGTGAGCAGGAAGGGAAATCAAAACAGAATTATTATTAACTGGTAAAACAGTTGTCCTTCGTACTAGAGATGTACCACTGATAAAAGACCACCTTGGGACCTATTACATTGAAAGTCTATTCATCAGGGGATGACAATAAGGCCTAGATTTTCGTCACCACTAAACCCCTTATCCCTTAACTTCTTTGCCTTTTTAAACTATTTAAAAAAAACATTTTTCAATAGTTTAAATGGCCAGTCTATATGCTCACAACGTGTCAATAGATTGGCACACATTGAACTATTCCCCAAAGTTTTTAAAACTAGTAAAAAAAAAAAAAGGATAAGGGGTTTGGGATAAGAGGTTTAGCATGTAATGGAGAAAATGGAGCCCTAAGGGTAACAGAGGCACTTGCCCATCGGGCAACTACAGGTCATGCTCATGCTCTACTTGCCCCTGGCCATGGCCTCTTGCCCCACAAAATATTGTAATTACCATCAGGGCCAGATCTAGGCATGGGTATGGGGGGGTGGCAATGGATGCTGGCACCTGTTGCAACTTCAACAAATGATACTGTTACTATTGTTGCTTACTTGCCTAATAAAAGCCTGCAGCGGAAAATGGTATGGGTGCGGCTTCCTCGCACGTGACACGGAGCGACACGGGCGATGAAGCTGCTCCCATACCATTTTCCACTGCCCCCCCAACTGGGAAATGTTACATCCGGTCCTGATTGCCATTCATTTTAACCTTTTTTGCACATAACATAAAAGTAGCCTTACAAACTATAATTCATGTTGGGGAAACTTTTTCATGGTAAGGACCCTCAACATTTTGAAAAGAAGAGAAATTATGGACGGCCACAAAGGTGCTCCCAATTTCACAAACATACTGTTAAGGTTTCACAGATTAGACTTTGGGTGCATTTGCAACTAAAATGGTTCATTTGACTGGGCAGAAAGATTATGAAACGTTTGCAGCTCAGTCTGCTGCTGCTGCCGAGCCAAAACAAACAAACCTACAGTACAGACAGTATGGGGAATATCGCCGTTTGTTTCTCTTATCTACACTGGCTATGTGCTTAGCTCCGAGGAGAGGTTCTTCCTGTGCTGGTAGAGCGGAGCGGGGCTCTGTTTGAGCAGCACCCGTCGACGAGCAGTGGATTAAACCCTAACCGCTTGGAAGTATTCTTTTTAAACAGTAAAAGGTACGAAATGCGTAGATAAGGGGTGACAAACGGGGCTACCGTACATGAGGGAATGAACCAGAACAGGAACACACCATCATCACCTCCGCCTATTCAATGATTCTACAGTGAAGTTTCAGTCATCCTCATATTTATTTTTGCACAATAACACATGTAGCAGGTGGCTACAGCCTGCCGTGATGGCCTCCAAAGTCTGCCCCCGGACCAGGGGGATGTCCTCTTGGTCTAGTGGTTAAGATGTTGGACTTTCACGCGGGAGACCCGGGTTCGAATCCCGGGCGTTACACACAGACCATGTTAAAGGTAATAGGGGCAAATTAGCACCACTTTCCCTGAGCCCGACGAATGTTTTGTTTTCATGATTTGGTTGACAGACATTACAACAAAGTTCTGGACTGTCTCTGCAGGACAAAGCAGGTGTCTGTCTGCAGGGAAATAGCTGCAGCATCAAAGTAGAAGCAACGTAGAGGGGGTAAAGGCAAAAAAATATATATATAGCTATATCTATTTTGATTTATGGCCAAAAAGTTGCCTCTATTACCTTTGAGTAATGCTACTTTTATTATCAATAATACTATGATAGATAGTTGGAAATTAAATTCTCTTTACAAATTACAATAAGTCTACGCAATTAGAGAATGTAGGAGAATTGTTACCTCTCTCTCTCTCCCCCTATGCTACCAACAAACAAAATCTTATCCAACGACGACAACAAAATATTCTGTAGTTTTGAGCCTGGGGGCTAAATGTCATGAAATGGTGGTCCGTGGCTCAAATGCTGAATGAATAGTGGGCCCTGCCTGTAATCAAAAAGGTTGAAAACCACTGACATAGAGTAAATAGCCTGTGCTACAGATGCTAGTTGTGAAATCTGACACAAAGAAGAGTCTCCATTCAGAGACCTCCTAGAGTACAGACAGGGTTACGCAAACTCCGTTCACTTCATGGGGTCAGTCCAATGGAGGCTCTTCTACATGGACTTCTATTGAGAATGGGGACAAATAGGGACAAGTCCTGGGCCTGAAGTAGGCGGAAATGCATTGGACCTGAGGCAGCAGTCCAGCTGTAATGATCTTTAAATACATTTATTTTAGATTGCTTTGTAGTAATAGTACTACCCTCGTACAGAGTCAGGTTAATAGCCTCGATCTTTAGTTAAAATACTTTTACAGTTGGCAACTGTTGGCATGTTGCACAAATAGCTTTTATTTGCGCCGCCCTCGTTGAAAACAATGCGTTTCTCCAGCTGCACGAACAGCAGCTCGAGAGCTCAGTTTCTGACCCATCAATGTCGCAACTCCGACTCTGTGTGACCGCATCCATTGAATGGCTTTTCGTGTCATACAATTATGCCTTTTTATGTGCCATTACGGACGCCTTTTGTGTTAATTACTAATATGCCGAAAGATTTCAACCAATGGGCCATTACAGTGGAGGTATCAATATATTAACTATCATAATAATTACCTTAGAAGAAGCTCCTCTTCGTCGCAGTTTGTCTTTTTTAATGCGGATGGATTGGGCGGATGACTGTGATGGTGCGCTCACAAAAACATACCGATAGGAAACAATTTCATATGTGACCGTTAGTTCCGCGTTCTTTTCAACGAGGGCGTCGCAAATGTACTGTATATTTTAGGCAGTGTTGGGAATATTACTTTACCTTGTTAATATATTACTTATTAATTATTACCTTCATTTTAAAGCAATATATTATATTACAATATTGCTGTCTGAGCAAGTGTAATATATTAATATTACTATTACATATTACTTTAGGAAAATCCTTTTACAAAATATATAATTAAATATTTAGTATGACTATTAATCAAATATTGCGTAGGTCAGTGGCATACCTGCAATGTATTCCTTAAATTCATGGAAGCCAGTAAATAATTTGATGACAAATTAAAGTAATTATTTAACTTCTGCAGTTGTCAAGATAATTTCCAATGAGACAGATTGACAGAAAGTAATATTGAAAGTAGTGCAGTAATGCAGAAAGTAAAGTATAGTATATTAGATTTGTTTTGTTAAGTAATATATTTATATTACAACTGCATTTTGGTAATATACTATGTAATATATTAAGTTACGTAGTGCACATGTCCCAACACTGATTTTAGGCATGTGTGCAACATGTCAATTGTTTTAAAGTACAGTATTGTAGCCTAGATTAACGCAAACCCCTTGATTTTATATACCGGTAGTTTTACTAGAGAGTAAAACTACCGGTATATAAAATCAAGGGATTTTAAAGATTCGGCTGGGGTGGGCATTTCTGCCTACTGTCGGTCTAGTAGCCTAGTAAAACCAAACCGAATCAGCTGTTGGCAAAAAATGCCTTCATTTTTTTTTGCATATTGTGTCCTATTAGTCCTATTGACCATTGACCAACCCAATTTTCTGGAGTAGGAAATGGATGCACAATTGATCTATTCCAGATCAATCTGCTGAGAGGCTTTTTTTTGCCTACAGCTGATTTGGTCTAGCTTTAGCCAGACTATCAGTTTACAACTTGACCCACGCAGACATGAACAAAGTTTGCGTAACTCTGTCCATGAGCCATAGGATATAGTACCAATTAATACTTCGGTACCACAGGAGGTACCGAAGTATTAATTGCTCAACATCTCGCTTCAGAGATAGCATTTACCCTGTAGCTATTAGACACTTGTCTCGCTAGTTTACAGTTGTAATGATGCATTTATGTAACAATATGCAATGCATATAGCACTTTAAAAAACATGTGTAATTTCTATGTCTTCTTGTTGTCTTGTGTATATATGTTGTTGTCTGTAGGATTATCACCTAGATCTGCATGGAGCCATCAGCAACTCCGTCCATAGGCGGATCTAGAAATGATGGGCCCCTAGGCTGGGCTACAGCCAAGCAAAGGGCCAAGCCTATGTCTTCAACAGGAATTACAGTATGGGATTGCTTGAAAATAATAAACACCGAAAATAACTAAGCCAAATAAATCCAAAATTCTTAAACACTTGCAGTGATGTACTGTATCATGGTGTTGTGGGACTTTTGGGGTTATTTTATTGACACAAAATTAATAAACACCACACATAGACACCACTCTTACCCCTTCTTTGGGGGGGGGCCAGCTTGAGTCTCTTAGCCATCACGTGGACACTCAAGATCAGGGCCCCCCTATAGGTCAGGGGCCCCTGGGCCCAACGTGCCCGTTGGATAATCCGCCCCTGCTAATCTCCATGGCCATAATATGGACACATCAGCAGGCCTTGTCACAATTATTATTAGTGCACCAGACTTATTATTATTATTGAATGAATCATTTACATATTGGAAAAAAAAAACATTTTTGACAAAAACACAGTGAAATCATTCATCACAATTATTTTTGTGACGATTAATCAATCAAACATGCTATAGAAGAACCGCACATGACATGACAGGTTAATTAAAATAGATTACATTTTTAATGTATTAAGTCCATAAGTTAATCACAATTTCTGTGTCTGTGTGTGTGTGTTTGTGTGTGCACACATGTGCACACGTTTGCATGTGCAAATTAAATTGTGCATGTGTGCATATAGTGCATACTGCATGCATAGTACATACACACGTCCCGTGTGTGTGTGTGTGTGTGTGTGTGTGTGTGTGTGTGTGTGTGTGTGTGTGTGTGTGTGTGTGTGTGTGTGTGCACCTGTGTGCATGTATGTGCCCTTTCAACATTTTACTACGTCATTGATGTGCCTTCAAGGTGTTCATGATATGATATGATAAAAAAGGTTTCCTCATTCTGTGTTCCCAAGAAATGGAGGTCTGAGGAAAACCACTAACATGGTGAAACATCTTGATGACATCATCAAGATGTGTTTTCACCATGTCAATGGATTTTTTAGGCGCTTCTTTTTTTCTGAGAGCGTACAACATTTTTTCTGAGAGCGTACAAATGCAATTAGCATTTGTACGCTCTCAGAAAAAAGGTTGAAAATGGGTGGATTTCCCCTTTAAGGGTTAACTTGGCCTGCTGTGTGTATGTAGACTAGAGTCCACTTCCTCCCGGTTGCAAAGGGTGGGGATCAGATGTAACTACACAGGGGTCTTGGGATTCTGTCAGCATTAACTCCAGCCTAATAACTTTGGTGCTCTTGTACTTGAAACTGTACAAACATACAGTAGTAATACATCAAAATCAAAGCTATAAGGCCATGGGTTCGATCCCCGCTGCTGGGATGTTGCTGTGGGTGCTGGCAGCGTGTCTCCTCCTCTGCGCCATCAGTGCCCATATACCTGAGGCAGGGTTGGTGAAAGGGCCTTTCTGTGTGGAGTTTGCATGTTCTCCCTGTGTCCCCTATATGGTAGATACCCTCATAAAAACATGCAGTAATCCTGGGCTCTAGACTGCCTCCCCCTGGCCAGCCGGGGCGCCTGATGGAGGGGACAGGAAAGTGTTCCTTCTGCGTGTTACGCCCAACTCGCCCCTGTCAGGTGAAAAGAAGACACCTTGGACTCTTCATGCATTCAAGAGGTTAGCGTAGGGTATAGAGCCCAGGCCACAAGAGGAATTGACAAGGGTGAAGGGGAATTGACAAAAATCATGGGATAAAAATAAAAGTCACCATTACCTGTTTTTTTGCCACGCACCAGCCTCAAGGGTTATCGTGCACAACCAAACGGAGCAGGGACGCCCTTTCGATTGAAACTAATGGTGAAACTAAGGCCTCCTATGACAAGGGGTGCACACACCACAGTTTGAGACCCCCTGTCAAAAGTCATCTCCCACAGTCAACAAACCTGTCCCAGTAATAAGTGTCCTCATGACATATTAGAGACATTCGTAACAGATGGATGATTGCTTGCTATGTCATGGAGAAGTGGCAACAATTCATAGCAAGTAAGTATTCACCCACAGCAGTACAGCTAGTACAGAATATTGCGGAAATATATTAAACTATTACTTGGAATTAGACTGTTTTATAATTCATGAATACATCTCTTCGCATTTAGATATGTTCCTCCCTACTGTACGTCAGCTTTAGTGAACTTTCATGTGCTTCAAATCCTACTTACCCCAACAGGAAAACAGTGAATCCACGAAGGTTCCCTGAAGATTCGCCACGATTACTTCCTTTGCATTATTAATTGCATCATGGCATGTGTGGGCTGCTACCAACCCTGGAAGCCTGTTCTGTGGATTGGTCTATAACTGTACATTACCGTAATTTCAGTACTATAAGCCGCTACTGTTTTCACATGCTTTTGCCCCTGCGGCTTATACAACGATGCGGCCAATCTATGGATTTTTACAGGTGTTTTTTTTTAACACCGGGGACCACCAGTGCTCCCTGAGAGGGTTCCAGGTGGGCCCTCCAGACTAAGTGATGGAAAGTTGGTTAACCAGATGTAACTCTTTGAGAGCGTAAAAATGAAACCAAATGGACCCTTGCGGTTCCATTTGGTTTCGTGTTTACACTCTCAAGAGTTATGATATTCACCATCTAAATTATCACTAAAATCCATCCTGGAATTGTGGATAAAAGCAAAAGAAATCTTTAGTTTTGGGTTCTGTGGGGTGAAAATGTTGTCAAATGGTGGTCTGTAGCTCAAATGCTGAATATATAGTGGTCCCTGGGATCAAAAAGGTTGAAAACCACTGCTCTAACATGAAGCTTATTGCCTGGTGCGGCTTATAGTCAGGTGTGGCTTATACGTGAAAAAAAAATCAGTATTTTGCACCAAATTTAGCTGGTGCGGCTTATATATCACATCCCATTCACACACTGCCAATGGTGTGTGAATGGGATCTACAATCTATGCAAAGTATAATTGCACAATTTACCATTTATGTGTAAAGGGGGGGGGCACACTAAGTGACTTGGCATTACCAAGGGCCCAGATTTTGGTGCTACACCCCTGTGTTCGTTTGTTCTTCGTCAGTCTTGGCCTCACTCAGTTTGTCCGTGTCCAGGGGCGGATTGGCCATCTGGAGTACAGGGAGTTTTCCCGGTGGCCTGCACCACCTAGTGGCCTGGACAAGATCCAAAATGCACTAGTGGCACTTCCAAAATGCACTAGAATGTGCTAGATGCTCGCCTGGAACATACAGATCAAAATGACCATTAATCTTCTACATTCTCTAGTTGTGTAGAGATGTGTTAAAATATTCACATGATGAATAATTTAACTGTTGAGGGTGTATTTGCGGGTCCATTTGGTTTCATTTTTACGCTCTCAAAGAGTTACATCTGGTTAACCAGCTACCCCCCCCCCCCCCTGGCCTGGCAAAGGCAAAATTGTCCCGGTGGGAAAATATGTGCCAATCCGCCCCTGTCCGTGTCCCTCATGTTGCCTTGAGCAACAACATTGTGATGAGCTTGTTTCGGAGAAAGTGCTTTATAAATAGATGTGAATTGATGTTATTGATGAGAGAGACATGATGCAACACTGTCTAGGCTGCTGCAGTCAGTCTGCCATCCATCCATCCATCCATCCATCCATCCATCCATCCATCCATCCCCACATCAGAGCTGATTGTGTACAACAGGCCTCTCATCATTTCTGCATAATCACTGGAACAATTATTATTCACAATAAGCACCAAATATTTTTGCATGATTGTGATGCTTTGATGGTTTTTTTGTGATTGTTTTGAGATCATAGATAGACATAGACCATTGGTCCGGGGACCACCAGTGCTCCCTGTGAGGATTCCAGGTGGTCCCCGGCTAAATGATGTTACAGTTGGTATAACCAAATGGGCCCTTATACAGTAGATCTGTAACTCCTGAGAGCGTAAAATGAAACCAAACGGACCAATAAGGGTCCGTTTGGTTTCATTTTACCCTCTCAAGACTTAAATTATATTTAAACATCTGGATTACTCATTTTTTTTAAGAATCTACACATTTAGAAAGTGTAGAGTAATTGTTGCATTGGCCAACGGACAAAAACGTGAAATTCCTTAGTTTTGTGTCCGAGAGTCTACACTTCCATATCAAATGGTGGTTCGTGGCTAAAATGAAGAACAAATATTGGGCCCTGGAAAAAGGTTGAAAACCACTGACATGGGCTATAGCGCCTATTTACACATTTATTCCTTTTAAAAGCATATACAATAGTAAATTATGTTGATTTGTACAGGTCATTTGGTCATTGTCAGTCAGTTCTTTGTTATTTGTCGTAGCTAACTGTATGACCAGCATGTCATTTTTGTTTACAAAGCCTAAAGCCAAACAGAAATTACTTTAGTCATTATTTTAAGGGGCGCCTTAATTGTGTCGTGTTGATATTATATTCAGGGGTGTAGTGGAGGGGGGACACGGGGGGACGGTGTCCCCCCACTTCTCACATCTAAAATATTTTTGGGACAAAAGTAGGCCTATGTTTTTTTGTCTTGTCATTTACTTTTATGGATACAATTAGGCATTGTAAACAATCTTTGTAAATATGCTATATGCTATAATTGCAAGTGTGCATGTACGTGTCTTAAAGGGGAATTCCATTTTTAATATGTCATTAATATACCTTAGAGATGTTGTGTGGACATGGTAAAAAGTTCCCCTCTGTGTTTCCTAGAAATGGAGGTCTGAAAAAAATCATTAGCATGGTGAAATACATCTTGATGACATCATCAAGACGTGATTCACCATGTTAATGAGTTTCCTTTTTTTATTTTTATTTTTTTAAATTAAAATGGGTGAAATTCCCCTCTAAGAGGCGTCCCACCACTTCTAAAAGTCCCACTACAACACTGATTATATTTAAGATGTTCACTGATTTTGGTTATGAATTATTTGCTTTCTTTATGTTGATGTTGTCATGGCCACCAGAGCAGTTCCAAGCAGACACTGTGTGGGAGGTCCAGACTGGAGGACTGAACAACTGCTAGTTTGCATAACGTCGTGAGAGTAGGACTTACATCTAAGATCTGTAAGATGGGTTGTACATCGGTTGTATACTGTATATCCTCCAAAGAGGAAGATACAATTACCCGACATGCAACACCGGCGGCATTTCTAGGCAATTTGGAGCTCCAGGCAAGATTTTCCCTGGACCAAATGGACCCGTAAAATCTCCTGTGACGTCATACCTGTGACAGGCACAGTAAAATGGCACCCCCCAAGGGATAAAACAAAATAATATATTTGTGTTTTAAATGTTCACTAGCTTCTAGTTATAGAGGACAAATATAATGTATTCATCCATTTGAGTCTTATTAGCCTGGGATCCTTTTAAAGCATGTCTGGTGGTCGCCCCGGTGCGATTCGACTGGATATATCAATATATCACATTCTTTCCCATAAATGACTGCTTTTATTATACTAGAACATTTTAAAGGGGAATTCCACCCATTTTCAAGATTTTTTCTGAGAGCATACAAATGGAACCAAATGGACCCTGATGGGTCCATTTGGTTCCATTTGTATACCCTCAGAATAAAAGGTCCTAAAAGAAAAATCATTAACAAACACAACACAAACACAACTTGATGTCAATATAAACAACAAAAAGTTCAATCACACACATATGCAGCCTGACATGTCTTTCTGACATGAAGACATTAATGAATAGGTCCTACATGAATATGAAAAAAAAAAAACAATTTTGAACCTGGCGATTCGATATTGATATCACGGCATTAAGAATTTTGATATATTGCCATATCGAGTTTTTTGCCCAAACCTATCAGTTGCTATCGTAACCACCAAATATGTACAGCTCTTCTTGGTATAGACAAAAGGCTGAATGGCAAAAGAGTTATTTCTTTGAGAGACTGTGCAGAAGTGTATTGTTCACCCCGAAAACCAAAACACACTTATATTAAAAGCCTCTGAGTCAAGCACTCAAAATACAAACCTTTCAATACAAATCTTTGTTCCAATGATGGTGTCAGATTGACCCTCTGTATAGCAGGTGCTGGATTTCCTCTGGTGTTAATTGAAGATCAGAGCACTGTGCCGGTGTTTGTAAATGTCATTAGTGTATGTAGTCATCGTGTTGAGTCCTCCATGGATAAACATGACCTTTCCCATGACACAGGAGAGTGTGGAGACTGTAGTAGGAGAATGGCGATATGCTTTGATCTCGCCGCATCGCGCCTCGCACCTCGCGCCTGGTTGGAACCCAACATACTGTACGTAAGGGATAACACCCGACGAGCCGGTGATTTGTTTCCTAATAACTGACCGAGGCGCAGCCGAGGTCAGTTAGTTATGGCTAACGTCAGTGGTTTTCAACGTCCGAGGACTTGAGAGGGCGACGGCAACGGCATGTAAACAACCAAATACGTAGCTAACCAAATGGACCCGCTAACGGCGTGCTGGAACTAAATGCGGAAGCGCACCGCGGATTGATATGAACACAGCTGTTTGCACTTTGGGGACTTTGATTATGCAGCGGTCCAATATAGAGCGGAGCGGTGATTATAGTGTAATATGTCACCGCTCACATGACCAGAACGCTGGCTTCTGATTGGAGCATTCATTCAAGCCATGTAATAAATAGCTATAACCACTGCATGACAGCACAGCCTATTTTCTGACAATATACATTAACTAAAGCGACTTATATACCAAATCATTATGCCTAGATCCGGCCCTGTTTTACCTTGACATCTGAATAATTGTGCTCATGAGTGGGGGCAGGTATACCCCCCATCTCAGCCCAAAAGTGCGGGGTATCCCCAAAAGTAAAGTTGGGGATGCCCCATTTTCTTTCTTTGAGAAATATTTCCCCAAATGATCCCTCAAGTTATAAAATGCTCTCTGCGACTGTGCCTATACTGTGTGTATACTAGTAGCTGAGTGCAGTGGGACTTCCTGAGAGGCCCGAGGGAGAGGATAAAAGGGACTGACACAAGATTGACACATGTGTTTATCTTGTGACAGTCATCTCTCACACCATTATGTGTCTTTTCATGAGTTATCCGAAGATATGTGGAGAACTGCATGCAGGCGATGCCATCATGCGGACTTACAGTGTTCTCCGAATCTTATTGCCCATCTTACGTTACGTGCATGTGCAAAAGTCTAGCCTGGCTAAAGGGCTGTGGCTCAGGAGGTAGAGCAGGTCGTTCAATGACCGAATCCCGGCTCCTCCTGTCTACATGTCGAAGTGTCCTTGGACAAGACACTGAACCCCAAATTGCTCCAATGAGTTGGTCAGTGTGAGCTGGCCACCATCGGTGTGTGAATGTGGGAAGTGAGGACGCTGGTGTCAACTGTTCGCTGCTCTACTTCCCAATGTATGAATGAATGGACCATTGTAAAGCGCTTTGAGCACTTGGAAAAGCGCTATAAAAATGCAATCCATTATTAAAGCCAGACCGAATCGGCTGTTGGCATCAAAGATTGCCTATCAGCAAACTGGTCTGGAATTGCAACAATAATTTGAATACTGTGTACAATTGAGCTATTCCACACCAATCTGCTGGCAGGCAATTTTTTTTTCCAACAACAAAAAAAAATGTCTGGCTTTAGCCAGGCTAGCAAAAGTGTGCGTGCGCAAACGTGTGTGTGTGCACAACTGCACATGCACGTTTGCCTTTCAAACTTTCCCTCTCCTCTGCAGATAAATAAGTCTTTATATGTACCATTGACCATGGAAATGCATTTATTGCAAAAAAAAAACAAAAACAAAGGCTAAGAAGAATGCATTGCTGCATTCAACTTGACTGTGACTGACTAATTAATTGTTCAATGGCTCGAATGAGGCACTGAGTGGTTGGCAATCGCAGATATACCCCCCCAACATATGTCCCCCCAGTTATAAAATGCTCTCTGTGCCTCTGAG